>CM028920.1:9622500-10100000 GCA_016801845.1 Polydactylus sextarius | reverse complement strand
AAGTAAGAGAGAGACTGTACCACACTTTAGAGAGAGATAGAGAGAGCACGCATGAATATGTGTCCAATAGAGAGAGAGAGACAGAGAGAGAGAGGGAGAGAGAGGGAGAGAGAGGGAGATGGCTATACTGGGGCACAGAGTAGGTGAAAGTGTGTGTGTGTGTGTGCGTGTGTGTGAATGAAAAAGACAGGCTGCACAATACAGTGGCTGAGGCTCGCTCACACCGCTGCACATTTTGAAGACTAGAAGGCATGAAAATGTGATTTTAAAAGAGGAAAGAAAAAAAAAAAAAGCAAATCACTTTTTTTCTCATTTTTGTCTTTTTCATCATCCATATTTCATCAACTGGATCTTTCTCTCATTTTCTAATCCTGGTCCCTTCTTCTTCTTCTTCTTCTTCTTTTTTTTAAATATACTCTCTCTGTGGTTTATCAAGGAGGTCACTGCGGATACAATGAACAACACAGCTTGAACTGCAGACTAAAGGTATTGACTTTTTATTTTGTTATTTTAAATCTGCATTAACACTCACTGTTTTTATTGTGTGTGTATCTCACAATCAAAGTGATGCAAAGTGTTCAGAATACAAAGGACAGGGAGGTTGAGGAGCTTGTGCATGTGAAATGAAAACTGCGATATGAAACATAAACGATGAGAAGAAAAAAAATAATGGCTGAAAGTAAAACTCTTAATGAAGAAAAAAAAAGAAGTGTGTGCTGCTGAAATTGTGGTGTGGGGGGTGGGGTGCATTCTCTTATTCTTTTATGTAGGTGGGGAGGAAGAATAAAGTGGGACAGGAAAAGAATTACCAAGATCACAGTCTTCAAAGAAAACTCTGTGGTAATTACAAGTATCATCCCATAGCAGCTTCAGGACTGATGTGTGAGCGCGGGCTGTTCTGCTGTAGTACATATAATACTAGATGCACTACAACTGTTATACTGACAGAACATGCAGCAGGAGGTAGCTGTAATAAAGGTTGTGTTGATCGGTTTGCTCGTAGATAATGTGAAGCATGGAAGGTAAATCATAAAAGTGGGCAATGATGGTGGAAAAGTTCATTTTCTTTAACTGAGCTTCTCATGCTAAATCCAACTTTATGGCCTTAATTGAATCCCTTTTGATTAACTAAGCCTCCTGTTTAATGTAGATAATTCCATATTCATTATGAACCATAATGGTACTTTGCAGTATTTTACAACTGCTCCAGCTCAGTTACAAAGTAGGTTATGACCTGTTATATTAAAGAGGAAGTAAGGGAATAATTAATATGGAAATATATGCCAGGAATCAGTCTGGGAGTTTGTATAAAAAGTATTTGTGCTTATGTAAAATTTGCATTTATGTAATACTGAATAGATTAAAACCACCCAGACACTCAGAGAATATTATATTGTAGTGGATCAGTTCAAAGAGTGAAGGAGATGATTTGGAAAGGTTAAAAGAATCAAACGGGAGCTCATCAACACCCACATCTCACATACTTCTTTAGCTGCAACTTGTCAAAATCGTTACCTGTTTGCAGTATTTATGGTGTCAGCTGGTAGAAGGGTAGAAAATCTCTAAGGACCCCAGAGAACTGACACATGTGCGCACACACACACACACACACACACGCACACACACACACACAAACACCTCTTTATTTCAAGCCTGGTTGAAACAGGATGTTATAGTGTTAGGTAGTGTTGTGCATCAGTGGTGTGTACCTGTTCTGTGCACTTTCATCCTATAGATACAACATAATTGACTTCACAGAGCCTCCCAAGACCTGCTCCACACACAATGTATTGTGCATAACAAGCAATACTGGCCGTAAAAGCATATTTTTCTATTGGAGAGGTGCACCTAGGGGAATTCATTTGGAAAAGAAAGAAAATAAACAAACCAGGCAATTTAGAGCAGAGTGGGTACAGTAAGATTAATGACTTCTCACCAAATGCAGAACAATTGATCATAATGAAACAGAGAAAACCTGGGTGACATTATCAACACAGGGGAACCATGTGATTAAACATAATGTGTAGGTAATGCCAAAACAGATGTGATTATGAAACAACTGACTGGTAGACGAAAGACAGGAAGTACACCAAACTGAGCAGCAAGCTTGATGTGTCAGGGAAGATGAGTGTCTCTCTGAAAAAATTTCCACCACAACTGTCCACTTATTTCCAGTCAATCCTGTCTTGTCTCATGCTGTTTGTTCCTGCCTGGTCCTGTTCTGTCCTCTCCGATCTCTGCAGGAAGAACAGGAGTCGATAAACAGGCTGGTCAGTGTAGCAGATGTGACAACGCTATATGGTTCAGTAATTCTCCAGGGTTTGGTATGGAGCGAGTGTAGGACAAGAGATAGACATGCTGGGAGAATATTTCCAGTGACAGCTTACTGCTGTGGAGGAAGAGAGAAAATGTCTATTAGCTGCAAGCTGCTGCTGCTGTATCTACTGTATGAGGAAGAGATGTAAAACCCACAGCAAAATGTTCCTTAAATCGGCCTTTTGGGAGTATTAAACTGGGCTACAGCTGTAAAGAGCTATGAAAAACCAGTGTATAAGCAAAATACACATGTGCACTGTCAAATACATACAGTTACATACGCATACACATTTATTAGCTTGTAATTCACAGATAAAGATAACCACATCTGTCACGTGTATCTTGTGTTTGACTTTATTAATAATCTTGAGAAACAATGTAATGATTAAATAAAAACCGTCACATTATATGATTTTAATTGACTTCTAATTGTTATTTGTAGAAGTGACAGAGCCACATTGTTGTGCTCATTACGGTGGACCTGTTTCCCCTGACTCTGCAGGCTTTTCATTATTACATACAGGAGATTTACCCCCAAGGGAAAAGATCTGGAGGGTTGCTGTAAGCCACAAAAAACAGAAGCCAGCAAACTGCAATATATGCACCATAATGAAGAGCTCACAGAGTCCCAGCTTTACGATTTCCGAACACATCTTCAAACTAATGACTGAAAAATACCGTTTACCAATTGTGTTGATGGCTCACAGAACTAGAATAGATATAAGAAGAAAACAACAGTTATATATGATCATGATTAAGGAGCAATCTAGTGATCATACACCTCCAGATCTGAGTATAATTGCCTCTACCTCATTAACCTCACTGTTTGTTGATCTAATCCAGTTTCTGGGCTGCTGAGCAGCTTGTTTCAAACCAGCAGGGTCAGAGGGCCCTTAAGCCAGCAAATTCTGGCTCATTTCTGGGATATAACAAGGTGTGTATATCTAATTTGTGTCAAGAATAGGTGTAAAGAAAACTCTTTCCACAAAATAAATTTGACAGAATATACCTTCATTACTTTTTCTGACTTACACCCAATCTCAGTCTTCTCACAAAATGAACTGGGTTCAATGCTAGAGGTCACTACATGTTTCTACAAGTTTCCTCAACTTTTCTTTTGTCCTCTTGGTTCAAGGTAATAAATGTTAAAGTAAACTGCATTAATGGTAGCATAAGAGTTATAATTAAGTAGCAGTGAAGGCTCTTCCTATCTGTAGAATTGATTAGACCCCATTACATGGTAGGTGGTTGAAATGTAATGGGGCCTGACAGATGTCAGACATGGTCCTCACTTTGTCAGCCATGTCTAACAACATTTATTAGTATCTTGTTGACTTTTATCTCTCAGTGTTACCATTATGTCAATGGACGTGCAAGGTAAGTGAAACTGTCACTGCTGGACAGTCTATTTGTGGCTGTTTATCTGACATAAAATTCACCTCAAAGTGTTTAACCTGCGCTCATCTTCGTGTGTCTTGACTAGTTTGTCTGTGGCCTGCTTTCGTTGTATTTGAGGCCTGAGGTCTTTTCTCAGGAGCACTGGGACAAGCATAACAAGTAGAAGATGCCCTTGAAAAAAAAAAAAAAAGTTTCTTGATAACAGGGAATCTATAGACAGTCTTTTTATGAGAAATGATTTGACCCGGCATCTGCACTTGGCCTCTGTTTTTGTTGTTGTGAAACAGAAGGCAACCTGCTCCACAGTTGCCTTTGAAGTATCTGTTTTCATTTTAATGCTCTTTCTGTCCTGTCGTGTGTGAGGAGTGAAAGGGAAGTTTGTGTTGTATGAAATTATAGGGGCCACATTAAGTACCGGTACTTTAAATTTTCAACGTATGAGAATTGCACGAATTGAATGTATTTCCGGTCCCATGAAAATGAAATGTTGTTGCATGAAAATGCAACAACACAGGAACGGTTGTGGTTTGGTGAGCCAACCACAACATCAAAACAAGTGACTGGTTTTAATATTGAGCGTCTCCTTTTATAATTAAATAAACAATAACAGCATGCCTCATATATTGGTCCCCACGAAGTGGCTCATTAATCTCCAATAATGTGAACTATTAAGACATTAAATATGCCTCATTAATGTTCCAGTAAGATTGAAGGTTCAGATGAAATCATGTTCGAGTTAGTATCTTACATAAGGGTCATTTGACCAGGGTCACAGGAGATTTGTAAAACTCAGAAATTATCAACCATTTGGAGGTTGGAAATATTCTGTACCCAGCTGCGGGTCATAAAAATTTGATATCATGAGACAGAGAAAATAAAAGTTGTGAATCCCTGATTTAGGGATTTCTGTTGTGCAGTTGCACAGAAAGACTTTAGCTACTGTATCAAATAATGTTTACAGCAAAAGGGGGATGTCTCAAAAATAGTGCAGGGGATGTTCACTCCTAAATCTGCATTGAGGTCTCCCAACCCATCCAGCCAAGTTTAGCACAAACGAGGCCCTCAGCGCATGCTTCACCTGACCCAATTATATCCAGTCTGAGGGGAAAGATAGCCCACTTTGATCAACACGAGACCGCCAGCCAAGCTCGAGCTGACTGGTCTCACACTCTCTGCTGCTGTATATCCAACATTTTTTTTCCAGGGCGGATGTGTTTTTGAGTGCTGCATAAAGAGTCAAAGTGCGGAGAACGAGTGCATGTGAGGTTATATAGTATGTGTGCACGCGTGTGCACACGTGCTTGGAACATCAGATGAGCGGTTTGTAACCTACTAAATGAGCTGTGGCCGCTTTTTCTTAAAAAAGATCGTCCTTGGTTGAGGTGGTGATGTGGAGGATCGAGCTCAAATGCACTTCAAGGCAACGGGATGTTTATTGTGAGATGAGGAGTTGGGGTAATTATTTTAATTATCCACTTAATTCCTGATTAGAAGGGTTATCAGGTTTGTTTGTTTTTTTTTTATTTGCATCAGACAAGAAGTTGATTAAACAGCATCTGTTTGTGTTGAATAGGACAGTCAGAAGATGTCAGAATCTAAAAAAAATCTATCTTGCTGGTATTGTAGTCAGTCTGTAGGATTAATCAAGGATTCTCAATAACTGTCAATTAAGTTCTTTCTCTCATTTCCTCTGATCTTATCAAGTGCAAATTTAATTAATATCTGAAAATGCCAATCATTGTCATAGCGACTGGAAGACATACAGATGATATAATATATATAAAAGAACGTAGATAAAGAAACTCAAAGACTTTCACTATGGTACATAAGAGTTTCCTTTAATGAATGCCGGTGGATTATACACTAGGGTTTTCTCTCATTGTACCCCAGTTTAGCCCTTCCTCCTTAAACTCTACGTCAAAGCACCACCCCTAGACCCAATGGTTGGTGATGCACCATTCAAATAAAGCTAAATGCCCTCTCCCCCCAGTTTAGTGACTCATCCCATCAATCCTGTGTTGGAGTAGGACTTGAGTGTTCTTGACAGTTCCTCATCATGGTGGTGTGAAAGAGGCTGAAGGGTGGAGACCCAGTGAAAGAGAGCGATATAGAGGACGGAACTTGGCCGCTCCACTTTTGCAGGACGTAAAAGTGGGACAATCTGTTCCTTGGATGATCTCCAATTCTACTTTCCGGGGACCGATACACTGAAAATATATCTATACACATGCTCTGTCCTACATAGGGAGAGAGTGAGTGAGTGAGAGGGTGAGAGAAAGCGAGGTGGGGGGGATTGACAAAAGAGGGAATATGAGTATGAGTTGAACTTGTCCAGAAGGTCATTACAGTGCATTGTGTTGAGATAGTACGGAAGAATTTCCCCTGAGATTGGCCAAAAAAAGGAGAAACCCCTGCAGCACACAGGCAACACTCACAGCAAACTTCAAGAGCACAGATAGGTAACGCATGTCGCAAGACATAAATAGAAAAACTTGGATGACAGATTAAAATCCCCCCTGCAGAGCCAATATTATTTTTATTTCTGCCTAATTTGCAATGCAGTAAACTCAAGTTTGACTTATTAGTCCAACGCATGCATAATGTTTTGTTTATATGGACCCCCAAGGACTAAAGCAGCCAAATGAGCCCCAAAGTCATTATCGCAACTTTGCTACACTTTGTAAAATGAAAGGATGTGGAGAAAATGTCTTTGAGGAGACAAAGATGGATAGAGACAAGATATCAGTGACCTCTCTCTGCAAGTCTCTCCATCCATCCATCTTTAGCTTTTTTGTGCTAAAGGAGGGTATCCATCTCTGTCCTATTTATCGTGATTAATCAGTTCTTGATTCTTGATCTAGGTTTCATTCTATTTCCTTTCCTTCCTGTTGATCCACGTTGGCCCAGAGCAATTGAAATCCTCTCTTTGAGTCTTCACATGGCCTCTAATAATCAGAAGTTGAATTTCTCGATGGTCTTCCCATGGGCAGGCCAGCACACCGACTTCTGAAATCTTCAGACAGCACTCTTATCTTCCATGACTCTTGATTTTTTTTTCATCAAAGTCTTGTAAGAAGTTCAGGGAAAAAAGCAGCTGCAGTAAATTATTTTAGTGCCAAATAATGATTTGGCACTACCTGACATAAACTTGAGTTATAATTGCAAACAATAGTTAAGAGTTGCTTTCTATCTGTTTTCTGTCTGTGGTATCAAACATCTTCCACATGACACTGTAGGGTTGCTACTATTAAAATCAGCCATCACTCAAAAACCACAGCACTGAATCTGGTTTGTGTGAGCATAAAATGGCAACATTAGTCTAAATAACAAGCCCTGACCGTATTTGTCTGACGTCAGAATGGACAATAATCAAATAAGTCATACTGAAAAATAATGTGAACAAGATAATGAGATTCAGAGTAAGACGGGGGGGAATTCTGCTTCTGACAGAAGATGCAGAGACTGCTCTGTCAAGAGAATGAAATTCACTCCTCTCCTCCACCAGCGTTCTCCCAAGAGGCAGAAAAGTCAGGATTAGTTGGAGAGATGATGGCCAGCACAGGGACAGGAGCGCCAAACAGCTGGAATTGGGAGAGAAACTGACTAAGTCTGGAGCTATTGTTGTGCTATTGTTGCGTAGGAGCTAAATGACATGACAGAGGAAGGCAAAGACGAGTCGCTTTGCAACAGCCGCGAAGGCTGAGCACAGGATCTCAGGGGCTGTGATTGGACCTGCCATAGTCAGAATATGAAATCAAACAGCATTTCCATTTATCCATAACTCTACACCTCCCCTGATCCTGTTTCTATCTTTGTCGTACTGTTGGTTTTGGCCTTAGTTCCCTTCTCTCTTCTACTTTATCCAGCCACAGTTGTCCTCCTTCATTCCCCTTTTTCCTCTCAATCTGATTACTCTGCTTTATGCAAAATACAATTCTCCCTGTCTTTCTCTTGTGTATTCTCCTTTCACTTTTACATCCCAATTAGTTGGCTCCTGTCTGCTCTCAGCCAGTCCTTTCAGCTCCTTATCGTGCCTAGTGCAGGCTCAATGTTGTTCAATATTTGATGAGACTTTGTTCATAAATCAACCTCCTCTGTTCTCTTCTGGTGTCCCTGAGTGATAGTGTTAATCTCCAAACCTTGTGACACAAAACCCTAAAATGTGATACATATATTTGAAACATAAGAATCATACCTATAACATTATCCAGAAGTGAATTTTACAGTGTCCTCTTTACTATGGTTTAATGTACATTGAATATAGATTTCAAGTCATTGATAATTGAACAGCTGAGCTTTCTTTCTTCTTGACAGGCACAGACCTTAAAATTTACTGCCAGCTCCATAAAAACCTTAATGAAAAAAAGTTTTTCAAACGTGTGCTGGGTCCACACTCTTCAAAACACCTGTGTGGTTACTGTTTTTAATGCTTATTCATTTATCACTTTCCCTTAATGTTTCCTAAGTGCTTAGACACTCTATTCTTGAGCAGTTGGGCTTTTTTTCTCCTAAAATTACCACTCGGTTTTCTCTGTCTCTTGTACTCTCTTGCTTATATGCTCTGAAAAAACATTGTATTCACGTTGAAGTGGACCACCCTGTCACTCTCAGACCAACCGCAGTCATTTTCTTCCCACTGTGGTTCCTCTATTATCCAGAAATGCACAACTGGCAGACATCCTTTTGGCCAATGAGACATGAACAGAGCAGGCTTGGGCTGTTTTGCATATATCAATCATTCAAACGCTGCTGACATTATAATTATGGCATTTAAAATAATACGCTTGCTGAAATGGTTGTCTTGAAAGATGCAGTAACTGTTATTTGTATTCCTCCACAGCATACAAAACCCCAACAATAACAGTTTGGTTTAGTTGGGATTCATTGTTGAATAAATCGTTTTTGTAAAATTAGAGGCCAATCCCTCCTGACCTATTGATATTTTTCATGGTTTCCAAATTCATTTTAGAGCTTTATCCCAAGGTCTAGGCCTTAAAATTAGTATAATTAATCAAGATGTCAGAGTTGTTCTGATACTTAACTAATGACAATGGGTCACAAATATACATTTCTTTATTTAAAGGGGTCCCAAGCCAAAGAAACCACAAATCACAAAGCACCCTCTTGTACCAGTATTTTGAATATATCTACCCTGTGACTTCGTCATATGTTTCTGTTGGTTGTCTATTACTATTGGCTACAATTTCATCTCTACATTATTATTTATGTCAATTACAGGCCACTGTAGCTGTGCCAGACACCTGTCGATGTTCCTTGGTCACCAATAGAGGTCGATAAGTCAAAAGTCATAGATCACTTAATGCCCCTTTAACCCTCATCAACACCATGTTTTTTTATAGATAGTTTTATCATTATCATATCAACTTACTGACACTTTAAGTATCTGCATGTTGGTAAACTCTGACTGAATGAGTTTAGCTCTGTGTCCTAATTTGAGTTCGTCTCCATCTGTCCATCTGAGCATTTTCATACTCATCTACAGACTCCCAGCTCATATGATATTCAGAACGGCAAACTGCCTATGAGACAGCAGGAGATTCCCTGCGTCATTCACCATCATTGAAGTGGTGTTGGTGCTGGTCCAGATCTGCATGATGGCAAAGCCCCTGTAGCCAGATTTCACCAGAGATAAAAAAAAAAAAACAGAACATAATGAGGTGCCAGAATGCCAAATCTGAAGCACAAAGATTCAACAAAACTATCTTAAAGCAAAAATCCACCTGAAAACACTTTTCAAACGAAATAAAAAAATAGCTGTTGTTGATGCAGTTTGAATTTGTGGGTCAACTTCATAGCTTGATAGTACTTACTTCTTCCTGCAGATAAACTGGTCTATTAAGATGTTTCTTTTACATAATGTCAGTGGAGTTTTGTCGCAGGACATGTTTTAACTATCTAACCCATCAAAAGTAACGGTCATGTTTTGATGTCAGTACATCAAGATGAAAGAGCAAGGTCCTCTTAGATAAGCTTTGTGCAGACATATATGTGAAGGGAGAACTCACCAGAACACTGTGTAATCAAAACATTAAAGGGCATGCTTGTTGCTTTCTTCACTTTATACTAAATTCACTCAGCATCTTCTCAAACTATTTCAACAACTCTACACAGACTGAACGGACCGGGTAATGACTGATGTTACTCTAAACTCTTCAGGTAATCTACTTCTTGGAGAAGGTCCAGTTCATTTAATGTAATCTATCAATTTAATTATGTCCACACTGATTGGAAAAAGTTAGACAGTTAATTGAAGGGAAGAGCTCATATGGCGTGTAGCCTCAACTCTCAAAACAATCAGTGTGGCTGCCTGCATCGACTAAAACTATATAACACACAGCTCGGAGGTTTAACAGATATTTTATGTAAGTAAACACTTCTCACCAATTGCAGGTGAGAGTATATTGGAGGGTTGTGAAAAATTCACTGTACAAAGTGTGAAATATTAACCAGTTCTCCTGGCTGTAGGCTTTCAACATGTTGACAATCAAAACACATTCTAGTTGTTTTTTGTTGCAAATTGAATTTATTTTAGAAAAAAAAAGCTGCCAGATTGTTCCTATTAGGAGTGTGTGTAACAACTGCACAAAACTTTCCCTAACTACTGTTCAGCTCCCAGCTCTCTCAACCACATCAGTCATTATGGTCAAGACAAGAGAGCGAGAGTAACTGAGAGATTTGACACAACATCTTAATTAAAAGCAACATCTATGCATCAAGTAGCGATCATATATAACAGTGTGCATGTAGCTGAGGGTGGAGTTTTCCTTTAAGGAGCTCACATTTAGCTGTTAGCCCTGGGTTGTGCTTCAGACGTGGGTCGGCTCGATTGTCACAAAGCAGCAATGATCTTGACCTTGTGAGAAGCTAAATTGCACAGCCAACTCTCCCCCTTCTGCAAAGAACCTGTGATGCAAATTCACAGAGTTTATATATAGCCTGTCTTTCATCAGCCTGCTATTCCCCGATGCATTCCCAGTGGCTAAATGGAAAATGTGGACCAGCTCTGTGCTCATTCACACATGTGGACTTATTAGCATTGCTGGTGACTAGTTTCTCTATTATTGCACGTGTCTTTTTCTAATTCTGTAAAGTTCACTCTGTTAATTGACCAAAGTTTACTCCCTTCTCTGCCTGTTTTCCACAGCATGTTTCTAAGGATGAAGCCAGTCTCATGGGATAGCCATGTTTTGTCTCCATGACAGCTATGTCACTCAGCCCTCTCTGCAGTGACACCCGCACAGCAAAGGATGTTGGGAAATAACGAGCACTTTTATCCCGGTCAGGATGACAAAGATGGGGAGGATGAGGAGGAGGAAGAGGAGCAGGGAAGAGAAAACAGAAAAGGGGAAGGTGGACGTGACACGGAGAATGGAGGGATAATGGGTCTGGAAGAGAAGGAAATGACGGGAGGACGACAATCCTGGGAAGGGAAAGGTGGAGAGGTGGTGAAACCAGCAGCCATTGTGGTCGGTAGACAAAGAGCAGAACGGCCTCTGAGGCCGGGCAACCTGGGAAACCGGGGTCCTGCTTACATGTCAAATCAAGCCCCACTACATCATCAAGCAGCCAATAAGCAGCAGCAACAGCTAATCTCAGCCAATCAGCAGGCTCATCATCCGGGTCTGAATGCGCTGCAGAAAAGACGAGCTCTCATGGAACGCAGCATGACCACAGTGGCACCGCTGGAGGACACTTTCCTGACCATGATGGTGTTTCGCATTGGAATTCCTGACATCAAACAAACAGTAGGTGCATGTTCTCAGTGGAATCCTAAATCCAACCCAAACCCTAAACTCTCATTTTAACCCAAACCTAAAAAGGTCATGACACAAAGACACCAACACACAAAACAACCCCAGTTTCTTTTTTGCTTTTAATTTGAAAGAGATTCAAATAGACAGACCCTGGTTTTCATGTTTATCCTCTATTTTTCTCTCTTCTTTCTCTTTGTTTTTAAATTCGTTCTGTCTTTGGAGGATTAAAAACTATATCCCTAAACGCAGAGTTTTGCATCCCTAAATGAAAACATTTTTCAGTATTTTTGCTGCAGTGTTGACTCTACAGCTGTTTGAAATTAGTCACTGAAAACTACCCATGGGGTGCTTGTTGCATACATTTTTGTATATTAGCCAAATAGTGGAGGCAATTGTAAAAGTGCATCTATTATTTTCAAAGAATTTTCATTCCAGTCCATCGCACAAGCCCCGGGATAAATCCTAAAAGGAAAAAGAAAAGAAAATGCAGAGCTTCACCTGTGTTGCACAAACTGTGAGGACAGACATATTTAGTCAACAACACCATGTACACATCAGTCTTTGGTCAATATGGTCATAAGTAGTTTCCAAACCTGAAGTCAGTACTAATTCACACTTACAGCAGCTCTCAGTTGTAGAGTGACAGCAGGTGAGAATTGACCAGCCCACACACACCATATCCAGGTGAGAATGGGACTAGAACTACTCCCTCCATCTTCCTTTCTCTGTTTTCAACTCCCTAAACATGCCGGCTGTTCTACATGTCAGCTAATCTGCCCTCAATATAACAGTAATTGCTAATTATCTAATAGGTTTTTAATGAGTTTGGGGAGAGCTGGGGAAGTGCATGACTCTGAAAAGGAAGGAATATGTGGAAGGCATCTGTGTTGCTCTTTAGTCTCCATCAGCCACGGGCATCATATTCATAGTCTGCACACCACTGACAAACACTCAGCAGTCTCAAACCTTGCGGGTGAAATATTATTGAGCCGAATTAAAGAAGGAGATGACAGGAGGGAGGGGATATTAGGAGCTAATTCAAGAGAGTGAGAGCAGAAACTGATCCTATGAGGAGAGAGGTGTGGAGTGAGCGGGCAAAGAAGAGGATACAGTATATGCATTTTCAAAAACCATCACAGTGCACGGTGAAGGTCTTAACAACTCTCCTGAGTGGGGACAAGTGCTGCCAGAAAGATTTCAGCAAATACTTGATTTTATAAAACAGAACAATGGGGAGAGAAGTGACACTGTAATATACAGTGTCCATTACATTCCCCATCTCTCCCAGGAATTAGCCTCTCTCTCTCTCTCTCTCTCTCTCTCTCTCTCTCTCTCTCTCCTCTCTCTTACACACATACACACACACACGGATAGACTTTGGATGTATAAACACTACACTGCACAATTTCATTCGCGAAAAAGCACAGACGCATCACATATTCTTTACAGCTCACTTATATGCATACACACATGCACACACACACACAAATCCGCACATCCTTGTCATGTGGTTTACCTCCCAGGGACCACCAAGACATTGCTACGGCAACGGGTGCCTGCCTCCACTAATGAACTGGTTGCCATGCCAATGGAGTTGGCTACACTATCAAATAGCGCAAACTAGTAGGGGGGCAGAAGGGAGCTGTGGAGGATGGGGGCTCGAGGGGAGGCATAAGGGACGTAGAAGTGTGCTGAGCTATGCAGTTTTACTTACAGTTCTCTGAAATGGAACAATAGCATCAGTGCATACATCTCATTCAGACCTCTCAGCGTCTGTTGATGTTTAAGCTCTCAGCCTCCGTTCTCCAGCTCCAGACTTTAATAAGAATCGGACAGAAATGATGGTTTTCCTGTGTAAATGCAAGAAAATGGAATAATATGAGGAAGTGTGCAGTGCACAAATGACCGTGAGATCTAGTTAGGCACTGGCCATACCACAGATGTATAATGCATCCAGCCTCATATAACAGCTTCTGTTGTATATCACATACAGACACACTGTAAGAGCCAAAGAGGATTTACTCTCCAAACAATTTTTTTTGTTTGTTTGTTTATTTATTTATTTATTTATTTACTTCTGGGTTGTGGTGCAAATGGCCAGATTTGCATGCAGAGATCAAACAGGAAAATAATGCAAGGGAACTATTTATTCCCAGTACAGAATATATATGGGTGAAGAGGGAAAAGTGGTGTGAAAATAACTGTGAGCTGAACATCTTGACAGCACAGACTATGAGGGCACAAATCGTCTTATTTCCATGAAGGTGGCAGACTATTAATTATTTAAGAGTAATGTGTTCATATTCTGCACACACCACGTTTCTATACATTCACCTGCCAATGTTAAAACCATCATGCTTCTGTATTAATCCATAATAAAGAATATGCATTTGCCAGATATTCAAACGAGCTGACTGAAAATGGTTGAAATTGTGTGCAGTAAAACAAATGCATGAGATACGTAAATATCCACACAAATTCACCTCAGCTACCATGAGCTGTTGTTTTACTGATATATATTTTTTCCCAGAGACGAAGCTGTTAGAGGCAGATATTATCTGATGTCCTATTTAAAAAAAAAAGAGGCTACAGCTACTATTAGTCCACAGAGGTGGAGAAAGGTTTCACACCTTTTACTTGAGTAAAAACAGTAGTAACACAACATAAAAAATACTACTACCCTTACTACTACAAAAAAGGTTCCACCTAGGTATAACACACAACATTATCATTACAAAACTGTCAATAATAGTAATAAGTTATTATTATTATTCACGTACATATTAGAAGCTTTTTACTGTTGTAGCAGGATGATGCCAAGATAACCTTCTATAACTATATATGTATCATATCATATTTGCATCATACAAATACATTTATTGTTTTTTTATTTATTTATTTATTTATTTTCTGCAAAATGATCATCAGCTACAACTATAACTGTTATATATAACCTATGGCTGGTGGAGTGAAACATATATAAATTCTTTTTTGATTATTTTATATATTTGGTCTGTTTTCCGTAGCATTAATGGTTAGAGAGAGACATTTTGTTCATAATATCTTAGCAGCATCTCGTTTAATAAATAATACTAACTCTTGCCATATAGAAAAAAAAAAAAGTAAATAGTTTACACAGGAGTCCCCATTTAAGTTGTTGCCTTTGTTGTTGGTTTTTTTTTTTTATGTGAACTAACCCTTTAATTTTGCAACTTGGCCTCTTGACCTTTAAAAATCCTGTGTTTCTTAGCACCTCTCCCCCTTGTTGTCTGTCAGAGGTGCCTCCAGTTTGACCAGGACTGCACAGTGTGGAACGCCAAACAGCAGATTATCTTATCCCTCAGTGAGTCGCTGTGGGACGTCTACAACTATGGCCTCTTCCAACCGGCTGGAGATGGACGGGACGCCAAGTTCCTGGAGGAGGAACGGGCCCTGCGAGATTACTCCCAGTCCTTTGAGAAAGGGGTGCCTTACTTAGAGGTAAGAAGGTAGAAATTGTGAAAAAAAGTAGAAATAAATTCTTTCAAATTGAATTTTTTGGTATATTTTATGGTTTGATTTGACACTTTGACTGTTATGAGTTTATAGTCTATAGATTTTATTTCTTTAGTTCACATTACCAGGAATAACAATCTTGTGGGAAATGTATTTTTTGTACAGAAGGCTGTCTCATTTTTAAATATAGTAATAAATAAGTCTAGAACACGGTAAAAATAAGTCTATAAAAAGTACAAAACTCTGTTAAACTCTCCAAATTCCCACTAGAGTCCATTCATTAATGTTTGTTGCATTTACTCAGGAAGAATTCAGAGGAAAAAGTTAAACAACAGCAGCATCTTACTGTATCTACAGCTAATGAGCACATTCATCTCATCTTTTGCAGCTTCTGTAGTTTAATGACATTAAGCACCATGCTTGAAAAGCTTTGTTGCTCATAAGTGAGTAAAAAAAATGTAAGGAATACTCAACAGTTGCAGATAAATGACTCAAAGTCTCATTAAAAAAAAATCAGAATTCCCACGTTCAACACAGTAAATGAACTGAGTAAATAAGATTGTGTCAAAAAAAAAAATCACATCATGGATTTAATTACATTCTGGACATTATGTTACTCACAAATTATATGATATTCTTCCAGTTTTTTAGGATGTGGGTTGTTTGATGGCATCAGTACAAAGCTTCATGCTGTGACAGGATTATCCCACAGTGCCCTCTGGTGGTTCAGCTGCTGTAAATGTTAATGCGCTGGGTGGGGCTGAAATAGTATCCTGCACTCACTGGTTTTGGCTTCAAACCAGAGTGTTTACATTCTTGACATGTTTCCAGATGAGGACTTGTCTGTGTATTGATGAGGCCTTGTAACTAGACTCTGCACCACAGCAGAACGTATCTCACAGCACAGTGAGTGGATGTATTTAGAACATGAGTGATGCCAATTCAGTGCTGTAATCAAACCAGTATTGGCTGGTATATAGTCGTTTCTGGATAATGTTAGCACTGGCTTGTTTACCACCACTAACTAATATGCATATTGAAGTTATCAATGTGAAACTTTGCGAAACACACAGAGTGTGTGGTTTCGTTCAGTCGTCGGCTAAGTGATAGGATCTTAATCTTCGTCTCTAACGACCTCCAAAGCACCACTGAATGGTTTCTCATCACAGTATAGTTTACACTTAGTACGAGTCTGCACATTCAGTCAGATGGTTTTCATCAGTGTGGTTTACCATCCACAGAGGAAGTGGAAGGTAAAACCACCTGACCTCAGTCGATTCATCTTTTTGAAGCACGGAATTTAAAGACTGATTATCAAGACCATATTTCGGCCCGCACCTGATTTTTATTCTTAAAGTTTCTAAAAGATTTAACCCACCACAAGACTTGCAACAGAGCCATAATGCTGAGCTGACGTGATTAACATTAAAAATAAGATTAAAAAAATGATAAATCACAAGAACAAAGACATTTATAGAAGATATATGGACCCTTATGTTAAATATGTATATTTTAAATGTCATGTCTGGAAGTGATAAAGTATTAACACAGGTATCATCAAACCAGAAGCTGCTCCTGTATTCCGTCTTAATAAAATAAATCATAGAGCTGTTCCAACGCCTTTGAGTGGGAGAGTGAGTTTTTCTGGAAACAGTGAGGGAGTTTATCTGCAGTTAAAAAGAGACATTGTGCTTTTTTTGTGGTTTAAAGCTCCAACGCCGAAGTTAACAAAATGTAATACTTTGCTCCAAAAGCGATTCCCAGCGTTATCTCTGTGCCCGTAAGAGAGTGAGAAGTGTTCGTATTATGAAACACCACCTGAACCACAGAGTTACAGCACAAACAGTATTTTTTTTTTTTTTGTTATTTCCTCTGTGTACACTGTCACTGATAAACTGAGTTGTGTTGCAGTAAGATGATTCATAGTTTTCACACAAGTCTTTTTCTGGTCTTCAGTTCAGGTACAAAACAAGAGTTTATAAACAGACAAATCTGGATGAAAAGGCTCTCGCAAAGCTCAGCACAAAGGTATTTTTCCTCTCGTCTGTTAAACATTACAATTTTAATCTCCATTCACTGACATATTTTTCCTTTCTCTTGTATCCCTCCCAGGCCAGTCTGAAGAAGTTCTTGGATTATATTCAGACTGGCTCAATAGAGAAAATGGTAAAGGTCCTTGATAAAGGTCTTGATCCAAATTTTCATGACCCTGACACTGGAGGTGAGTTTGTCTCAAACTTCTGATTGACAATGGATTCATTCTTTACATATACACAAATCATATCATTATAAGTGATGCTTGACATCCTTCCTGACCCCAAATCTCCTCTGTGGGTCAGAGACCCCACTCTCTGTGGCTGTGCAGTTTGGCCTGCCAGTGGAGGGCATCAGGGCGCTGGTTCAGGGCGGCGCTCATATGGACTTCAGGAGCAGAGATGGCTTGACACCATTGCACAAATCTGTTAGGGCTCAGAATCACACTGGGCTGTTGGTGAGGATTTTGAATTAAGGGTGCATGCTCCAAGATTGCAAACAAACGTACATAAAAAGCTTTTATGTTGAAGTAAACCAGTGCACATTGAATTTATTACATGAATGACACAGTAGATTCACCTCCACAATTCACACCTTTGTCTCTTCTTGCCAGGCTCTCTTGTCCTGCGGGGCGTCTCCAGACTACAAAGACCGCTGTGGCCTGACCCCGCTGTACCACACTGTACTGACAGGGGGCGACACTACCTGCTGCGAGACGTTGCTGTACTACCGGGCAAGGCTAGGGACGAAGGATGAGAATGGCTGGGACGAGTCCCATCAGGTACCATTAGACAGTTCACCAAAATACAGTACAATACCATACCATACAACCATACAATACTATCTATCTATCTATCTATCTATCTATCTATCTATCTATCTATCTATCTATCTATCTATCTATCTATCTATCTCTATCTATCTATCTATCTATCTATCTATCTATCTATCTATCTATCTATCTATCTATCTATCTATCTATCTATCTATCTATCTATCTATCTATCTATCTATCTATCTATCTATCTATCTATCTATCTATCTATCTATCTATCTATCTATCTATCTATCTATCTA
Organism: Polydactylus sextarius; assembly: GCA_016801845.1. Classification (NCBI taxonomy): domain Eukaryota; kingdom Metazoa; phylum Chordata; class Actinopteri; family Polynemidae; genus Polydactylus; species Polydactylus sextarius. Next base: position 10,081,905 of record CM028920.1, on the reverse strand, counting down.
TCTATCTATCTATCTATCTATCTATCTATCTGTCTGTCTGTCTGTCTATCTATCTGTCTGTCTGTGTCCATATGGTTTCCTTTCATATTTGCATGTGAAGCGTCTCTGGTCTTTGTCTCTCTTCATGTAAACTTCAGCAATGCACCAACATATATCCGTCTTGTCTGTGTGGTTGATGTCATGTACCATCACCCACTGTCTCTCTCTCAGCATTTTCTCACACCCCTCTCGTCTCAGCCTTCCTCACTCGTCTCTCCATTCTCTCTGTTTCCTCCCCTCCTTCTCTCTTTCCATAGCACAGGGATGAAGAGGAGTTTGGAATGGAAGAAATACATAAGGTACCCTTCATCCCAACATGTTTCCATCCACATCAGCCTTTCAGAGGCAAAGGCACTGAGAATCATGACATGAAAAAAAAAAAAAAAGAAAAAGAAACAAAAGTAGATAAACTGAATTAAACGAGGCAACCACATACTTTTCTTAACCCTGTTCAAATCTGAGTCATCTTGAGCTGAGCCCCAGTTCAGAAAGAGCATTGGATATTATCTCTTTCTTGCTGCAGATACGGGTGCATTGCCTACATTATGTCTCTGTGACATTCTGGTAAATTTGCGTTTGTGCTGCGAGCCGGTTGTCATGGTATTTTATTTTGGTTTTGCCGTGCTCTGTGTTTTCCTTCTTTACTTCGTACGTATCTTGTGATATTTTAGTCCCTGCAGAAAAATATGAGGAAACCTCTGAGGCTGTTGAAGACTCATTTCTGTTGTTTTAATGTTTCTTTTCTTTTCCACCATGGTGCAATGTAATTGGCTCTGACCTGTTTTTCTGTTAGCGTAATTATGGATCTAAACATGGATGTAAGACACATAATTTCCTTTTCTTTCTCTTTGTATCTCTTTCGAAATATCTCTCTTTTTCTCTCTTTTCCTTCTTAATTCTATTCTATTATAACAATCCCATATAAAATCACCACCTTTAAATGGTCTCCATCTATATTTTGTAATACTGACAATTTGTGGATATTTCTATTACACTCTTGACATTAAAAGGCTTGCCAGAATGGCTTTGCCCAGCACTTGGAGCATCTGCTGTTTTATGGGGCAGACAGCACTTCTCAAAATGCCTCAGGGAACTCTGCACTTCACATTTCTGCCCTGTACAACAAGGCAAGTATGGAAACAGATCCCTTATATTAAACTATTATTACCATGAGTATATTGCTGCTTTTTTTTTTTTTTTTCTAAAGGTGTTAAACAAGCACTTTCCCCTCTCTGAATGAACAGGAAAGCTGTGTCCGCGTTCTTCTGTACAGGGGAGCAAATAAAGAAGCAAAGAACAAACATGGTCAGACCCCTTTTCAGGTAAAAAAAAAAAAAAAAAAAAAATTGTCTTCATTATTATATGAAATATTATGTTTGGAAGAGAAATTATATTTTTACAGTGGCTTCGCATAGCAATTCTGTCAAAAAGAAAAACAAAGAGACAGAGAAAGACAGCAGAATAGCAGAATAGAACAGAAATAACTACAAGAGCTATAAGATAATTACATGTATGTCATTTATTCTCTAATCTTACAGGTAGCTGTAATGTCTGGTCACTTTGAACTCGGGGAAATCATCAAAAACCACAAAGATTCTGACGTAGGTAAGATTTCATGCCAAACTTTCTCTTCTGAAGGAAATAAATATTAAATCACTTCCCAATCACTGCCTTTTTTGTGCCTTTTTAAGCCTGTCTTTACAATTTCCTTTCTTTTTCCCCAAACAATCTTCTTGATTTCTCCTTCCATTTCATCCTCTCACAAAAAAAAAACAAACTCCACCCTCCTTCCTCACCCATTACTCCTCACCTCTTGCTGTAAACCTCACCATCACATCTCACTCCTCCATCTTCAGTGCCCTTTTTGGAATCGCCAAAGTATGTTCCCAAGCGAAAAGAGAGCGCCCACACGCTGCCTCTCCCCTCACTCCATTCTCACCCCTTACTGCGTGCCAACAGTGATAACACCATGACCCAGTCTGACCCTCTGACCCTGCCCAACAAGCCTGCAACCAATTCCAACCCAGTACAGGTACTAAAGAACATCAGGCAGATGATCTTTTACTCATCTCTGTCACATTAGATACGATTAGTGATGCTGCATTGCCATTTTAAGGGACTTTATGCTGTGTCTGTGCAGGGCCAGCGCAGGGCTTCCATAGGCATGAGAAGCTCCAGCAGCCCCAGAACTCGTACTCGCTCCCCATCCAGAGGGAGAGGAGGCCAAAGTGACACAGAAGAGAGACACCGGCAGCCACGAGGCAGACAGGGGTAAGCAGCCTGTGGAGAGACGATGTGCTGAAAACATAAAGAGATGGAATGTGGTGGGATCTTATTTTAACAAGGTCCTTTAAGGCCATCCACCAACAGGGAGTCACTAATCTCCAGTTGCCATCAGCTGTACGCAGAATAAAAACTATTTTTAACTGCGAGAATCTCACTTATTTTAGGTGGGGTTTGGACGGACGTTGTTGTTTAATAAGGCGACAGAAATGGAGGAAATATTTCACAGCTGTAAAAAAAAAAAAAAAAAAAAAGAAAGAAAAAAAAGGATCATTATGAATGTCAGATGTTGGTGCGACAGCTCAGTGACAGCAACCTGGACATAAACAAAACAACAGTCAACAGGCGCATTTGCAGCTCTGTGAGGCTGGACCTATAGCACGGAAAAGGCATTGTTAGTAGTTTCTACATACCTGACACTCAGCGTGTGTTGAACACTACACACTGATAGTATGACTGATTAGTATGACTCTACCGCTGACTGTCTCTGATGTAGCCTGACAAGCTGTATGTTTATTTCACTTGTATTCAACCCTATCTTACCTCTTTCTCCTCCTCTCCCTCTTCTTCCTCCTCTGTAGTGCGACCTTAGCGGGCAGTGGAGGAGGTCAAATGAAGCGTATGTACAGTGCAGTACCAGGGCGAATGTATGTGGCCACTCGTGCCCATTCTGCCAGTGGAGACAGAGAGCTCTCATTAAGCAAAGGGGACAGAGTTAAAGGTGAGAAAGAACCAAAATTAACACTTAGTTTTTTTTTTTTTTTTTGTTTTAAACATTCACTACTGCAGATAATTTTGCATTATGATATGAAACATCCGGTGCAGCTGCAATGCAGTTTAATCTACTGTGTCTAAAACATCAACAGCAGGAATGAGACATACATGAGGGAAGAGAGGAATGTAAACAGGAGAAATGAAAAGCAAAAGCAAAAGCATCCTGTCATCACAAAACAATGCACGCTCCCAGCCATTCTCAGTGGATTGTACAGTGTCATTATAAAATAGATAAATAAAAGTAAACAAGGAGATTTGAAGGGATGTGGTATAATAGTGTGTCTGAGAGTGGATTTTTTTTTTATTAATCTTTACATGTCTATGTCTTTATTTGTCTCAGTGTTAAGTGTAGGAGAGGGGGGATACTGGGAGGGAACGGTGAAAGGTCGCACTGGCTGGTTTCCTTCAGACTGTGTGGAAGAGGTGGCAGCTCTCAACAAAGACAATCGACCAGGTAAGAAAAAACCAACGGGAGCCTCACCTCAATATTGTTTTTTAAAATGATGTTCAGGCTGTTTTATAAAACCCCTTTGGGTTTTGTGGCATCTACTGGGGTGGATTTTGAAGCTGAGCTACGGTAACAAGTCTTGTGTCTGATAGGAACAAAAATAATTTATTAAATAAATTTGACATTACCATACCCTCATGAATTAAACAATGTCAAGAGGTAACTTAACAAGCAATTGTATAAAATGGCATGCAGTGTGGTGAAAGGGTGCACAGTAAAATGGGTTACATACTCCCTCAGGCTAACATTATCCTTCAAGTCATTGTAACGCTGAGCAGCACATGTCACGTTCATGTTTACCAGCAGGCCCTCTTGTTTTTTTTTTTCTTTTTTCTGTGGCACATGTACACCACAGGCATTCACTTTTCTCATAGTTTCACAGCTGCACTGTTCACGCAGCAAGTAAACCATATGTCACGTCAATGACACAAAAGCAGGGTGTAAATAGATTTGATCCATTTGAGCGTCGCTGCTGAAAACACTTTCTACAAAAAGACAGAGAAGGTGTCATGACGGAAAGTTTCAACTGAGCATATGTTTCGTCTGCATGTGGCTCCTTGCAGAGACACGCAGTGAGAAAGCAAAGAGGAAGCTTTTCCGTAATGTCACTGTCGGAGCTTACGATGGCACCGATGGCCCTAGGTAAGTAGAGTCACTGTGAACCTTACATGTTACCATAACCTGCTGTCATTAAGTATATATGTTCATCTTTTATCAGCCTCAAATCATCAGTAAACTGAGCTGCCTTCGAGAAAAACAGTGATCCTGAAAGTCTAAATTGTGTAAAGTGTAAATGTAAAGGTGATCGTGTTTGTCTGACCTTGTCGCAAAACAGATTCTGTCTCTGAAAGGCCTCAGCCCTTTGCAACCCTGAACAGTCATATCAATTTAGGAAACAGATGGACTCTGGTGATGATAAAACTAGAATAAACCTGACCGGCTGCAGCTCCTGAAATACTTCTGAATGTGGTTTGTCACATAAAACTGAATTGACTCTGTGGTTTATTACTGTAAGACTGTGAGGCCAGTGGTTGAAATAGCTGACATACTATTGTATTGAGGGTATTTGTGGGTTTTGAGGAGATACATGTGTGTGTGCTCTCACATGTTTCACCGCCCATGCTTTCGTGTCTTCCTGCATACTGTATGTGTCTGTTTTCTGCTGATCCAGAACAGAGCTTGTTCTCTATTGTTTTGTCATGTGTGTGGACACGTCAGTGCTGAAAACACAAAGAGCAGCAATGTCATATTCAGCTTTGCCTCTTTTTGGCTCCACATACACTTGTCTCTTCGATACCTCTGTCCACATGCCTCCCTCTCCTGAGCACAATATTGCTTTATTGAGAGGTAGATGTGAAGTTCCTCTCCTCCTTTGTGACATCTTTCTGAAGTTACAACCTGGCCCTTGGCAGCTGCAGTTGTGTATTATGAAACTGTGTGTGTTTGTTTGAGCATTAGTGTTCATCTGAATGTTCCTGTGTCTTTGAGTGTACATACATCATCCTGCTGATGAGTCATGAGCAGACTGAAACACCAAGTGTTGCTTAGATCCCTGGGCTGTAGCGCGAAGGACTTTGCAATTGCCACCCCAGGGTTTTACAGCCTCTTACACGCTGTAGCTGACATTACCCTCGTGCTGAGCTGCTCTCACTGTCATTCAAAAAAAAAAAAAGAAGAAGAAAAGGCGTTCGCTTTAATGCAGCTGCGCTTGTGCTCCAAATGGAAATAGCAGCCACTGGGGTTATATTACCTGTGTTAAGTTTGTTAAGCATAATTGCAGCACCATGGTGAAGTGGTGCTCAATTAAGAGCAAGGTGATCGGGAGCATGTTCCCTCACTGCAGCGAGGCATTTGGGAGAATGTCAACTACTATTTCAGAGAGACATAGAGAGCAGGAGAGTGTTTGTTAGCCTGTATGGTGATGACAGCTCTGCTATAGAGAGGAGGGAGTGAGATGAAAGTTGGCAAAAGTGTGTGATTGTGTGAGTGAATCCAGGGTGGGAATCAGCTGTTAGTATATCTGTGATACACCAGTCAGTGGATAAGCACTGTCTCTCTCTCTGTGTCATACTCTCTCTCTCTCTCTCTCTCTCTTTGTCGCCTTACACTTATACCCATCCCCCCGTCCCCACCCCACAAATTCAGCTCTCCATCTCCCCTATTTTGTAACCAAACCCTCTTCCGTCCACACACACCATACACACTCTTCCTGTTGTGATAATCGCTGGTATTCTCTTCCTCTCTCTCACTGTCTTGCTCTCACATTGTCTTGTCTGAAGTATGTGGGGTTTAGAGCAGTACACTCTCTCTCTCTCTCTCTCTGTCTCTGTCTCTCTCTCCATCTCATTCCCCACCTCTCTCGCTCTCTCTCCTCCACTCTCGCGGCTCTCTCTTCAACCGAGCTCTCACTGGAAGACCAGGAGGAGGGAGGAGGGAAGCAGGAGGAGGGAGGAGGAGGAGGAGGTGGTGGTGGAGAGCGCGCGAGATAGAGGAGGGGGGGACATGGCAATGGGGGGATGCGGAGAGAGAGATTTCTCTCTCTCCCTCTCTTCTTCGTGGCCGTCACTGGGCCCCAGAAACAGGAGCGTGTGGTTCATTTACAGGTAGCGGCTGTTTCCTCATTCATTGGCTGGCTATGGATGTGAGGAGAGGACAATGGAGAGAGGGGAGAGGTAGATGATGCTATTGAGAGGCCGTGCCTTTTCAAAGACAGACTAATAAGCTATGTATTCTCTGTATGTATGTGTGTGTGTGTGTGTGGCTCTGGATGTGCGTGTGTCTTTCTTAAATTTGTATTATCCCCATGCATGCGAATATCTGTGTAACAGAAGTGGCTATTGAATGAAGACTCTGCAGCATGTTTATTTCTGTGTCTTCCTCCCGTGTGTCTCTGAACGCATGTGTATGTGTGTGTCAGTGCGTGAAAGGCAGCACATATTGATGCATTTCAGTCAGACGGTGTGGGTGTATTTCATTCTCTTTGACTCATGATTTCTTTAAGCAGATATTTTTCATTCACCAGGACTGCCCATGTATCCCTCTTCCGTTAAAAAATGCTGTTGTCACATCTCATATTTATTTATTTATTTTTTATGAATGCCATTGTATCTCATTGTGTCATTAAAAACGTGTGGTATTTTAACTGTACATAAGGATAAATGTCTATAAGTGGAAAGAGTGTGGCTTCTCATTTTCTTTCGAGCTCTAATTGCAGATACTGGTCATTTCTCTGTGTGTGTGTGCATGCATTTGCTTTCATGTGTGTATGTGTGTGTGTGTGTCTGCATGGTACTGTATACACTGAATAAATTATATGTGGTCTTCACATATAAGTGCATACGTCATAGTCCTTTGATTAGCTATGTTGTACATATATACATATATCTATGTGTATGTACTATTCATCCATCATCTCTCCATCCACAGTGTGTGTTACTAACATCTGTCACTTGCGCTGTGTGGGTATTGTCCCCACATAGCTGGTCTGATCTGCATGTGCATTCAGCAGGTGAATGGTTAAAAAAGCTGTCTTTTTTCTCAGTAATTGTATATAGAAGAGAGGATGACTCAGGAGGGTACATAATAACTCTGGTCTCTAGTAGGCTTACAGCTCCATTGCAGGCAGCACAGAGAGAGAGTGTGTCCTACTGGCCAACAGACATTAACCAGGGACATTTGCTCTTTTTATGGCACTAAATGGCCATGGTGATCAATATGGTGACAGATGAGTGGAGCAGTTTCATGTATGTTAAGGTAAATCAGGTGTGTTACTGCAAGCAAGCAACACAACCTTGAACCACCTGGGGGTCCAACACTGGCCATGTTTCCCCCTCGTAGAAGTGGATGGATGAGGAGCCCGATGGATCCGTCCACCCACTCCGTGTTACTTTGATCCTCAGAAAGGGAAAGCATGATGGAGGACAGGGTGAGAGAAAAAGGAATGAGGTGTGAGGAGCAGATGGCTGGAAGGCGGCTATGCGTTGGCGAAACAGTAACATTGATGGAGAACACACAAGGGATGGACCTCAGTAGGGGAAACTAGCAGTCGTCTGTTCAGTGCTAAAGTTACGGCTTGGTGTCGAAGTCTGGATCCTCCGGCTTGTGGGCCAATGCTCATGGCTCTGCTGTACCTCTGTGACAATGCAGCTACACTACGTGCAGTGTGTGTGTTATCAAATTAAATGCAAGAACTATTTTTATACTAATAATTCCAGTGTTTACATCAGTGTCGGTTTGAATGGTCCATTGATTGATTGAGTTCCTCTGATTAGTGCCTGGATGCAGATCTTATTGCCAGACAGCTAATCAAATGGTTGTAGTTGGGTTTACGTTACTGATCAGGTTTGATTTAGTGGCAAAGTTTGGGCTTTGGAGGGGTAACCCTATATACAATATGTAACCCTAACCCTTTAGGGTTAGGGTTACATATTGGGTTGATATATTCTGGTGTAAATGCACACACTATTCATACAAACTTCCATTTTATAGGAATGACAAAAAAAAGCTCAATTCCCATTGAATATGATGTCCTTGAGTATAAACAATATTGTTTTGGCAGTCAAGCTATCACTATAAATAAAGGTAATTCTTCAACCAGACTACTCACCCTATTTTTGCATAGTTCAACCCTTCTAGGAAATCATATCATTTGATTTAATTTCAGTTGGAGTGTCAATTCATGTTAGTGCTGAGGAGTACAAACTAACAGAGAAATGAGAAATATCTGGAATTTCTCTTAAATCATACAGCTCTACTCAAGCCCCACGGTGATCTGACATTGTTATAAAGTCAAGTCCAGAAATGAGTCATGAGATATGGCTGTGTGGAGTCCATTTAGAGGAGGTCCTATATTAGAGGAAGTGTTGTAAAGCAGCTCAGCCAAAAGTCCCAGACATGGTAATAGAATAATGAAGGAGCTTGCCGGGCCAGCCGATACACTACTCCAACTGTCTCATAATAAGATTGCATCACAAAGGTCTGTGATTGCTGCCTTCTCAGGCCGTTTTTGAGTCTTTGAGCATAAAAGGAGCTGTTTGTGGAGGGAGATTAGAGGCCTGTCCAACTTCTCCTTGTACCTAATTTGAAGTGTCATATATGACCGGTAGTGGTGCGCTGGGTTGATAAAGCGGTATTCCTGCAAAAGCTGCCAGAGGCGGTAAAAGCTAATGCAGCGATTTAGTTGCATTTCAAAGTTTCCATTATCAGTGAAGTGTATGTGCACATTTTTCTAATGTGGCCCAGTGCTTGTCAGCTCGAACTGGATCATCCCATCATATGGAATATCATCTCATGTATACTTTCTTCCATTGTGACACTAACTGTATCCACACCATCAACCTTTTTGTGCACCAGTGCTTTTTGTATGACATTCTCAAGCCAACCTATCTTTTGCTGCAGTGTGATTTCATAATGTGATGCAGTATAGCTGTTTTCCACATCCAGATAATGCTTTATTTGCATGACAATAACACTTTTCTGTTGCTACAGAAGTCATATAGCCCCTTTCCTCCCCAATTCTCTGTCTTTCTTCATCTCTCTTCATTGCTGTTTCCTTTTATCTTCTCTTTACTCTTTACTCCTTCCAAGTGACTACATCATTAAGGAAAAGACAGCGCTCCTACAGAAGAAAGACAATGAGGGCTTTGGCTTTGTGCTTAGGGGAGCCAAAGGTGAGGCCACGTTCACCAAATATTCCTCTCTACCAATAGATTTCTCAATGTCATATATAATTTTTCTCTCTCCCTAGTGTCACACAAACCCTTGTTATCTGTGTTCACTCATGCTCGTCCTTTTTTCGTCTTGTGCTCTTCAGCTCAGACTCCCATAGAGGAGTTCACTCCAACGCCAGCGTTCCCCGCGCTGCAGTACCTGGAATCTGTCGATGAGGGGGGCGTGGCGTGGAGGGCCGGCCTGAGGATGGGGGATTTCCTCATCGAGGTAAAGACAAGATGCATTTATAACCAATGCAGAACCTAATCTGAGGGCCTCAGTTTTCCTGACATCATACTTCATCCAGACAACACAGCTTGATGAAACTTTTCAAATCATCTTTACTGATACACCTTACATGCCTGGGTCAGTTTTATTGATTGGTGGTTAATATAGGATGTATTGTCAATTCAATTCCATACGGTCAAATAAATGGGTTTCTGAATGCGACTAGTGCAACCATGTTCCTTTAAGAGAGTCAAAAGCCTTATGGGAAATGTAGGAAACGCAAAGGACATGGATCAGGCAAGCAGAAGAAAAGTGCTTGCATGAAAAAATAGTTTCAAAATAGTTTCTAGGATGAAGTGTACCAAACATCATGGATTGATAATATCTGCCGGGTGAATAACAGAAACTCTTTACAATACAACTACACTGAAGTAAATATCAGTTTCATACTGCACATGAGGTTTAATTTTTAAAGATTGCCAGAGGTTCAATCAATTTCTGTGTTCACTTTTAATACTATTTCTGAGCATATATTCAATACAAAGTGTGTTTTAGTCTGAGCTGGTGAAGGACTGCTGTACTTGTGAATTGTGCACTGACTTTTCCTCATTGATGAAACAGTAGCAGTTCAGACAGCATCTTTCTGCCATTTTTATACCTTTAAAAATGCTTGCATGTTGCCGCAATTTCAAACATGCCAATTGTCAAACCTCTATTAAATATGACACATCGTACCTAATTGGTATTCTACCTAAGATGACTCACTTATGTAGCTGCTCAAGCCTGTGTAACTGATGCGTCCAAAACGCCACAAAATTATGGAAAATCATGAACATGAGACAATCATTACAAGCTCATTCTCAGTCACTTCATTGTTTGATGTCTCTGTTTTTGTGTCCACTCTGTGTAACAAGCATTGATTTTTCATTTAAATGGAAATGAATGCAAAATATCAGCTCATTCTACATCCGGTCCTTCTTTGTGTCTGTCAGGTGAACGGCCAGAATGTGGTGAAGGTTGGCCACCGACAGGTGGTCAACATGATCCGACAGGGCGGCAACAGCCTCATGGTGAAAGTTGTGATGGTTGCTCGAAACCCTGAACTGGAAGACACTGCTCGGAAGAGGGGTAAGACTCAATGTTTCCACATATGTTGCTTCCATCCTATGTTTATGATGTGACGATAAAGCTGATTGCATGTTTACTTCATCCTAAAAGCCTCTTGCAATGTGGCTGTCTCTTGTGACTGTATGTTTATGTGAGAATACTAAACATTAAGTCTGCATTTGGCTGGCTTCCCTTGGCAGCCCCGCAGCAGACTAAAAGACTGACTCCTCCTGCCATTGCCCTGCGCTCCAAGTCAATGACATCAGAGCTGGAAGACATGGGTAAGATGATAGAGGGGACTAAAGACTCAAAGCAAAGAATAAGAACTAGGAGAGGCCTGGAACAAACATATAAAAAATAAATTACATTTATGTCTCCCACAGTTTTTTAGGGGGAGGTCACATTAAAAAAAGCTTGTTTTGGTGGGTTAGCAGCTTCTCAACAAGATGATACAGTACTATGACACTATTAAGGAAACATAGCATTAAATATTTACTGGGTTGATGCAGAAAGCCAAGAAAATGATCTAGTATGGATGCACTTTCATTTTTTTCATTAGCAATAGCTAGAAGGGGAAGTATCCCTGTGATTAATTTGCACTTTTGATACCCATGAAGAAGAAAGTTGAGTTAAGTAAAGACATATAAAAGCAACTGCATGTTGTGAAATGCCACTGATGCCATCACTTAAAAACTGCTCTTTGTTTTTGTTTTTTTCCCCTGTGCTGCATACAGTGGATAAAGGTGGGAGACTCGTGGATTTGTGTTCTCTCATTCTCATTTCTGTCCCCATCACCATCCCTCTCATCACATCAGCGTTCACACCATCACATGTGTCCGAGTATGTATTTCATCCTTTCATCTTCTTTATACACATGACTACACAGCATTTCTAGGCACACCTAATTTCTGTTTCCCGAATTATGCATGCTACAGCTGCTTCTCCGTGGAAAAAGAAAGCAGGTGAAGCCTTTATCATTACCCTATCAGCCCCTGAGCTTTAATTAAAACTCAGTCTGTTTGATGCTCTTTTTTCTCCTCCTTTTTCAGAGTACGAGTCCTCCCAGGGACCTGATAAGAAGAGGACAGTCTATCAGATGGCACTAAGTAAGACATTACACTCACTGCACTTCTCATACTGTAAGAGGGTGTTTTTAAACCTTGAGGAGACAGAAGGGGCTCACTGAAGTCTTCCTTTTCATGTTTCTTCCTTTATTTTCTTTATTTTCCTCTCCCTCCCTTCCCTTCCTTTCCCTTCCCTTCTGGCCTGCCCCCGCTTTCTCTTTGTTTTAGATAAACTGGATGAAATCTTGGCTGCTGCCCAACACACTATTACATCAGACAACCAGGGCCAAAGGGGTCACGGGGGCAAGAGGGATCGGAGCAAAAGCATTGTTCCCAATGTTTCCAATGAGGTACTATTGGGAATTTGGAAGAAATGGTTGCAGTTAGCTAATATCTTTTAGAACTCAACTTCCATTTAATGTACAGAATAATAACAAATGTCTTCTCCCAGTCCTGCAGTACAAGATTGACATTTACAACACACACAACTACTGCATTAGGATTCAGCCTTATATTTAGTCAAGGAAGTGACTAATGCTAGCAAAAAAACTAAATCCATATATAAATCAGTTTGGTGCTTAACTTGTTTTAGCCCTGTGTGTAGTCCTGCCCTCACTGCACTTTAGAAGATGATTGACAATGAACCACCCACATCAAAACATTTGTTTAACTGTGAGTCAGGTTGTGTCCATTCATCTACACTCTGTTGCCTGATACTATAATACTGTAAGGCTGACTCTTCTTCTGTTTTGGATTTTGCTGTTTATAAAATCAGTGTCATCTTAACAGTCAGCATCAATTTTATTAGATCAGATTAGATTAGATTAAAGTGAAACATAATATAAAGTAAATATTTATTCTCCTGTCTTTACTCTCCTCAATCTTTTTTAAAATGTTTCTCAACACTTGAAGCAACCTTATGAGCAGCCATCCTCAGTGAACATGGTGCAGCAAGGACCAGGTTTTGGCTACAACCAAGCTCATTTTCAACCAGGCCACGGTCCTCAGCACGCAGTCATGATGCGTCAAAAATCTATTGGTAAGAGCAATTATCATGGACAGATTTCTGCCAAATCAGTATCTGTGTATGTTTGTAATTACCTGTGTTTGTGCGCTCAGGTGTAACTGAGGAGGAGAGGCAGTATCTCCACCCACCTGCTATGAAGCTGGCTCGCAGCCTGTCAGTACCAGGACCAGAGGAAATCCCCCCACCCCCTAACACATCTGCTCCAGATCCACCTTTGTCTGCGGGTCCTCATCCTGTGAGGGGGCCTGCAATGCCTATACCCCCTGTATCCCAAGCCCACTACCAGCTCCACTCTCAGCCAGGGCATCCGACTCAAGCAGGATGGGACAGAGGAGGCCCTGGGGGGATGAATCAACAGGTCATGGTCCCCACCCTCAGGAGACAATCAGAAGGACTGTGTATCAGAGAGCCAGAAGCACCCAGGAGGGGTGGTGGTAAGATGGGGGGCCTACGGAGAGGCTACAGCAGTGCTACACCACCAACCAGTGCTAAGCCTAAGGGCCAACAAGCACCACCGCATCACCCACACATGGCCAACAGGGAGCAGGGTGCAGGAGCAGGCAGAGGGGCAGCCAGGAGGGGGGGTCGAGGAGCACTGATGAAGCAGTCGAAAGTTGAGGATGGGCTCCGGCAACACAGAGGAAAAGGAGGTGCAAACAAAGACAAGAACTCCATCCCCATCCCCACCATCATCGTCAAAGCACCCTCAACGAGCAGCAGTGGCCGAAGCAGCCAGGGAAGCAGCATGGAAGCTGAGCCCACCCAGGACACAGAAGATCACACCTCAGCTGATGCGACCCCAGACAGCCCCAACACCAGTCTACCCTCACCACTTACCTCCTCGCCACCTCAGCCACCTACATCCACTTCCTTGCCTTCAACAACAGTTGCCCCTTCTGTTTCTTCACAGCAAAATCTTGAAAACTTGGATTACACTTCAACATTTGGTTCAACTTTTGGGGGAGGAGGAGCACGCAGGGAAAGAGAACGTTTCCGAGATATGAGGAGAAAAAGTGCATCTTTCTACCTCTCCTCGGAGGAGGACATTCAAGGAGAGGCAGGAGGAGGAGCAGGAGAGGTAGGAGGACAATTAGGGACAAGAATTCAGCCTTTGCAGAGCTCACAGATGGACGTACCCATGCCTCGACTGCGGCCTTCTAAGTCTATAGATGAGGGCATGTTTTCTGGAGATGTAAGCTATTCCAGCAGCATGCCCCCAGCCTTCGGCCTGCCTGAGTATTCTTCCCCTGTCCTCGGTCAGGATGGGCAACCCAAGTCAGCTCCATCAGTGTACGGAACCCAGCCAGCTACTACCTTCATTCATCCACTTACAGGGAAAGTTCTTGATCCTTCATCTCCTCTAGGCCTGGCCCTGGCTGCAAGAGAAAGGGCCTTAAAGGACGACCGCAGGACTCGTCGAGAGGACAGACATTTTGGTAGGCAGCTGTCCACAGTAGGAGCATTCCCCACTCCTGTTCAAACTCCAACTCCTTCTCTTTTTGCAACACCCACACAATCAGCCTACACTTCCCCAGTCTCCCTTCATCTAAGCTCTCCTACCACCACCACATCACCTGCATCTCTGAGCAGACCACAGTCACCAAGGATATTACGTCTGGGAGGAGGTGGGGAGAGGATGGAAAGGGAAAAGGAGGGAGGACCCAGAGAGGGTCTTAGAGTTCGCTTCTCGGAGGATAGAACCAGTCAGTATTCAACACAGTATTACCCACAGAGCCCCAGGGAGAGAGAAAGAGAGAAGGAGGTGTATGACAGCAGACCTGCTCCACCTATACAGCCTCCTCCACCTCCAGCTCAACCTGCCCCCCGCAGACCTTCTTTTCTCCAGATGGAAAATACTATTAACACCAGCTACATCCCACAGTACACTGTCCCCACAGCCCCAGCACAGACACATGAAGCTATGGGAGATGTAAGAGCAGGTTCAAGTGGAGGTCTAGGACTGATGGTCCTCCCTCCACCAGCTCCCTCAATAGACGCAGATGACGAGTTTGTCTTTGCAGATCCCTTGCCACCTCCTTTGCAGTTTGCTAATGGTAAGAACGAGAGAGCCCAGGAGTTTCAGCATCAACATCCTAGTCAACATCCGAGTCAACACTCGAGTCAACACTCGAGTCAACACCCGAGTCAAAACCCGAGTCAACACACGAGTCAACACTCTGCTGCTGTTGCTCCACCTCCTCCACCACCTCTTCCATCTTCGAAGCCCCCAAATGTTCCACAATCCAATTCGCAAGGTGGCGACTCTGCCGCCTCCAGCCTTACGTCCTATGACAGCGAGGTGGCCAACCTCACACAATCAGCTCTCTCTCCATCTTACCCATCCCCACAGATATTTCCCCCTTCCTCCACCACCACCACCACTGCTGCTGCTCTGCCACCCACATCACTACACAGACCCCAACCAATGTCCCACTCTCATCCCTATTACAGCAGCTCTAATGACCCCTCAATGGGTGGTCACACCCCAGGCCAGGACAGAGGCACAGCTGCCCTCACCACCACTATGACCTATGCTACCACTACTATGACAGCCACTGCTGCTGCTACCACCACCACAACTTCACCGGCTTCCTCTGACTACAGTATGACCATGGCAGGGCCCAAGTCTGGTTTCAGCACAGGTGGCAAACCTGCGGAGCACACTCATCACACTAATATTATACACAAAAGTGGAGACTGGCAAGATGCTGTGGTGGATTCAGGGATTGAGGAGCTGGACAGTCACAGCAGTAGCGACCATCATTTAGAAATGCTGGGACTGGGTGGCCTAAGAGGAGAGAGGGGAGGGATTGGAGGAGACGGAAGAGGAGGGGAGGCAGAGAAAAGTGGTGAACACCACGATCCTTGCACAACCTACTCAGGTGGGCAAACATTTGAGGTGCACAGTGCCAAACTGGCAAACCCTGTCTTTCCAAAGATGACTCATTACAAGGAGGGAGGAGGGAGGGGTCAGCCTGTAGCACTACGTAGGCAGAACAGCACCAACCCTGCCCCCTTGCAGCTTCACAGGCAAAGCAATCCAGAAGATGCCAGAGTAGATGGAGCTCTTCTAGATGAAAGAAAGCGTAAGCAGAGTCGATCCAAAATGGACGATGGGTTTAGCTCCACTTTGGCTGCCTGCTTAGAGAGGCCTATGGATACTCGGTCAGTGGGCTGGGGTGAGGTTGATGAACATGACCAAGGTGGAGGAGTCCAGAGGGGTAGTATAGTTTTAGAGGGTCGCAGGCTGCACTCACCTCTGTCAGGTGTGAAAGCCAGCATCATCAATGAACTCAGCTCCAAGCTGCAACACATGAGTAGCATGAAGAGCATGGATGACTGGAGCCACACCCCCAAGTCCCCCACCATGCATAGGTTTGTTTGTTGCTCATGATAGTAAAAGAGTTTGCATGTGTTTGCTTTTAGAATTAAAAGTTCATTGATTCATTTCTGTGTCTTTCAGGTATTCTGCAGATTTCACTGATGCGTTTCACAGCCCCCCTACTGGCCGCTCCACCTCTCCTTTACCCACCTCCTCCCCACAGCACCGTCAGATCCTGACACCCAACCTGTCAGCCACTCCTTCTGTCTCCCCTTCTCCTCAAGTACCAGTTCAGCGCAACTGGACCCGATCCCCTTCCCCACAGATGCCCTCCTCTCCAGTTCATTCACACCTCCCCATTCGCCAACCTACAGCCCATACCCAACATCACCAAAGCACCGGACCAAGCTCCGCAGGCAGACTTTTGATTTCCAGTGCAGTCCCACTAAGGAGATGCGGTCTTCAGTTTCACGGCGCCGTGCTCCAAGCCCTCTTATCTACAACACAGAACAACCAAATCCCACCCCCCCAAGACCCTCCTCTCTCCCTATACTACCCAGCACACCAGTTTACAACAACCCTTTTGATTTCCCTGGGCCCCTCACTCCTCCATCTCCTGGCCTCCCTCTAGGAGACACCTACAAAACTTCAACACCTCCATTGTTCTCTCCATCTGGTGTGCCAAGTCCAAATCCCCTACTCGTCTCCCGCTCTCTCTCCCCAACTCATTTTCTCTCTGGAGCCTCTTCCCCCATGCATTTACCCCCCAGCCCATCTTGTCTCAATTATCCACATCTCACCCCTCCTCCACCAGCCAAACCTTTTGCAGTCAAGCCCCTGCCCTACTGGACCAAGTACGACGTGGCAGACTGGCTGGCTTATCTAAACCTGGGTGAACACAGAGAGCGTTTTATAGACAATGAGATAGATGGATCGCATCTGCCTTCGCTCACCAAGGACGACTTCTTGGACCTGGGAGTGACACGTGTGGGTCACCGAATGAACATCGAGAGGGCGCTGAAGAAACTCACTGACAGGTGAGGGAGGACTAATAGACTGTGGAACACGTAGAGACAACGAGGTCAAAAGGTCAAAAAGGAAGGTGAAGGAAAGTCAAAGTGTCTCATTCCTTCCATACAAATAAGCTGAATCATCCCCTTTCTTCATTAGAGGCATATAATTTGTTAAGTTATCTCATCTTCCCTCCATCATTCTCTCTCTCTTAATCTATTTTATCAACCCTATTAAGTTTGCACTGTCTGGATTTCATTTTTAGCCATTCTTATTCTTTGATTTGCCCTCCTTCTCTCCCCAGGCGACTCTCCTCTCCTTTGCATGTCACTACTTCTCCCCGAGACACAGACTGACAGAGTGAAGGGATGATTCAATGATGATGAGAGAAAGGGAGAGAAACAAATTTACAAAGATGAACAATAACAGAAGATGTGCAAGACAAGAACAATGGACATCAACAGAGTGCAATGAATTAAGACTAAGGGCTGGTTGTGTGGGGGGAAAGTGTTGTCTTACAAATTTGTTTCATATGTAGAGAATATTGTCATGAGATCTGGAGGAATGACTTCTGGTCAAGAAAGTTTCTGAAGAAATTGAGAACATCATATGAAAATGACGCTCTTCAACTGAAATTTTACTTTAAAACTTTTGATGGACAGGCATTTAATTAACTCACCGTTTTGTGCTGTAAAAGACAAACACATATACATACACACTCATGTTCTCACACACTCTGACAGATGGATTCTCACACCATCTGCTGCATCACAGCACTGAGAAAACTTGAGCCTGAGTTCAAAGAAAAGTTGAAAAGTTGCTGCTTAAAGGGTAAACCTCAATAAAGTGATGCTGTTTGTGGTTTAACCAGAAAATCTGGTGAAAACAGAAACATTAGAGCCACATCCTGACATCACTTTTGTAGCTTTAAGCAGATCAGAGTATCATATGGCTGCGAGTACTGGAGCCAAAGTCGGAATATGAGAGAAAGGGTATTGTTTGTTTTTTGTTTGATAGAGGAAAATGATAGATGACAATAGTATTTGTTTTATATATTTGCCATATTTCCCCCCAAAGGAAGCCCCAGTAAGCTTTGTATGTATGTACTTTGCGAGCACTAAATATATCTTACATGTTAAACGGGATTCACTATTAGTAGAACCATTTGTTTTGTACTAAGTGCTGATCGCAATCATTCATTTCAAACTTGTCAGGGTATTTAAAATTGTTGAAATGAGGTGAATAACGAGGACATACAGCTATTGAGAAAGTTTTGTCGGTAAATGATGTTTTATTATTTTCCTGATTATTATTCTATTGATTGGAGAGGAAATACCAGAGAGTGACAGAAAAAGGGTTTGCATGTCATTTCAAACTGCAAATCATGCTTCGACTTTACTGGTGTTTATGGCCATAGCACAGGTCAATGGATGGACCCATACTCTTTGATGCCATAATGTTGACCGCGCTCTCTCACACAGCAGGTGCAGTGATCAAAAAGGGCTTTTTACTGCTTCTCTGTCTGCCTGACTTCCTCAACCTTCAGCCTCTGTGAGTCTGTGTGTCTGATTTTGTGCGTGCGTGTTTGTCAGCCTGCGTTGGTGGTGGCTAAATGCTTTCCCTGACCCACACCTTTCTCTTTCTAATGCCTTTTCCAAAACATATTTGTAACAGAAAACATTGTGTTTTTTTTCTCACTAGTTGATAATCCCAATATTTCCCCATTCCACACATAAACCCTCAAAAAGAAATGCTCAAAGACCCACTTTTCAAAAAGAATTTTTTCAGAGTGAAAATTTAAAGTAAATACTGCATACTGTCTGTCACATAGAGGTGAACATGAATGCCTTCGATATTTTTTTCAACATGCCAGTTTAGCCATTTCCTTGCAGTGAATTCAACTGTTAGGCAAAAACACATCATTTATAGATCTATATGTAATGATGAAAATGACAATGATAACATAAAAATATAAGACAATAAAGATAATAATATTAAGTATGTAAACATTTTTAAGAATCTCCGTCTTCCAAATAGTGTGGACAAATTCTTTGACGCTTTGTTTGGTTTATGTTTCTTTTGGGATTTTCTGTAAATGCTTTCTATACTGCTCACCCTGTGGTGACCCCAGTGAAGCTGACACGTTAGTTAATGTATATTCTCTCTATGTGAGTTTAAAAATTATGACTCTGTATTCTCATGCTGAGTTGCCTCAATGCTATTTCTTGATGGATGCTATTCCTGAGAAGTGAAAGGACTGAGCAGTAGTGTAGAAAGCATTACGTACTATAATTTAAAAGAGTATTTTAGGTCTAGTGAAATGCATAATGAATACATACAGTATGAGCATAAGTATGCAGAGATAAATGGTATATATACATATATATATACATATATACATATATACATATATATATATATATATATATATATATATATATATATATATATATATTTTTGTTTTAAATAAAAACAGTATATACTGATAAACACTATGATAGAGGTATAACTAAGATGTTGAAATAAATGCTAAAATAAAGTATGGCCCTGCCGTGATTCTCATTTCTCCTTGGATTCCCTCTTCTGACAGATTCACATAATGATCCAGTTTAAAGTGCTGTGTTTGAATCGAGTCATTTGGCAGCAGCTCGTATCAGCCCCACGGTGGTTCAACACAACATTGTTTTCAGGTCCAGGATTATTTTCCCATCAGGCTCGGTGAGCTACAGGCACAAAAGAGTGGCGCGCATGGGGAGAGAGAAGACGAGATGGCTTAATTTGAAGCAAGCAGTGGCTGCATTCATGCAGCAAACCGAGAGACGCCTGTAAGGCACGGAGAACAATAAAAAGACAACTTGGAAGAGGATGAATGGAAGATTGTTTGTTAGCATGGTGTGCATTTTCAGGTTCATAGTTGAAAACTGTAAATAGTGCAATTATTTGTTTTTTGGTTTTTTTTTTTGTTTTTTTTAAGTTTTGCCAATCCTCCAGGTTGCCCCTTTAGTTGGGGCCTGCTCATAGTTAGTAAAATTATAGATATCAAGGCTTGTTTTTCTTTTCTCACAGTTTGAAATTATGACAAAAACTTCCACAGTCACATGTGGCTTTATTTTACTGCCTTTATTTTATTGTTAACGGTTTTTTTGGGTTTTTTTTTTGCCTTTCAGTACTTATCATTAGACTATTTCTTTGGCAGAAAGTAAAAATGTGTGACAAATTAAAAGAGAAACAAGTCAGGTGATTTCGTCAGGTTTTTGGACTCCAACGTGTGACCAGAAAATCTTCAGTGCTGCTTGGTTTAGGCTCTACAAGTCTGTCTTGAACATGTACCCTGATTTAGAGTAACTCAAATGACTGTAGGTGGTAATTTGGAGTAAGATCTGTTGTATTTGCTTTTGCTATGTTTCAGTCAAGTTTTGAATGGAAGCTCAAATATTCACAGTAAACGTTGGGCAGTGATTGTAAAAATGGATGTTACTCTTGAAATATTAAAATGTCATTTTCCAGTGTTGTGAGCACTGATAACAAAATACCACCCGCTAAATTAAATATTTCAGAACGTGAACACAGACACAGAAACTATCTGCATTTAGACAACACATGTTCTTGTGGGTGAAACAACACATTTACTGTTTACATTAACTAAAACTTTTTGAGAACAAACCTCCAAAAACATGTCACCTTACTCTGGTTTAGTTCAGTCTAGTTAAAGTTGTAAATTGGGAGATAACAATAGCTTTTAAAAAAAGGCTTAAAACAATCAAGTTACACAGTCATTATTCAGTATTTTCATTAAATTATTTTATTATTTTATTTTTCATTTTAATATGAGAACACAAGTTGAAGTAAAATGATCAATAACAGAAAAATAATTTTACTAATTTTCAGAAAAATTATGAAGTTTCTCTTCAAAGTTTTTACAAAAGACATTATTTTTAACATGTAAAGGCAACTTATTCCAGTGTATTATATCATACAATGTAAATGTGCTATTGAATCTGAGCAACTCTATGTGAGATACAATATGTTTTAATATGATGGGTTGTTATCTTCAGAACTGGATATTTGAGAAGTGTTATTTTATACAACACTCACAGCAAAACACTTCAATCTACTGTACTCTCTCTTTGATGGACTCTGTTTCTAGGCCTGGCCAGAGAGAGAGAGGATGGCAGGTCACAACGGAGCACAGGGCTAATGTTCATGGGAAATTCACCCCTCCCAACCCCCCCACCACCACCACCACCACCACCACCACCACCCACCCACACACAAACACACATTACCCCCCATTACCCCTCCCTAACCCCATGATCCTCTTGTCACACACAGTCACTAATAAGCTCACATGACTGTGTGCCACACTGACATGATTCTGCGACCAGTGGACGGTCAAAATGAAGGTTCAGCATCTCATTATCACCATATTGAGAGAGACAGAGGGAGGGACGGGTAGGGAGAGAGAAGGAGGGGGATTCTTCCAGCTGTTTTTCTAATAGCAGAGTGGTGAGAAAGTGAGAGGGGGATAGTCAGAGAGAGGGGCAAGAGACCTAAACAGCCTGACAGGGGGAAGCTGGTGAATTTAAGAAGCAAAAGGATGGGGTTAAAGTGAGGGAAGAGAAGAGAAAGAGGAAGAAGAGTTCGTTCTGGAATGACTGTGAACTAGAATATCACAGCTGACGGGGGAGTAGGGCAAAAAAGGTAAGTTTCTTCCACCTCCTGCATTTGTCTCAAGGCCAATTAGTGATTACCACGCAAACACTCTGAATTTGTTTATTCTTGCTTGCATTGTCACGGTGTCTCACGCCCACTTTTAGATGAACAACGTGTGTGTGATTGTGTGTGTGTGTGTAACTTTAAGTGCCAAGGGGAAATTGGGTCAGTGAGAGAGGAGAGAGGGAGAGAAGCATGTGTTAGAGGAGGAGAGGCACACTGGGAGAGGAGGAGACGCACAGAGAAATGAAGAGAAATCCTCAGTAGCGCTTGAACTACAGTAACAAGTGGTCACTTGAGTAATCACTGGTGATTCAGAGAGAAATGTAAGTGCTGGTTGCTTACAGGCATGGCTGCTCTGCTGACACTTTTTGCTTCTCTTTGGCTTGTGGATGGAGCTCTATGAGCATTAAAATGATTTGGTATGAATGCGTCTGTGTGATTACCTCCTTTCCTCCGCATGGACAGAACAACAGAATCAGGATAAAGTTTAAAAAAGAGTGACTAAGTCACGCCTTCGTCCATGTTTCCACTTGCATCTCACCTCAATTGAGGCAAATGATGGAAAGACGTGATAATATATGCACAAAGACAAACAAATTGAGACATAGAAGATCTGAGACCAGCCCGACTTTCCATCATGCTCGGTCTTGTGATGAGGTGTGGTTAGTCACTTTCATATTACTCAGCCAGCAGCTCAGACATAAATAGGCCTGAATGTGACTCTATCCTTTGCATGTTTATGCTTGCAACACCCTGCTTTTGTTCTTGATCAATCTGCATTCTCCTTCTGTTGTATTAGCCACATGTGGCTTCTGTGCAAAACAAAAAGTCTACTATCTGGACAGTTGCTTTTAAAACCTACGTTTCATTTTGTTGTTTTGTTGAAATCCGCCCCTGCCACGCTCTCGTAGTCATAAGCTCTGAGTAGAATTGAGTCAGAGTGGGAGACAGTTGCTTGTAATGGGCCTTGTATTAGTCAGAGCAAAGAGAAAGATGACCTTTCTATGCTGTTTATTTTGGGAAAGCAACAGGAAGAATGCTGGAGCAGCTGCTCTATTCCTGCTGGCAGATCCCACCCCTGTGAATTCCAGTCTGCCACTGCAACGACACTCCCCTTACTCATGCAGGGGGTTTGCATGTATCCCAGCACTGTACAGTGTAAATAACACCTCATCGGGATCATCTAAGTCGTTATGGCAATAAGATCACCAACACACACGCAAACCCACACACATGCTGCAAGCCTTCAAGTTGCCAAGTATTCCCTATCAGATATACCTACCATACAGGTGGAACAACTCTGTTCAAGAGGAAGTCATCTGCACATTAAACAATATAGATATTCAACCTGTTACATGATAATCAGTGTGACCTGATTGTCAATAAAAACGTTCTTTCCATACTTGTACAGCTTAACCAGTCTAGCAACTCACTTGTCTTAGACAAATAGTTATCTTTTGTTTTTCCAAGACAGACACAGTTCTCTATAATGGCGAGCCTTCCCAAAGATCCACCGGAGGATCCCAGGAAACTAAGCTTCTGGATGGTGAGGATTATATTTTTTTAAACAATTCTAGGAAAACTACCACAGAGGAAGAGCTTATTAATCTAAAACAGGCCTCGTGTTTGTGGCTTGCCTGTTATTCTTATACATCATTACCATCCTTCCTCCTCTCTGCCTGTTCTCTCAGCCTGGGAATTATGTCCGCACAGTGCACCGAACTGACCAGTCCTTTCAGGCCTGCAATGACATAGTGGCCTGCTTCATGGAGAGAGCAAAGGTAGAAAAACAGTACGCTCAGCAGCTCAGCCAGTGGAGCAGCAAGTGGAAGTCCATAGTGGATTCTCGTAAGTATAAGCAGTTATACAGCCATGGTGGCCTGAATTCAGAAAGCATTCCCAGGGTTTTTTTTTTTTTGATCATCTCAGTTCTCATCAAGTTAAAATTACCTCTTAAGTCTTATTGAGTGCATCTGTGCTTGTTTGAAAATGTCTGGTGGACAAATGGTGATCGTTATTTCTTTATTGTTTCCATGACTCACCTCTGTGCACTGTGTTATTTCATTCCTCTGTCCGTCTTTGTTCCACTTCCCCAGGGCCACTTTATGGCTCCCTCATGAGGGCGTGGCAATGTTTCTTCACCTCCACCGAGCGTTTGTCAGCCCTCCACTCTTCCATCTCCCAGTCTCTCATCGATGAGGAAGGGCAGCGGGTAAAGACCTGGCAGAAGGAGACTTTTCCCAAGAAAAGTCTTTTGTGGGTTCAAGGAGAGTCATGAAAACAACACAAGTTTTTCACGCGCCCAGAAACCGTGGTCCAAAAAGCTTATGAAGGTCAAGAACACATGTATCACTTACATTTATCTGCATGGTTTGTGTGTGTGTTATATAAGTTGCAATAGTTAATTAGATAGATAATTTCTATCAGAACTACATACGTTTTTTTTAAACTGCTAATCACAAAGTTCTGGCAAATGTGAAAACTCATGCTCCTATCATGCCTATCCAGTAATAAAGCTAAAAACAGTAGCTAGTTAGCTTAGCTTAACAGATTCTAGCAGACTCTTTAGACGCTCATTAATTAATTAAAATGGATCTGTTTTAAAGCATTAAACGCTATTTTATGGTTTTTTGAGGCCTTACATGCCAGACTATTTCCAGAGTCAAGAAACAGAAACCAAACATAGCTAACATCTTAGCTTTGACAGAGCTAACCCCGCTGTTTTTATGCTAAGCTAGGCTAACTGGTTAGCACTTTTAGCTTCATATTTATTTGCATTTTGAGTTGTCTGAAGTTAGAAGCTGGGGTGACATCACCAGCGAGTAGACAGTGAAGAAGTTAAGAAAAGACAATTTCTATACTGTTAGCAAATAGTGTTCAGAAACAACGGTCTGTGCAGTATTTTTTGCACATACCGTTGTAACAGTGAAGGCAAAACGTCCATTGATGTGAAGTGAATAGCATTGCTGTACATGAGTGACTGAATGTGCAACAAATACAACAGAACAGAAAAAAACAGAAGGTTCCCTCGATGCAAATAGCAGCCATGTTGAATTCTTATGTTGGGTTTAGTGCGGTTGCACCAATTTTTCCCCTAAGGGGAGTGTTCATGCTCAAATTTACGAGTAGCAAATCTGGAATTCAGACTTCCGAGTGCAACTGAAATGCATCAATTGTTCTTTATTGTATAGACACGATAGTGGCATCAATCTTCTCTTTTAACTTTGGACGAGAAAGCGATAAATCATCTTTCCCAAAATGTCAGACTTTTCCCTCAAGTAAATAATGTGCACATGTGAATGCATATCCAACAGCTGGAGAAGGCCAGAGATGCATACCATAAACTGTGTTTGAAGGAGCAAGCAGCCCTCGACAAAGAGAAACAAGCAAATGAAAACTCTGAAATGAGTCCAGAGAAAAAGCAGAAGTTCACAGAGGCCAGAGAGAGAGCCACAGAGGAGAAAGAAAAGGTGAGGAGTTAACACACTGCACCATCTCACTCTGAGTCAGTTGTGCAAGTTGAATAAAGGAGTCATTGACAGCACATTTAGATTCATGACGTGACACAGAGTTAAAATATGTTGCATTCCAAGAAAGTTTTACCAGCCTGCTGCATGTAGCAATATTTGCTCAGATGAGGAACTATGAACTCTAAACACAAGCCCCAGCCTCCGATTTCTGCTCAACACATTTTCCTTGTATGGAGATGTGTTATTGTTACTCTGCTCAGTGTTTATGAAGTCCAGCATGGGAACAGTGGAGAGCACCAGATGATTTATACATTTTAGATCCAACTCCATTAAAGACACAAAGTAGATGCTCATCCTGATGGAGCAACTTCTCATCATAAAACTGTCCTCCTGAGCTGCCTCCAGATCAGAGAACACTATGAGAAAGTGCTGGAGGATGTGACGTCATACACGCCTCGCTACATGGAGGAGATGGAAGCCATTTTTGACCAGTCGCAGGAGGAAGAGAGGAAGAGGATCAGCTTTCTGAAGCAGGCTTTCCTGTCCATCCACAGACATCTGGATGTCACAAACAATGAGAGGTGAGCAGTCAGTAGAGGACTGGGTGGGAAGTTCATGAATAGATGTTTGGGTTCACACAGGGACAGTTGTCATTGTGAGATACATAGATCGGTGTGTGTGTGTGTGCCAGTGTAAAGGCGGTGTACAGTGAGCTGCATCAGACGCTGATGTCCATCGATGAACAGGATGATCTCAAATGGTGGAAGAACAACAAAGGTCCAGGCATGCCCACCGACTGGCCGAAGATTCAGGTAGATTCACGCCAAAGCATGGAGGACAAAACCAAACCGCACCATATTACAAACCAAAACACTTTTTGGGGTTTTTTTTTTCTTATGTCAGACAATATCTTCCAACATAAATGTATATTTTTTTCCTCTTCTCACCTCAGTTGGGCAAATATATGCTCTCAATCATTTCCTAAAACACCATAAAAACAATACTTTTGCATGTACAGTGAACATTTTGCAAATTCAATCTCAATCTCTTTATCTTTTTAGGAATGGGTCCCACCAGTGAAAAAGCTAAAGAGAAAGAAAAGAGACCAGAAAAAAAAAGAGAGCCGGCCGTGAGTATCCACCACAGTGATTTTCACATGAAGTAACTGATAACAAAAAAAAAAAAAAACTCAATTTATATTCTTTCACCATTTAAATGTCCATATCTTCTCCCGTCAGCGTGATGATTGGGGGCGTGAAGGTGCGAGCTCTGTATGACTACGTGGGAGAGGAGGGTGATGAGCTGTCTTTTAAAGCAGGTGACAGAAAGTATGGTGTTCACAACATGAAATTACATTGTCTTACTCAGTCATTTTACACTCAGTGTTAAAGCTGCAGTGGGCAGAGAGATAAATAAATATAAAATTATGACCATTATATGAATCAGAGTGGGGGAGACAGAAATGAAATAAGGCTGGTAAACAGTTTATGGCTGTTACATGAATTACATGATTGCTGTGGTAACAAAATGGCTTCACGTTGAGATTAAAATGATGAAACTGGCTCTTGGGGAGATGTTTTAAAAGTTGACATTTTTATTTTATGGACTGTAAATACATCACATAAAATATAACTACCATGTTCATCACTGGTGAAATACAGTTAGGATAAATGTTCAGCACTAAAGATAAGTGATGTGGCTATAATCTCTTTCACTGTGTATGAAAAAATGTTAAATCCAAAAGGAGCTGTTTTTTTTTTTTTTTTACCCTCACTGCCATTTCATAAGTCAGAAAACCTACATTTATTCAAGCCAAACACGCACTCTAAAGGCCAAATGATTTCCAAAATGTTCTCCACACTGCAAAGTATCTAGATCGTAACTTACGCAGAAATGACAAAGTTGAACCTTTGCGCAAATTTAATAGGATTGTTTATTTCCAACATCTAGTGGCCTTAAGGAAAAAGTACATTTAAAGCACTATGTGATTAGTTTTAACAGAGTTATGCTATCTGTTTAATTTCCCAGAGGTTATTTTAGTGCCAAAGTGTCAAATAACGGGTAAGTTGGCTAAAGGGCAAACAACTAAAAGCTCGGTTGTTATGATTTTGAAAATCAGAGTTAATTAAATATGGCCTCTGTTTATTGAAAGTGGCTTGTTTTAATGTCAACATGTTGAACCACAGGAGCAAGATTAGGCTTTTTTTTTTTTTTTTTTAACATTTTATTCCCATTGTTTTCAGGTGAAGTGTTCCTGAAGGTTGAAGAGGAGGACGACCAGGGCTGGTGTCGAGGCGTACTGAGCGGAGGGAAGGAGGGATTCTACCCGGCCAATTATGTTGAAGTTGCCGAGTGACATCACAATGTTCACAAGTTTATGTCCTATATTTCTCACAAAGACTTTTCTTTAGTGTTTCAATCCTCTAAAAGAATAACAAATATAATCTTTTTAATGTCTAAGATGTTTCTGATCCTGAGTTAATATCAGATATAATCTGTTTTCAGGTATTTTTGAAATGTAAAATTTTAAGGCCTTAATATTCTAACCTATTTGGTTTGAGTACTTCTGCAATATGAATTAACTTATCAAAGACTAGAATGTACTGTTTGTGCAGGAGTCATATGTATAAATGCGTGAGCGTGTATGTGTGTGTTTGCATGCATGTGTGCACAAAAAGAAAATAAGAGAAGATATTTATTTACTGCCATTATGTCTGAGTCATTAAGCCCCTGTAATGAAGATGCATTAATTATACAGGACGTTTACCCAGACACAGGTTTACATTGATGTATGCACACAACGTTAATGTTTACTTATTATGTTTTATGTCAGAGCGCACAGAATTTACTGTGACGCAAGGAGATGGATTTTCACAATAAAGGTGTTTTTGTTTTCTTTGCAATCCACCTTGTTAACATGTTTTTTTTTTTTGGTACATTAGTAGTGAGGTTGGTTGGCCAGTCCTTCATTTCTTGAAATTCTTGAAATATCTAAAATATCTAAATAATTGTGAGATGGATTACTATAAGAAAATATGGCACAGACATTCATTCAAGTCCCAAGATAATGACTACGACTTTAGTGATTACTCGTCACTTCCTCTTGAAACCACCATGAGGTTATTTCTGGTTTTGAATGAAATGTATCCACAACTGATGGAAATATTGTGAAAGTTGGTACATTTATGGTCCAAATAGGATAAATTGTAATATAAATTTTTTGTCTGGCATTGTCATCAGACTCAGATTTACGTTATGTTTTGTGTTAATTAGCATGTTGAATATCATCATGTGAATATGACGATATCAGCTTTGTTAACGTTACGTTAACGTCAAAAACAAATCTTTTTTTGTATAAGTTTGTATATTAAGAAACAGAAAATGAAATTATTATTCTCTTGGTTACTATGTTTAAAATCGAATCAAATGTCTTGCCAGCTAAAAATACTAGTTGAAAATTACCAAAAAAAAAAAAAAAAAAAAAGGAAAAAGAGGCCAGAAATATTAACACTGATTAATAACAGAGATCAGTTGATCTAAAGACATTAAAGAATTCTTCAGGTCAGTGTTGGTTGTTACCTTGAAAGATGGTTATCTGCACTGATGATTCTGACCTTTCACATTTCTACCAACCTGCTTTACATTTATTTACATTTATAAATGTTTAACCGGAGTCAAGCACTTAAATCTCTGACTAACCACACAGGCTTGCACGCACCACCCTGCACTATCACATACACCACTTTCAAGAACAAAACCTGTTGGACAACATCTCTGAGACAAAAAAAAATCTTTGACGTGATGTCACACTAGTCGATGCTGAAACATTTCTGAGATCTGGAAGGGTTTGGTGTTTGGTTGTACGGTACGATCAACATTCAAACGACTTTGCAAGTGTAAGTACACTTTATATATATATATATATATATATATATATATATATATATATATGCTTATCCTTAGAAAACTTGTTCATATTTTACTGTAAAAGGCTGTTTGACATGTCTAAATTATGTTTTTTTTTATTGAGAGAGCTTCTTGACGGCATGTCAACAATTAAATAACTTTATGTTCACATACTCATCTGATAAAACTACTCTGTAATTACACTGATTACTGTACAGACTGTAATGATTATTGGGTTTTGTGTTTTGTCTTGTCCCACTTCTGCTGTCAGATCAACAATGGAATTTGCTTGTGGGTTTGTTTATGTGCCACCGCCAGTGAATCAGACGACCGTCCAACAGACCAATGTCATTAAACGCTCAGGTGTGATTTCTTTTGATTTTGAAAATCAAAATTTCTAACAGTAGCACTAGCTTCAACACATAATTGTCACATTTATAGCTCCTCTTTGCTGTTCAGTTGAAGATTTCTCAACCACACAGATCATTAACCAAACATAGACGGCGTTTTTTTTTAGCAGCTTCACTGTAGCTTGATGCCAGATACAAGAATTTGAATCACAACATGAACAAGAAACATCAAACCCTATTGTCAGCTGCAGACATACTCTCATACTTTCTACTTAACTGTGTAAAAGTCTCTGCAGGTAGATTTGTCTCAGACGTTTCTAGGTGACAGGTTGGTTAAGTAGCATTATGTATTATGCAATCACTGACACACACACAACCTCACCTGTCTATCTCAGAAGAAATATTCTTTTCAGTCACTTTGCTTTGCTCGGTAAAAGCCATCTGCCATCTGAGTCACATTTTCTTCACCGCACAAAGGTCATCGCTGCACCAGTTGTTTTATCTGGGATCACATTTCTCTTCAAAATTAATGTTTGATGTATGTATTCTCTTGCCTTTTAGCTCTCCTACCTCCCATTAATCGAGTTCGTCCACGAATTCCTCCACCTCCACCTCCGACAAGCTCTGCAGAGTCCAAATCACCAAAGTCAATTACATCCACCCCCAAAGTCATCGAACAATTAGAGAACAGCAAAGTGAAGAAGGCTGTGATGCCCACTTCCTTCTATGAAAATGCAGAATTTCACAAAAAATTGGGGACACCCTCTTCTGTCAACACCACAGGACAACAGATGACATCTCCTCGAAGGACTGGTACTGTATATGTAGCATGTAAACACATATGTAAATGAATGGCAGAACAGATTTAGTTTCTTTACCTTAGTATCTAAGTCTGTCTTAGTCTGAAAAACCGAAGGATGTAAGGTAATGCTTGGATTCATCACCTCAGGAAACGGTGGTAATAAAGAAGCTGGAAGCATTGCTTTTGCTTTTCATGGTTAATCCTGCTCGTCCAAAACCACGACTCTCTCATCACAGGAGCCACTCCAAAGTTTACATCACTGCTGCTTTGCAGAACATATCTTTAAAATGTCTTCAAAAACTTGTGGCCAAATCCAGGGTTTTTCTTTTAAGCTTTTGAAAATTCCTGTACTTGTCGTGTTAAAGTTAAGGGTAAGAATCTGACTTCTGTACTGACTGTTTGACTTTAAACAGCTTAGAGCAGCTTGTGCAAGCTGTTTGTTTTTTTTTCCCGAAAGCATCAGTAAGATCTTGAGATCAACAGTTTAAAATCTTACCATGCTAACTCCAAAAATATCTGCAGATATTTTAGATTTTTGTTTTTCTAAGTGGGTGCGTCATCCTTAAAAGCCTATGGTTTATTAGGAAGAGTTGAATTACTGAGTTCAACCATGAAGATTTATGACTTTTTTTTAATTCTAACAGTCTGCTTGTATTTGCTTTCCCCAGCTCTTCTTCCACCACACATGAGACCTGCAGCAAAGAGCCCATCACCTCCTAACAACCAGCCACTCAACAGTCAAGCATTTGTCTATGACCTGCCAAAAGATGAGGCAGATTTAAATGCCCAACCCTGGGATCCAAACTATTCATACAGCATACCAGAAGTCACAGGGGGTGATGTGAAGCTGCCAGTTGATACGAGTAATGTACCAAGCCAGGCATCACGTGAGCAGACATTTTTATTTTTCCTCTTTTTGTTTCAGATTTAACTCTTTCCATCCTAGTACAAACCAGATTTTGGCAGAGTTCAAGGGTTTAGAGACAGATCGTTCAAATTTCCTTTGGTTTCATCTCAAATCTACAGCCCCTGCTCTCCCACCCAGACCTTCATTCATGAGGTCAATGCCAGAATACCTAGTGCTGTTACCTTCCTCCCACACAGCTACTTCTTCCTCTCAGGAATCACCTTCCGCCTCATCGCTTTCCCCACCATTTACCAATAAAGGTACAAAACCCTCTCAAGCTGTCAAAAGACAAATCTAACACTGACTGCTTATTTTGAATGCTAACATGGTTCCCATCTCAGGATCAACAGATAAAGATCCTCTGCCAGGGAATCCTAATGTGGTCCTTGTCAGTTTAGGGAAATTACTCTCCGAGGAAAGAGGTCAGTAAAGTTTTATCATCACCATAAAACCTTCATTATCTGCCATCAAGTTTGATTTTCAGTCTCGGTAGCTTACGATGACGATGATGTTTGCATATTTCCAGTGCGGTCTATAATAGGTGAACCCACCTCCTGCTCTCAGTGTGGCGCTGTGCTGGACTCCTGCTATAACAATGTGGTAATTATATCTTTTGTTTGACCTTTATTCTGAAAACTGATAAAGATTCATTGGTTTCAAATGTGAATAACAACTGTAAATATTTGTAATGACTACTAGAACATACAGAGCATGATAAACTTAATGGTGGTCAAGCATAATTATTATTGATCTTAATGTAATGAAAAAGTGGATAATTGAATCAGACTGTAGGGTGGTTTGGTGTCAGTTGATATGCTATCTTCTAATGCTATTTCCTTTTACGCTGCAGGTCAATGTCTGTTACTTCTGTCAGTCCCCGGAGTCGACCAGTCTTCCCATTGTACCACCCAGTATTCTCTTTTTCCTCAACCCCAATGAAAAGCCCCAGTGTGCTGCTGACGCTCTGTTGCTCTTCTGCATCGACATCTCAGGCTCCATGAGCATCACCTCCCAGGTAAAAACAACACAGACGTCGCTCTGTTTACTTTTAGCTCACGTTCACAATCATGACAGCTTGTGATCTCTGTCCTTAACAAGGTGTCATTGGGGGACAATTTTATCCACAGATCCCGTCTTGAGGTGAGTAACACAGTAATGTACATGTATTATATATAGCATGAGAACAATATCACCCATTCAGGACATTATCAAGAAGTCATCAGTGATAAAAATCGTTGTATTCAAACCAGTTTGTCCAGGAAGCCGTGATGCAGTGTGTTCACAGACTAAGTGTACAGCAACCGGACACAAGAGTGGGACTCATCACCTTCAACCATGTGGTACATACATCATCTACTAGACTGAGTTTTCACATTGTATTTCTATCTTATCAGACTTATAAGTAGGTGTCTTCATTTGTAATCTTCTTTTTCTTTTTTCTAAGTTGCAGCATCTTTCATTTTTTTTTTTTTTTGTCATTCGTTATTATCTTAAGAATTACTGTACACCACTACCCCACAAATCCACTGATGATTGTGTTGCCAAGTTACAATATATGGATATGAGTATGTCACGTCACGTTTCCTAAGTGATGTTGAGTTGACTGACAGCGAATATCTTAAAGAAGCTGCCGCCAGTTTCCCCAGTCCACCTCCACTCTCACAGACCAAGGATGTGTTAAAGAGACAGGTTATGGGGTAAGAAGAAAAACATGTTGATTGAATCAGTTATTTTCATGCATTACTGTTTCACAATACTTTCTTCATGTTTAAATAACAGACTATCTGAATCAGGGGCCACAGCTCTGGGTCCAGCTGCTCTCCTTGCTATTGCAATGGCCTCCAGACAACCAGGGTCCAAAGTAGGTTCGGATGTTGAATCGTATCATCAGATTTGGATGATGTCATGTGGATTTTTATGTTTTGGCTCATGTACATCTACATGTATGTTAATGTGTATATAACATATAAAGCCTGTATTATCTTAATTTAACAGTGTTTAGATGTATTGATACAACTAAGCTTATAAGAAATGTGATGATTATTCTATGTATAATTTTATTTCTTCTACGTGTTAACACAGTTTGAAAGAGATTTTTTTCCCTGAATCTATCAGACTTATATTATCTTGCGTGAACTGTAACATATGGTAAAAAAAAAAAAAAAAAAAACAAATCAAATGTCCAAACCATATTCAAAATTTTCTTCTTTGTAGCAATAAAATCCTGATGTGCTTTCCCTGCTCATCTTATCTGTAGGTGATTATCTGTACAGATGGGAAAGCCAACACAGATTTAGGAAATCTTGAACTGGAAGATAATGATGCTCGCACCCTCCTCTCATCCACCATCTTCTACCAGGACCTGGGGGAGTACGCTGCTAAACAGGGGTTGGTACATGTCTCCAAATCTGTGTCTAGATTCAGTGTGATGAAGATCGTGCTGAAATATCCTTCTTCCATTAGTGTGACAGTGTCTGTGCTGTCCATAGAGGGAACCGACTGCAGGCTGGATGAGCTGGGAAGACTCGCTGATCGCACCGGAGGGAAGGTAAGATGTCATTTGTTTCTGTTAGTATTTTTATTATGCACATCAGTTATCAAATCTTGCCTTTCTCACGCCATGTACATGTTTTGTCTCACGCCATCTAGGTTGTAATAGCGAGTCCAAACAGGCTGCACCCAGAGTTTGAACAGATGATTGAGAACAGAACCATAGCCACACACTGCACTGTTACATTACTGCTGCCCAAATCACTGTAAGAGCCCTAAATACCAGTATTTCTGAATGCTTGGTGAACTGCTCTAGATTGCTGGCACTTTAGATTATATAACAAGGCCCACAGGACTGATCAATGTCCTCCTTTGCTGCAGGCGAATGAGAGGAGAGAGGGAGCCTGGACACAAAGGGACCAGAGAGGTGGGAAATGTGGACCCAGATACAGAGATCACCTTCCAGTTTGGTGCTCATGAACAGGACACAGAGGGTGAGAAGAAGTGCTATGTCACCACAGACAGATGGTCTACTATAGATCTACTTTTTGTCTGAGGATTATTACAGGTCATAGTGTGACATGCACTGTCAGTGTTATGTAAAATGATTTGCCAAGAGAC
The DNA here is from genome assembly GCA_016801845.1 of Polydactylus sextarius. Lineage (NCBI taxonomy): Eukaryota > Metazoa > Chordata > Actinopteri > Polynemidae > Polydactylus > Polydactylus sextarius. The sequence goes on along the minus strand of CM028920.1, from coordinate 10,047,571 downwards.
AGTTTTTGGCTCAGATAGAAATAGTTTAGCAACAACTGGGTAGGTAATCCTAATAACAATTCCTTGACTCCTCCCTTGCATCATCATGTTCATCAAGTTTACACTTTTGATGTTCAGTGATATAACCACTGATGGGCTCACTATATTCACTATAGCACCCTTCAGGATCATTTCTATAAATATGATTCTCCAAACACTTAGATTTATGTGGAAATATCTGTGAAATGAATGACATGCGTTGTTCAGTGGTAAACTAAGACAGTTCATGTGGTAAATATTTCTAAACACCATTGTCATTGTGAGCATTTTAACATGCAGATGTTAGTGCTCGGCTCAAAACGCTGCAGTAATTAAAACACAGCCTACAGTAGCTGTAGGCCGTTACAGACCACAGCTTAATTGTTATGTTGGGAATTTGGATTTTAATAGACACAAATTAATCCTGCAGCAACTAAACCTGAGGTTTGGATCACAGATCACTGTGGAAAAAAAAGCTTTGTAATTGGAGTGAAGGGACTAATTAGATGTTCTGTTTTTTATTTATTTATTTATTTTGGTGTACATTGAGACATACATGCATATTTGTGTTTTTTTCCAGTGTCATCTCTAACCTCTGGCAGCCGTGTGTCCATCCAACTGCAGGTCAGATACAGACAGGGGAACGGACAGACGCTGCTCAGAGTGATAACATCGAGTCGTGATGTTACTGATGACAGGTGATCGTGAGGTTTCCATAATAACAGTGTTTCATTTACAGCCGTTTTGAGATTACCTCATGCCTGTGGCCTGATTGTAAGCTTAAACAAGTCATTATCTTGTGATATCTCTCATCAACGAAGCGCTCTCTCCCTCAGGACAACAGTTGATTAGGTGTGTTATTTTCTTGCAATCTCTGTGAACCTTTAAGCAACGCTGTCTTGAAAATCCTGGCTGTTGCTGTGATACTGGGGCCTTCACATCACATGGTGCAGAAATGATCGCACCATGTAAATCACATTCCTCATCCAGACTAACATTCAATCACACAGTAAATTAACCTCTCCCTCCAGTCTGCCTGCTTTATATACTGAATGAAGGTCGTGCAATTCATTGTCTGAGCAGCCGCAAAGTGGCCTCGTGTGTATTTGCGCTGTAATATAATGGCAAGGTTGAGGCTGTAAATGTTCAGAGGCGCTCTTGTGACAGAAGTGTGACCCTCCTTTCTCAGCTTGGCGGCCCTGTCCTCTCTGTCTCTGGCCATCATTCAGCTCAACTCATCACAGTCCAGCGCCGCTCTGGCTGTCAGAGGCCGTTTCCTCGACGCCAGGAGGGAAGGAGAGCTGCAGAGGAAGCTGATCGAGAGAGCGATGTGAGCCACGGAGCAGACTCTGTCTGTGTGATAGTTAGTGTGTGGGCAACATGTAGATTATAAGCTAAATTATGATGGATTTAACAATATGAATATTTCTGCAGTGAAAGAGTAATGAGGTGCAAAATGAAAACAGTGAATTTAAATGAAAATGGAAACTGTTTCTATTCAGATGTTGCACGGATGTTACAATAAATCCATATAATGGATGATTTTTTAGAAAAAATTTTAATGTGTTGTCTCTACTTGCAGTGCACATAGCCACAGTACACAGGACAAACAGACATACCAAGAATGGATTGAGACCATGGAGCCAATATACAACAACATTCATAACTTAACAAGGGTGAGTTTGTGCTTGACATTTATTAGATCCAGAGTCTCACATTCATCAGAATCATCACACTTTAACACTGTTTTTCCTTCTGTTTTGTCCAGAGGAAATCTGTCATTTCAGACTCACAGGTAATTCACATCCTCTACTTTGCACTGTAATCTTACAGCTCAGTGCTAGAATATCACATCACTCATTATGCCTAATCTTTTCCATTGTTCTCCTCCCACCAGTCTCTAACAGATGTCGGTGCTGCGCTGCTCTACAACATGAAGCACTGCAACAGGAAGTCCATCTCACTGAAGAGTAAACAAAAACAGTCAGCCTCCACTTTTTACCTTGTTCAAAGCAACTCAAGTAATGAATGATGAGGATAAACGTTCAAACGTAAAATACTTCACAATGTATGTAATGTTTAACTGTATATCAGATGACTTTAAATCATAAATACACTTATTTCTCAATAAGATTTAGATTATTCCTTCCAGTGTTTCATATTAAAAAAACAGCAGAGGCAGTTGTCACCGTCCTTGTGACACAGTTTGAATAAAAAACACATCAGAAACACGAGTCATGAGTCAGAAACACATGAACAGCTCACACCCAGGTCCTCTGGTGTCAGTCAGTCTCAATGTAAACCTCTAACTCAACGGTCAAAGTAGTGACGTGGAAAAAACATTGAAAATTTTAGCAACAAAGTATCATTGCGCTAAATACTTTAACACACACATTAAATGTTTTGGGGTTTTTTTAGACAATGCATCAATAACAGCAAATTTGAGTTCATATCCGCTCAGGATATTACAGCAGTATTTTGTCAATATTTAAAGGTTTAAAGGTTGAGGGTTTTAGGTTTGTGCAAGATAGTGAACAGTGGAGTACACACAAAATGAGAGAGAACACACAACAATCATGCATGAAATGGAAGCCAAAGCATAAATAGACCAACGTTTCTCTGGGGCGGCCCTCACAACACACACACTAAATTCAGAACAGGCCGTGCATTTGTACGGTTCATTATTCAACGCCGGCAGGTTCCAAAAAAGTAGAACATAAACAAACCAAGATTCAATCAGGATGCGCAGGATAATGCTGAGCAGGTAGAAGCATGTTGTGCGTCGGTCTTTGTGGAAATCTAAGATTGTCTGACCCATGGTGTTTCTGGATACAGCCTGAGCCTCCCCCTCTCCCTGGCCCTCCAGCTCCACATCTGTCCTCATCTTGGAGCTCCTCTTCTGGGCCAATGAGCGCAGGTGAGAGGTGAAGAGCTCCATGAGCAGGATAGACATGGTAACCAGCACAAAGATGAAGTGCCAGGCCACAACTAAAGGTTTGTGAAAATGTCTATTAAAGCAGGTTTTGGTGCAGACGCTGTCCGAGGTGCCGTTGCATGCAAAGTCATGGTCTAGTTTGTTGAAGGGCATCTGAGCCAGGAAGAGGATCACCACGCGGATGCACAGGAAGCCAAACCACAGGGAGCGGCCTTTGTACGTGGTGGTGGCGTCCACTGCCGTTCGCAGGATGGGGATGAGGCCTGTTACTATGGCAGCCATCGTCTTGTTCTTTTGTTTGGTTGTTTGTTTTGGCAATCTAAGAGTGGGGAAATCCGAACAATAAAAATATGATATTCATTTATTTTTCTGATTAAGTATAAGACCTCACCTCACCTTCAACTCAAATGCAGCAAACACAATATCAGTTCTCTATAGAATCAGTATTTTTTTGTTTTCTTATAAATAATAAAATATCTTTCCATTTTGCAGGAATTTCATTTCAAATTTTAGATTTTAACTTAATTTCATGTGTGAAAAGTATAGAGAAGAGTTGGTGCAATTTTCTCTATTTATTTTTCCTTTTGATCTTCCCTGTAGAATAAACAATTCATTTTAAATGGGAAGCACTTCAGCGCTATACTTTGTTCTCAATTGCATAACAATTATATACAGCTCTGCTTGTGTATATGGATTGAAGAGACTGTTGATATAGTTCAAGGTAAAATAGTCAGTAATGGGAGCAAATGTGACAGATAAAAGAGCTTACCTTTAAGAGTTGCAGCCCACTACTGTAATAGTACTACACTCACTCCTGTTCAGTATCTTATAGGTGTCAGAAATGTCACCGTCATCAATATATGTGCAACCGTTTCACACCAGATGATGCTGACTTGATCTTTCTTTTGCTGACTTGGTCTCACTTTCTTTTCCATGACCATCGGCCTTTTCAACACATAAAGAAAAAAATATATGACTGCAAGTTAGTTTGCGCACACTAAGTATTACTGCTTTTTTTTTTTTTTTTTTTTTTTAAACACATTACATATTTTTATTGGTACAAAAAATTGTTTGCACTTGACAATTTTTCATTTTAGATGACAAGTAATTACAATAATAAAACAGTTACCAATTATTTCAACAAAATGTAAATTCACAGAAGGTAAAGGTCTTAAGATACATGATAAAAAAATCATTCATGAAATCACAACAGAGTTTACAATGATCATTATATACTGTATGTTTTCAACACCACTTTTTTATGAGATTATAACAGATAAGACAAGTCATCAATAGGCTACTTGTAATACAGTATACATTTTAAAACATTATCGTACGGAACATTTTACAAATATCAAAACGATTATAAAGTGGTAACAGTTTACGTGTAGTGTGTATTGTACTTTGAGAGGTTATTCTGAAAAATAACACTGGTTTTCAAAATAAAAGCCATCATCTAAAAAGATTTAAGGCCACTAGCTAAATATTTGTGAAATTTAAGCTCCAAAACAGTAAAAAAAAAAAAAGTGTCTAGAAGTCTTATTATGACTTTAACAAGAGACTTAAAGTCCCTCTTCTTTGACTAAATATTCAGGTAGAGTCTGAAAAGCTGTCACAGGTACAGTTACAGGAACAGTCAGGGATATGGCGCTGGGTTCAACAGTGGAGGGGGAAACCTCACTGGGAGGTGGAGGAGAGGGGAGTGGGTCTGTGTGAATAATGTTAAGATCACTGAGTTGCGTGGCTGGCTGGACCACGTCAGCGTGAGTCCGTAAGTGCTTACGAAGGTAGGCGGCAAAGAGAAAAGCTTTGCCACAATGGGAGCAGCTGTGAGGTTTATTGGTGGAGTGGATCTTCTGGTGTTTACGTAGTCCAGACTTGTTGAGGAAGCCTTTTCCACAGTGGCTGCAGACATGAGGCCTCGGTTTGGGATGCTGTTTCTCATGCTCCTGTAAGTCTGCCAGCTGTGCAAAGTCTGCCTGGCAGGTTTCGCAGACGTGTGAGCCCAGCGGCACAATTTTGGTAACAGTCGGAGGAGTAGAGTCAATGGAGTGCAGATTTTCGTGGGCCTGAACTTCATCCCAAGTTCCAAATGTAGCATCACAGTGTGTACAGGAAAACTGTGGGAGAGTTGTGTGAGCAGTAAATCCTGAAGCTGACCCTGCCTCTGTCTCCTGCTGTTGTTGTTGTTGTTGTTGCTGCTGCTGTTGTTCTTGTTGTTGTTGCTGTTCTTGTTGCTGCTGCTGCTGCTGTTGTTGTTGTTGTTCTTGTTGTTGTTGTTGTTGCTGCTGCTGCTGCTGCTCAGACTGCTCAGCTAGATGAGTCCTCTCGTGTTTCCGTAGGCTTGAGGAAACAACAAATGACTTCAGACACTCCTCACATTTGAAAGGCCTCTCACCAGAGTGCACACGCCGGTGCTTGTTGAGGCTCGAGCGCTCAGCAAATGACTTGTCACATTCAGTACAAGAAAAGGGCCTGAGTCCTGTGTGGACAAGCATGTGACGCCGCAGATCCCAGGATGCTACAAAGGCCTTGTCACAGCTCTGGCATTTGTAAGGCCGCTCTCCAGAGTGAACACGTTCGTGCACGGCCAGATCAGCCGGCTGCCTGAACCTCTTGGAGCATTTATCGCAGGGGTAGGGTTTGAAACCCAAGTGGGCTCGTTGGTGGCGACGGAAACTGGATGGGTCTGAAAACATCTTGCCACACTGTGGACAGAGAAATGGCTTCTCACCAGAGTGAGTGCGGAGATGAGACTGATAGGAGGACAGCTGGGTGAAACCTTTGCCACACTGCTCACACTGGTAGGGTTTATTCTGAGAGTGAATGCGCTGATGGCAGGCCAGAGAGGAAGAACGGGAGAAAGCTTTGCCACAGTCTGAGCACAGGTAAGGCTTTTCACCAGTGTGGGAGCGCTCGTGGTTTTTTAGGTCCTTAAGCTCTGTGTACGTTTTCCCACACTCGTCACAGGCATAAGGTCGGTGGCCCTGGTGGTTCCTTCTGTGTTTTCTGAATACAGAGGGATCAGCAAAACTCTTACCACACTCGCCACAGAAGTATGGCTTTTCTCCTGTGTGAGAGCGCATGTGCACCTTCAGTTTTGACAGAGTGGGGTAGCTCTTAGAGCACTGACGGCATGAGTAAGGCCGCTCACCGCTGTGCTGTGTCATATGAATCCTGAGGCATATAGCCTGCATGAAGGCCTTACCACATTCTGTGCATATGAAAGGTTTCTCCCCGGTGTGAGAGCGGCTATGGTTGCGTAGTTCTGTGGGAGTTTTATAAGCCTTGTGACAGTCAGGACACTGGAAGGGGCGCTGGGCTGAGTGAGTGCGCTCGTGCTTTGAGAGCTGAGCCTTGCTGGAAAACGTTTTGGTACACTGAGAGCACGAGTGCTGCTGCTGACGCTCTTTTGCGTGTGCTGAAAGATTGTGGCTCCGCAGAGCCAACAGACTCCCAAAAGCCTCGGTGCACGTAGAGCATTTGAAGGAAGGTTTGGTTTTGGGAGGCCTGCCTCTGCCACGTTTCTTTGCAGGCTGATCACTCAACACCTCTTCTTCTTGTTTTCTCTCTTCATCTTGCGCAGGAGGGGTGTATTGCTCTGCAAGAGGTGGGCTGCCGGGCTGAGGAGAGGCCATCTTTATATCTACAGAGAGATAACAGAAAAATAAGACTTTATAATAAATATGTAAATAATAATAATTAGCATCACAAGGATGTCAGATTGAAATACTGTCCAAATCAAAACAGGCTTAAGTCTGAATAATATGAATTATCTGAACAGGTTGTCTGTCACAATGGTTGATGAATGACTGGAAAGAAAATCTGATCTATGATCACATTATAAGAGAAATATGTGGGTGTGCGTTCAATCACAAAATGGCTGGCATTAGGACCTCAGGGACAATAAGCTAACCGCTTTGATGCCAGAGGAAGTTGGCGATGCAATGACAGAGATCGGTGTGTATGAATGACTGACATGTGGCCGATCGGAGTCAAGGCTAAAAGATCACAGGTCAGTGAGATAATGTTAACCGAGCACAATGCGCATATATTCCTTTTTTCGCTAGCTTACTTGCTAAACATTTTTACTAACTCAAAATGGCTGGCTTTAGGACCGGCTGCAACAATTCTCTTGACAGTGTCATCATCACCGTGATCGTCATTACACGGAGTGGTTTTCGCTAACATTAGCTATCTTTGCATCATATGTTCGTTTGAGAAATAACGATATTTCTTACCTGGATCAGGTCATTAATAGTCGGCCGATAATAGCTGGAGAAATGTCTGGTTCACGACTGCATTTACTGAGACACGATGATTGCTGTTGACTGGCTGCAGAATGGTGGGACGGCTTTAGGACCATGATGACGAAAGCTCTCGACAAGCCAAGTGTGCAACATTTTAATGTGTTAAATAATCAAAAAAATCTATAAAACATAAATAAAAAACACCCAACTAAAAACATAAATGTCTCAATAAAGGAAGCACATTGTCCAATATGATGGAAAAGACGCGTGCCGAGCAGAAGCCAAAATAATTTACACAGCGCTCACAAGTCAGTAGCACGGCTAGCTACACATGCTAACTAGAAGAAGCTAATATGCTTAAAGCTTTTCGGTGACAATTATGAGCAGAACAGCGAGATGAACATTTAACATCTTGCCTTTTATCTGCGTTTAATGTTTGCTCTGTGGTCGTCTTAATGCTGAGCTCGTTGACATTCATATTAACTCAACTTTTAGCCCACAGACTTAGCTGCTTTAGAGAGGGAAGCATTTGTCGGTTGCACATTTCCTGTTTCCTAGCAACAAGAGCAATGTGGAAACGGGGATGGAAGAAAAAAGACAATTGGGGGGAAAAGGGGGGGTGCCCTTTACATAAAAATAACGTTGTTATTATAATGAATGAAAATATATCTTCGGAGGCTTGCGTTGAATCAATACTGCTGCAGGTAATTAATCTGACGCATTTACTGATGTTGTGATTCCGCCTTAAAAATGACTTCTCGGCTTTTTGGTGCAATGTTTGTTTAGCTAGCCATGATGATGCTAGCTGGTGGCGCGCTAACGTTACCTCACTGCTCTGAGCTAAATTTAACCGTATTTAACGTGTCCGCTCCTCGTTATAACTTCGTGTGGACGAGTATGTTTAGTCTGATTTAGCTGTGTAATGTCGCTGAATGTTGTTATTTACAGCGGCAGTAAATAAGTAGAAACAGGCGTTGGTCTCTCGGTATATTGACATAGCTAACGCTAGCCAGCTGGTGCAGAGATGTAGCAAAACATGTTAAGACAGGACACAGTTTTCATCTAACTGCGTTAAACTTAATGCATCTGCTTTTCCGTGATGGTTACCTGCTAGTTAGCTTAACATGCCGTGACTGTTTTGTTTTTATTTTATTGACTTTGATAGACTTAAAGTGGGGATTAGTACCTGTGTAAAAATGAGAAGATGGTGACTGCTGCTGCTAAAGCGACAGACAGTGGGTGTATTGTACAAGTGAAGTTGTTAATCAGTATTTTAGAATGATAACTTAGGAAAAAATATTTGGATATATGGTATGTTGGATAAATGTGGTGATATTATATCTGTAGATACTTATAATATATTCCTGTCTGAATCCATAACACTTGTACAACATGTAGTGTTACCAGTCTAAATCATATGTCTTCTGTCCTCAACAGCTCAATTTTCTGCTTCTCTGAACCTGAAGTAACTCTCCTAAGTGTGTGGACCTGGTTCTCTACTGTCTTTTCTCCCGGGACACTCCTTGGACCTGATTGTAAAGAAACAAATTTTATTCCTATACAGACAAGAAAGGCATTAATGCATTTCCCTCCTGCATCCTCAAATGCTCTGTGTCTGGTGCACGTAATTCAGTCGTCATCTTGTAATGGCAGTGCAAGACCCTGGCAGGACAACGGGTTTTCCTTGCAAACAGTGTGGCATGGTGTGTCCCAATATGCCAAGTCTGCTCGAACACATGGATGCTCATCTTCAACAAGACGAAGAACGCAAATTTAAATGTGATGAATGTGGACGTGGATATAGGCATGCAGGTAGCCTAGCTAACCACAAAAAGACTCATGAAGTGGGTTCTTTTCAGTGTAATATATGTGGTAAAGAGAACTCTAATGCTTTAGCTCTGAAGAGTCATCTCCGGAGCCACACTTCACAGAAAAAGTACTCCTGTACAGAATGTGGGAAAGCTTTTCGTCTGGCAACACAGCTGGCTACTCACGAGAGGGTTCATCTTTCGAGACGAGCAAAGGAGCACACATACAGGAAGATAGACATGGAGTATCCCACGCGTGAAAGTAGTCATGAAACTGAAATTCATCAACATGATCTCAATGAGCATTCAGCCAGTGCAGGGACTTCTGTAGAAAACAGTCCAATAGAGGAGAAGACAGACATTGTTTATAACGCACAAGCTGAAACCTCTGACGATGCAGCAAATCGACCTTTCAGATGCGATTTGTGTGACAAATCGTACATTCACCATAGAAGCCTGACTAATCATAAAAAGACTCATCAGGTGGGAATGTTTGAGTGCATGGTCTGTTTCAAACTGTTCAACAACATGGCTGCTCTCTACAGCCACCAGAGATCTCACAAAACAAGAAGCGGGACCGAACTCAGTTCAATGGGCAGGTCTTACACAGGCACACAACTAGGCCAGTTTTCACCTCAGAGCCAGGATGCTCCAGTAAATTTCTGCCATTTGTGTCAGGTACTTTTCCCTAGCGATGAGGAATTCCAGGAACATATTCAGATGCATAATTCTTCATCTGTATCATTTGGACTTCAAGATACTATGTCAGAGAACCATAATATATCATATGACAGCAGCATTGCTTCACCTGAGTCTAATTTTTATGCATCACCTATAAATAATGTTCCCTCAGTATCATCAATAGAAAACCACGGAGGCTTTGATCAGCCACAGGAGCAGATGATAAGTAATGGCCATGTGTACTCCGACTGCTCCAATAATCAAACCCCATCCTCCAGTAGCACTCAGGGAGAACCCCCAATCATAGACACAAGCATCCTCGATCCAGTCCTGATGCACACACAAAACACAGACAATGCAACTGAGATGGAAGAGACTTCGACTGTAGATTCTGACGAGCGTCCCTTTAAGTGTCAAATCTGCGGTAAAAGCTACCGGCACTCTGGGAGCCTCATCAACCACAAAAGGTCGCATCAGGTTGGGATTTATCAGTGTTCTGTTTGCAGAAAGAACTACCCTCACCTCGCTGCCCTCAAAAGTCATCTTCGTCTCCACAAAACTCAGACATCATCTATTAGCCTCAACCCTGAGGGAGACTGGCTCTCCTCAGAGCCTCTGACTCTAGATAACCAGCAGGCCTGCTTCTCCTCACAGGAGGAGGAGGTCGCAGTTCAGCCCATGCTTGGCATCGATCAGAAGAACGGAGTGGACCACAGCAATGGAGTGATGTACCATGAGCAGTTTAATCAGGACTTTTCCCAGGATATGACAGTGCATCTACCTCACAATGAACACCTGATGCAGAGGCACATGTGTGCAGACTGCGGTGAGACATTTGCAGATATTGCAGGGATTAAATCTCACAGTTGTCCACTGCTACAGCATCAACACGACAGTACTAGCAGTGACTTTGAGAGTAGTATAAACTTCCAGGACAGTAACGGTCACTATTCCATGGGAAATCCAGGCAGTAATGTGGAGTTTCATGGTCTGAACGGTAGCCATGACCAAAGTTACTTTGAACAGAGTTTCCATGAAAATGTGAGCAGTCATCAGCTGAACTGTGGTGGAGAAAATGACGACGCCGAGGAGGAGGAGGAAGAGGATGATGATGGAGATCTGTATCAGTGCTCCATATGTGGAAACAGCTATTCCAGCATGCGGGCTCTCCGCAGCCATCTGCGAGGGCACACACAGTCACACGGTACTCCTGCAAGCTCAGGGCCTTCATCCATGTCCTCCCATGAAGAAGTGAAAGATGAAGAGCTGGGAGAGATGATGATCTGTAGCACGTGTGGGGAAAGTTTTGCGAACAGGCAGGACTTGATCACTCATCAGCTGCTTCACAACAGCGAGGACCAGGTAGATGATGTTAATAATTTACATATGAACAACACTGATGTGTCTGAAACCAAGGAGGAAGTACAGAGTATCATCTGTGGCAGCTGTGGCATTTTCTGCACCAGCTACCATCATCTAGAGAATCATGGCTGCACAGCTGAGAGGAAAGATGAGTCAGTGCATGAAGAGGAAACAAAAGTGAATAATGTAGCCCCTCATGAAGATGCACGCTGCGTTAAAGATACAGGTGACACCGAAGCTCGACAGTATAAGTGTGATCAGTGTGGGCGGTCGTACAGACACGCCGGATCGCTCCTTAACCACAAAAAGTCACACAAAACAGGTGTATTCAGATGTCTCGTCTGCCAGAAACGCTTCTACAACTTGCTGGCCTTAAAAAACCATCAGAGATCCCACTTTGATGTTAAGAGGTTAGTTCCACATTTGTGACTCATGTTGTTAATTGTTAATGCATGTTGAAAATTAAAGGAAAAGAAAGAAAAAGAAGAAAAGCTTCTAATTGTCTATAGAGTCTTTGGCTTTGGTTTTATTATGGCTCTGTTGTGGAGACTGTTTCCTGTTTGGCAAACAGACCGAACTAATGACTTTTTCTCTCCTCTCTTAGGCACACATGCCACGAGTGTGGGAAAGCCTTCAAAATTCAGAAGCAGCTATTGAATCACCTGAGGAGGCACAAAGAGAACCAAGCCAAGATCCAGGAACTCAACAACCAGATCCAGGCCCTCATGCAGATGAATGGGACGCGGTCAGATGCAGGAATGCAGCCCTTGACTTCAAATTCCGATCAGGCCTCTTTTACTTCTGCCCGACACTGCAAAGAAGTGACTGAGGGGGAAACGGCTCCAACAAAGTGTGAGACTTCAGTCAAATCAGAGGACACAGGCGAACAGCGACCCTTTGCCTGTGATCAGTGTGGGCGTACGTATCGGCATGCAGGAAGTCTGGTCAACCACAGAAACTCCCACAAAACAGGTGAATATTATTGCTCTGTTTGTAACAACACTTATTCCAATCAACTGGCAATGAAAAACCATTTGCGCACCCACTTTGCATATAAAAAGCACTCTTGCCAAAAGTGTGGAAAAGGCTTCAGAGGAAAGAAGCAGCTATTAGCTCATGTCTGTGCAGACCACAGAAGGGATGGCACTGGAGGCAGGAAGGGCTTAAAATCTAGAGCTGTGAAGTGTAAGGAATGTAAGCAGGCCTTTGTCTCCCTCGACCAACTGGCAGCCCACACCTGTGACGGACCTTCAGGAAGCAGAGATGCACAAACAAACACGTCTTCGGTCAAAGAGGAGCGTCCTTTCACATGTAACATCTGTAACCGCAGCTACCGCCACGCAGGCTCCCTCCTGAACCACAAAAACACGCACAAGACCGGACACTTCAGCTGCAACTTTTGCTCCAAGCCCTTCACTAACCCCATGGCTCTGCGCAATCACACGCGCATCCACACACAGAAGAAAAAGTACGTGTGTCTCACGTGCGGAAAGGCGTTCCGCCTCGCCAGCATCCTGCACAACCACCAGAGGGTCCACAACCGGGTGGCGAGTCACTTCAGCTGCCCTGCGTGTGGAAAGAGTTTCCAGGGCAGGTCTGGTTTGAAAAGACATCGCTGCCGCAGAGGTCAGGAAAATTCAACAAGAGCTGGAGTTCAGCAGTCAGAGAAGGGAGACAAGTGCTTCTCGTAAGTAACCGTTCATTGTAATTGTATCCGAGTACAACAATACATGAATATAGGGATACAATATAAAATGAAATATGAAAAAATAAATATAGTTAAATGATAGAAATAGTAAAATTGTGAAATCTTGATTTAATTACAATTTAAGAAGTTAACAATAGTAAAAGACTATTGCCAGTAGTTTGCAGTTTTATAAATTGACTGTTAAATTTTTTGGGTTGCATTGTTTTATTAGGGACTGAACATGAACATATCCCTGCTGCAGGTGTGACCTGTGTGGGCGCTCCTACCGCCACGCCGGCTCCCTCCTCAACCATAAGAAGACACACTCCGAAAACCTCCACCACTGCACCCTGTGTCTCCAGACGTTCCCCGATCCTCTCACTCTACAGATTCACTCTCAGATGAGGCGTCACTGCTGCCCTGAGTGCGGCAAGACCTTCTGTCTGGTCGCACACTTGCAGAGCCACATGGAGATGCACGCGAAGGACCGTGTCGTCTGCAGCCTCTGCCAGCAGAGCTTTCCCAACACTGAAAGTTACCAGCAGCACCACGACATGCACCATCAGGGTCAGGGCCCCTATCAGCAAACTGTAGATGAACCCATTGATGACAACCTCTGCTGGGACTCAGGAATAAATCAAAACATGGGGATTGACGGGATGCACAAGCAGGTTCCTCCACCTCTGTCCCATCTCCCAGAAAGCATCACTGATTCACAGAAGAGCAACGACGCCACAGCAGGCGCAGAAGAGAAGAGCCACGTCTGCGAGCACTGCGGCCGCACTTACCGCCACGCTGGCTCCCTCCTCAACCACAAGAACAGCCACAAGACGGGCTCCTTCTTCTGCTCCATCTGCCACAAAGAGTTCACCAACCTAATGGCGCTCAAGAACCACCGGCGCATCCACACGGAGCCCAAGCGCTACCAGTGCTTGGAGTGTGGAAAGGCGTTTCGCGTGTCCACTCAACTCATATGTCACAGAAGGATCCACACCAAAGAGAAGCCCTTCGCCTGCCTGCTGTGCGACAAGAGCTTTTCCAGCAAATCCAACCTGCGGCACCATCAGAAAATGCACCAGAACTCACAGACCTACGACTCCTCTTTCAACATGGATGCTGACACGTTTATGGACCTGGACATGGGGTCTTTTCTTTAAAGTAGTTCTCCAGATCTTATACAAGAGGAGGGCAGGTGATCCTCTTATTTATCCGTTATTTATCCCTCTATCAGTAATTGTAAAAGTATTTTTTCAGAAAGTGTTCCTTGGTCCTGGCAGAAGCTCCTTTCAAAGATGCACATTTCATTACCGACTTCCAGTCTTACCTCCAAAACAGATGGCGACCGTATCGAAAAGTCTCAGAAGATTTTATCAGTCAGCTTTTAATAAGGCCTGAATGTTTTCCATGAATACACAGGATCCCAGAATACAGGGCTGGCGATGAAAACAGTAGTCGCCGCTCATTCCTCAACAACAAACCAACCAACCAAAGTGAACAGAAAAAGTGCAGCCCAGGTCCATGTAAGAACATTAACACTGATAACATGTTTTTGTAAGACTACTGTTCTAATATCTCCTCTCTTGCTATGTATAATTGTGTTCAGTGCCTCTGTAAGTTCCTTAGGAAACAAAATATACAAACTATATTTATCTCTGAATCCTTTTGTTAGCTTTGCCATCGGTGTTGAAGGACTGCTCACTCTCCTTTGGGATTTCACATAGGGCAAGCCTGTTATTATTAAGTCAAATACCTCTGGGTGTGTCCAAAGGTCAGTGGTAAAGTGATTTTACTCAAATCATATTATCAAGTAAATAGTTGTACTGCTAATAATATTCACGTTGGGTGACATTGTACGCTAAAAATGGATGTATTTATTAATTTATTCCCGTTTAATTTTAATGTCCATATTTTATTAGAAAAAAAGTTTTTATGGAGCGTTGTAAAAAAAAAAAAAAAAAAAAAAACAAAAACAAAAACAAACTGTCTTTCTAAAAAAAAAAAAAAAAAAAACAACAAACAAACAAACAAAAAAAATAAAAACTCATGTAGCCTTCGAGGAAGTTCATCAGTCGATTTGTAATCATCAGTTCTCAGATACAACTGGCAGGAATGAATGAATGAGCCAAGGATGGTGCGTTAGTGGCGACACTCAGGGTAAAACCTTCAAAAGGAACATACCTGACGTGTAAAACGTTGTAGATACACCAGATTCTTATCACTCGTGCCATTTCCACACGTTTATGTTTTAGGTCAGTTTGTCAACAAAGTCACTCCGATGGTTTTATTTTGTTTGTTTGTTTTTTTCTTGTTTTTTTTGCAGCTAACGCTGTAAACTCATCTCAGACATTTTGAAGCATCAGTCATGTTGAAGTGCCAGTGCCTAAAATGTAAACAGATTGTAGCAGTTTTAACGTAAACAAACCTCCTCTCACTGTACGTGTTCTACCGTTAAACATAACGTTGTTGTTTTTTTTTTTTCGTTTTGTTTTGTTTTCAGTCGCAATCATTGAAAATGTCTTAAAGCATCTGATGACAAAGTATTGCAGCAGTGAAGCTGGAAGAAGTGTTTTTTTTTTTTTGTTTGTTTTGCCTTGTTTTGTTTTTTCTTTCTTCCCTCACAAATGTTTCACGTGAATCAAATCGAGTGACTTTTCTTTATGTATTTTCAAACAAAACAAAAAAAAAAAAAAAAAAAAAACGTGGCCAAAATCATCCCTCATTACTGCGAAGCACAAAGTATTACTGCAAACAGACCAGTGCTTTATGGGTTTATTATAACCACCGACCGGGTTCATTTTTACTGTCAAAGTAAACAAACCACTTTTAATTCTGTATTCTGTGAATATTGTGCAATGGATTTTAGTTAGTTTGTTTTTTGTTTTTTTTCGTCTTTTTTTTCTTTTGTCCAACGTGAATGTTGTTTTCTTAAGTGGTTTCCTTTCAACGAAAAAAAAAGTCATAAATCTAGCAAACACAAACACATGGCCTTTATGTTTTATAACAATCTTTAAAAAAAAAAAAAAAAAAAAATCAGTTTTCCTTTTTTTTTTTTTTGCCATATTCATGACGTTTAAGGTGTGGGTTTGTTGTGGCACTGGTCAGAAGTAATGAAATACCTCATGGGAAGTCCTGCCTACCTAGTTCTGCTGTTTAATGCCTCATGCAGCTTAACTGTAAGGAATACACTGTAATCGTACAAACTCAGATAGTTACCAGGTGTGAGACGGAGGAGAGGACGAAGCGTCTTTTTTTTTTTTTTTGTTTTGTTTTTGTTTTTTTTGCAGAAATCCGTTTCCACGGTAACAGTATTGTTGTTTCTCTGCAGTTTGTTGTTTTTCAGAGTTCTATTTGCACACGTGTAGTGGAGACACTTGTAGCCTAAAAGAGGACAGGACGTCTTACGACGCAGCTGAGATGTTATGTCGTTTGTTCGCGGGCAATAAGTCGGCTGCTCAGTGGTTCACCTCAGCTCAGCTCAGCTCAAGTTGCGGGTCGTAATATTTAAGCAATACGCTGAAAAGTATCGTTTCACCGATTTTTGACATTTCATTTCATTTGTCTCCATCACATTCAAGAGCGCTGACACTATCTTTCGAAAACCACGCGACAGCCTGTTACTTCTATTTAATAGCGTCGTTCATGTCATGTATTCACTGTAATGTAACTCACTGTAACATATTTCTATATGCCATGGTAGCCGATACATGTAAAAAAAAAAAAAAAAACAACAACAAAAAAACATGCACATTTCAGCTGAAAACTGTAAACTGATTTTTATTTTTGTACAATGTTGACATTCTTTCTTTTTTTTTTTTTTTTTTTTTTTTTAATTTCTTGCGGCACTTAAACGTACCTTACTCCTCTGTCACTGATCACAATCGCAGACTGTTTTTTTGGTTTTTTTCTTTTTTTTTTTTTGGTGACGTGTGTTAATCTCAGAGCTCTGTCTGTAAATATTAGAAGGAAAATATTGGATTGGGTTGGATCTCTGTACATTTACGGCAAGACTTTGTTCGGCAGGAGGAAACCGCTACATTAGCTATTGTGTAATAATAATAATAATAATAATAATAATAATAAACAGAAGCATATACCACACGTTCAGATTTATTGGATTTTCAGTGCTCAAAAATGTCTGCTCAGTATTTAATTCATATTTATATAACTATTTTGTCACTCCGAAGCGTAGATTTTTACTTCTTTGTTAGAACTTAGTTTAGAATATAAGCAAATTATTGGATAAAACTAGTTGAACTTAATTAAAAGACTTGAAAAAAAAATAAATAAAAAAAGTGTTTGTTTTCTTGTTCATATTCCTCCCACGACTGATAATCATCGACACACCTCGGATTAGTAATGAAAGTTGTCAGTTTTTATTGTGAAAATACTTTTGGTACACAAAGCAGTTTAATAAGATTGCATTAAGTAAAAGAAGCCAGTGCATGTACAGTATATACAGTTAGAAATAGAAAGCATGAGAAATAAGCAGAAAGTGTTAGTCAGTAACATTGTCGCTGGCCTAGTGGAAGTTTAAAAATAATCTTCACTGGAGTCCCTTTAAAAATGTGCTTGTCCCTCGCAGTCGATGTAATACAACACTGCAAGATACATAAAAAATAAATAATATAAACATCTAGGAAAGAAGAGGAAAAAAAAAAAAGAAATGAGGAAGTAATCTGTATTTATATGATTCCCTAATTTTGCTGCCAGAGGGCGAGCAGTTTTTACCCACAAGCAGACAGATCCAAAAATAAGACCTGAAACATTGTCAGTGACAAAACATCAAAAGAATTCTCAATAACCACATACTGCGCGACGGATCGAAAAAAGTTTGGTACAAAAAAAAAAAAAAAAAAATTGGAAAACAACAATCCTGCCCAACATGTTTCTCACTGGATTCAATAGCCACAAAATTACAGACATCGACAACATGACGTGTCCATTTCTGTTTTTGTCCCTCGATCGTTGTCAGATCTGAAAATCCCGAGTCACCGAGCGCTGACGATTGCGTAGCTCCACCTAAATCACTGTGGGTGAAATTTCTTTTCTTCGCTACAGTACATTTCTTGTAACATTCACACATGTTGGCAGTTCGGGGGAGTGGGGGTTGTGTGTCTAGTGTTTTAAAAACATCCTGTCCTGACGAAAGTTAAGCGTAACACGTGCAATCTGGGGTTGTGATAGTTGAGAAATCCATCCAAAACATCAGCTAGACATTTAAAAACAGACGAGACGTTATTGTATTATGACCTGTGATGATGAAGGGTCTGTGTTGGGTCTCAGGAGACCTGGTAACAGTGTATGAGTACAGTTTGCTCCCTCAAATCAACAGCTTTATGACTGTATCAGGCTAAAAGAACAAAAATAAAATAATATAATTAAAAAAAAAAAAAAAAAAGATCAGGTACATGAGGGTACAGGGACAAATGCTAAAAATACATTTCACCTAAAAGTAGCTACATTCAAATGGCCTTAATGTGCCTAACAGTATGTCTTACTCACGTGTGTTTATCTGTAAGAGGCTGTTGTGGTGAATAACCAGTACAAAGACCCCGTGTAACCCTGCACACAAGCAGGGGATCAAACTGCAGCCCAGCAGGCAGCAGTAGCTGTTTTACATTCATTGGAGTCCTGCCGGAAAGAAAAGCAAACAAACAGCACAATACAAAACAGAAACATGGACTGTAGTTTTGTCTTCATTCTGACTCAACCCCCTCAAAGATCCTCCAGATCAAAATCTCATTTCCGTTGACTATAAAGGCACAAAAAAAAAAAAAAAAAAAAAAAAAAACTGAAAATGATACCACTCGAGTAATGATGCTGTTACTTATTTCTACAAGAGGTGTGAAAGTTGCTTGACGTAACTCCTGCGGTCACACCGAGCGTGAGAACTGAGCACATCTCTTCACTGAACAGTCTAATAAATTAAAATGGTCCGATTCTGGTTCGAGAGATACCCTGCAGTCAGAGTATACGCTTCATGGTCCAGAGGTTGGTGCGTCCGGCTCTGAGCCAGTCGCTGCTTGGTGCTGTCACATCTGTTTCCAGAGGAAGATGAGGCTGGATGGAAGATGAGGGCAAAGAGAACAATTAACTTCTCTGATTCATATCACATAAAAAAAAAAAAAAAAAAAACTGAATGTTCTGATTAGGGTTTAATCCTTGTGGCCAAATAATAATAATAATAATAATAATAAAAAGATACCTACTGAAATGTTTAAGCTTGATAAAGTGGCCCCGCAGTCTCCTCAATGGGTTCTGTGATTCAAGATAAAAACAAAAAGATGCTCTTATAGATATATATAAATATATATACTGTATATATACAGCTCTTATAGATATAGATAGATAGATAGACTGATGGATGGATGGATGAATGGTTAGATAGATAGACAGACAGACAGACAGACAGACAGACAGAGAGACAGACAGACAGACAGACAGATAGATAGATAGATAGATAGATAGATAGATAGATAGATAGATAGATAGATAGATAGATAGATAGATAGATAGATACTTTATTCATCCCAAAGGGAAATTAAAGATATTTCTATCAGTAACTCACGCTTGTTAGCTTTAAATGTCACATATTTAAGGTTTTCAGTCTATGTCTCAAAGCAAATCCATGAAGTCAGAAAACGTGTGTGATTTAGGCTAAACAAACAGCTCATCGACATATACAGTGTCGAGGTATCTCACCACGTAGAGGCCGTTTGTGACGATGCACCATGACCCCGATGATCAACGCGGCGCCGACCAACACGACGGCCAGCACCGAGAAACTGGTGATGGCCGCCATCTTCCACACATCGGGTGTGTCCTCCATAGGTTTACCTTACGGTCACAAGAGAAAAAGACATTTCAAGTACAGCTTAATGTACGAATCAGTCGCAGCAGTGATTTATTCACATGTTCAGTGTCTTACATGTGTTGCAGGACGGGGTCTTCGGGTACTGTTTGCACGACGCACACGGCACACAAACATCCAAGTCTGAGTTCCAAAACTCTGAACTTCCACATTGACCTGCACACACACACACACACACACACACACACACACACATCAACTCATGGTTATTATGACACTTTAAAATCTCAGTGTGATTCATGAGGAGAGAATTTGTCAGAGCTCTGAGCCCTGGAGGGGTTTTGGAGGTACATTCAGTGCAAAACATTTTTCACGATTTCAAGCCAATGAAATACGATCTGGATACAATATTTGGAGACGTCATTTGAGACTTCGATGCAGATGTTTTTCAGAAAACAGCAATACTTGTCTAACACTGTAATGAAATAAACTACAACTACATGATTTGCAAGGAAAGATTCAGCTGGATTCAGTTGTTGCAGGTGTGACCCGAGCGGGACACATGAGAAACTTTGTGGTTTTCTTCTTCTTATAAACTGAAACTGGGGAATTCCTTTTGGGTTAGAGTGCTGATGTAACCTAACTGCATGAGAGAAAAAAAAAAAAGTACTCTGTAACTCTGGGTACATGAGCGGGCAAGCAGGCCGCGTGTGAAGAACAGGATGTGTTTTCACTGACTGCTTCCGTCGAACTGTTTTGCTTCTGTGTACGTATGTGACTTCCAGAGAATTAAAGAATTCGTCTGTGAGAAAGAGGATTTTTGGACGGTGTTTACAGTCACACAGAAAATGTCTACTTCTGCAGACACAGTGGAAAGCTTCTTTTTTTTTTTTTTTTAGCTAGACTAAAACTAAACAATTAAAACTGTGCACTCCCATTCGACACCAGCAGTAAACCCAACACAGAGGCTGGTTCAGTGCTGTTATATTGTGCGTGTTTTTTTTTTTTTCTCTGCAGGTTTAACAACCTGGCTTTGATTAGGAGGTAAGAATGCACTAACACCCCAGGGTCATGGATGGAAGTAGTAGAGTGTTGTGACATCGAGTTGAAAAACAACCTCTAAAAAACAATGTTACAACACAAAGCCAATACAGTGATATGACCGAAACAATACAAGACGACATGACCGCACCACAGATAAGGTGACACGGAAACAGTCGAAAGCCATTTGACAGATAAAAATGATAAGAGTCTTTTTCCTCCTTGGTGTCACACATGTATTTGCATGAACAACTTCTTTTGTGTCCACCTTTTTTTTTTTTTTTTTTTTAACTTTAGAGAAAAAAAAAGAAAAGAAAAGGAAACAGCCCTAACTGAGTCATCATTTGTGGTAACATTCATGTTCAAAGTGGCTGCTTTAATCATGACTGAAAGCAATACCAAAACTATCAGAGAGGCGAGTTTGACGTAAACCAAAAGCAGTTAAAATGACTGCGTGGGACGCAGTGGCCGCTTCAGTGACAACAACATCAAGATCAGGAGCTGGAAAACCAAATGTTCGAAACCGTTATAACACAAAGTGCGAAGCTTTAATGTGATGAATGAAACAATACGAGGCACGACAGGATTACAGAGGAAACGAAACGAGGAAATCTGTCTGTGGCGCCTTGATTGATAAAATGATGATTGTCTCTCTTTGTTCGCTGTAAATATTCACGACAGGTTTGAGCAGGTAATTTATCAGAAATGTGAACTAAATATCACTGTCATATTCCAGGGATGAATGACTGTAATAGAACATTTAAAACCATATTCAACCAAATGCACAAGTTTTTATTTAAATACCTCCTGATAGATTTTCACATGTGACACTGATGGATGGTTAATACTTATGCAACAACGCATCATTAAAGCAGCAGTTTGCTCATGTAGTTGGGTCACACAATAAATCTGCAGTGAGTTTGGTGTCATGAGATGATTAATGGATTAATGGTGCAGGGAAGAAGAAGAAAAAACAAAGTTCTACTCCACAAATCTGTATTAATCTTTGGGATAATTTGCCTTTTTAAGCCAAAAAAAAAAAAGAAACAAGTTTTATAGTAGCTTTATAAAGTTTTATAGGATAAATGTTTCATGTGACAATGGACTCCAACAAGTATTAAAGTAAAGACTCATATCTCATCATTTCATCTATAAAATATAAATTACATTTATTGTTTTTTGGGGCAACCAGCAGTCCAACAACTTAATTGTTTTCAGCTCCTCGTCGCATTTGACAAATAAAATCATAACTGAGTAACTAAGACTTGACAATATTTGGCATCTGTGGTTGAAAAATGACAGATAATCACAGCCCCCCCCTTTTTTTTTTTTTTCTTTTTTTCTTTTTTTAAATGAAAGAACATTGAACAAGACATTCAGTTTATTTGTCACAAGAGGAGCGTCTCAGTCCGTGAAAACAGAAGATTAGTGGCGTCCTCTGGAGAGCGCGCTCTCTAAGTGTAACCCTGATGATGTCATGATGATGTCATCGGGGGGGAGAGAGGGGGGGTTATCTCATCTCGGGCTTGAGATGAAACCAAATATTTAACAGATCAGTCAGCGTTGAGAAATTTACAAGGCAGGGAGTGTCTAATGAAACACGCGATTGAGTTGCATTATGGGAAATGTGGGATTCCAGAGTTTGAACCATGCGGCAACTTAATCGGGATCATCTTAGACTCAAACACTTTGATTTTCACTGTTACTTTTTTAACACGTGAAGCTTCACACGTAAAGAACTTCTTCATTAAAATGTGGAGAAAAGACTAATTCATTTCTCACGTTAGAGGAAGTTGTAGGTGATAAATGATCGAATACATCATTTGCTTGAGGAAATATCTTAAATTTTGTCTCATAAGTCAAAACCAGATTACGTTTAAGTCCAAAATGCATTAAAAACCTCAAATGTACAGTAATATTTCAGTTTCCCATGAGCACAAGATCCAGAGCTGACATCACAAATGTACCAGAGGTTATGCTGCATGAGTTTCCACATTACACAGAACAAATAATACTTGACAGCCAATCAACACAGGTCATTATTAACCAGCTGCGGCCCAAAGGCACCTGCTCTAGAAGTCATGTTCAAGGCATTTTGACCTCTAACTCGCTGGTTATGTTGCAGCCACATGCACAGGCTCCCCAGAGACTCTCAGCGCGCCTGCAGAGCCGGTCTGACTCATTTTTTATGGCTGTGGTCACAGTAAAAAATGTGTCACAATTCTTGTAACCCTGATGATTTCAGCCCTGTATCATCCACTGACTCCAGCTGGACTCACACTCAGAAAAGGTTCAAAAAGTCATAGAGAGGAACTGAACCCTGACTCCTGGTTGACCTTGATCCAAAAAACACCCAAACCACATCTGAGACGCAGAGGTTTCTGTTGCAAAAAAAAAAAAAAAAAAAATCAAACAAGCAATCACACTGAAACTACTGATTAAAGCGATTAAAAAAAGCGTGCTTAAAAAAAAAAGTCATTTCATTCTTCATGAATGGACACAACACAAAAACATCAATCAGCATTCACATTTTAACATTATGAAACTGCTGTGAACTCATAATGTGACAGCCACAGACGTTTCTCACGTCTCAGGATGTAAAATCTAGAGAAAACACGAAGGAGTTTGGATCCATTTTTTGTTATTTTGCATGTTTGTGTGAATGACCTTGGCAAATCTCAACTCCTACTCTGACAAAGGGTGTTTTTGGGTGTGGGGGTGTTGTATTTTGTCATAAATTGGAAAGGGGGCGGGTGGAGGACCGGCAGCTGATGTCCAGATGTAGAGAAGGTTTCACATGGATAGACTTGCTTGTGAATCATGCATGTTTTGAGTTTAGTTTAGTTTTAAAAAACTTTTTAAAAAACATTTTTAAAGGGTAACTTTACTGTCTGAGGAAATGATCCTCACCCATGTAATTATTCCAGATTTTATGTTCTCACTGCAATCTGAGTCTGTTGTTCTCCTCTGGGATTTAATCCAAACCTTCAGAGGACTCTGGAAACACAATCCGAAGTCTCTTTATCTCTCCTTTTTTTGTTTTGTTTCTGTGAGTAAAAAAAAAAATGTGCAAAATGGACACAGGCCGTGCACCGTTTCCATGTGGCCTGTCCTTCGTACCCATGGGGCACGGATGGATGGGGTGAAATAAGGCGATCGGAATGCGGAACCGGTGAGAAATGCAGCTGGTTAAGGAAGCGGCTCTGTAAGCAGACCCACTATCTGCCTCCCTCCATTATAACAGAGACCAGACCACCACGCTCACATCCATGTTCACAGAAAGACAAGGACACCAACATAAATCTGCTCATCTCAAAGTCAGAAAACCGGATCAAGGAAAAATTCAAACACACTAGTTCAAAAAATACTTTAAAATCGCCACTTTTGTATTTGTACTTGAATTGTATTTGGTGATTTAAAAAACTTTGAGGGGAAAAAAAATCATAATTTTACTTACTTTTCTGTGCGCTCACAGCGTAGAAATTAGTCACGGCCGCTATAATAAGTCCGCAGAGCGCGCAAAAAGCGTTTGAAGCCATGATGTGTGCGGGTAAGAAGCTGCTCGCTGTCGGCTACACAATTCCCGAAAGTTCATCTGATTAACAATCCGTGCTGGGCTTTTCAGCATGGAAAAGCGAGCATCAGAGTGAGTCACCCGGAGGAGTCTGCGCCTTGTTTTAATAGCGCACACACCCACGCTAACAGTTCAGCTCCTATGAGTCATTTCCTATGTACTGTACTGCTCAGATTCTCTGTGCGCACAAACCCCGGGCTCACAGGAAACTACACCACCATAGTATGTGGTGTGATTTGTTTTAGTTCAAGTGAAAGTTTCAATCAAACCGCCTCAAGTTAGATAGTTTCAGTAAATAATATTTCGTTATTATGTTTTGTGGCCACACCTTTTTTTTTTTTTGTTCCCCCCTCCTCCTCCTCTCCCCTTTTCTCTCTCTCTCTCTTCTCCTGCACATTTTTTAACCAGGGGAGTCTGTGTAGTCTGGACTTAATAGTGTTCTCATTGTTATTACCACGCCTGTCGACGTCATTCACTCCTCTCTGCCAAAAAACACAACTCTCTGGCAGGAGTCTGGGTCCCATACACAGAAAAAGAGGAACAGCAACTGAGGCAAAAACAGATGACACTCACTTGGAAAAACTATGTGCATTTTTTTTTTCAGCCTTGCTTTTGAGAAAGGGAAGTCTGCTGAAAGTTGAAAAGATAGATAAGGTTTTTTTATCTACCCCCCTCCCTCCTCCTTCTGCAGAATGATGTTTATTAAAATAAATAAATAAATAAAGAGGTGATGGGCTTATAGTTATTGGAAACTTGACATTTGAATAGTAAGTGTCCCTGACGCAGGGTGGTGTTATTAATGTCTGAAGCTGGGTGTAGCCTGCTGCTGCAGCACAAATATGCAATAACAAAGCCAGTGGACGCCTGCCTGGAGTGCTATCAGGTTGGCCCCCGTCACAGCATTGTCTCAGATATTAATGAATACCATCAGTCACTATAACAACATCTGTGTTTTCTGTGGCATAAAGAGTGATAAGAGATAAAACTAAATCATTTATTCAAAACAGGTTGTGCACATCTCCACATAAATAAACAACAACTTCCCACATATTAACAATAAAGTTATTCTAGTTTTTTTGTTTTGGGTTTTTTTCTGCCAACTTTATTGCCAATTCCTGCAGGGACCCCCGAGTTAACGGTTCCCAAATGGCTGATAAACATTTTTTTTCTTCTTCTTCACGTATCCCGTCTTTTTCTTTTGCTGCCTGGAACTTTTTATGTGTGTGCTACATGGTGTGAACTGCCTTTCCCACAAGAGCTAACGTCAAACAGACGTTAACCAACCTCCCAGTAAATAGCTCACATCATCCGAACAGAGGAAAAGGAGTTTCACTGGCACAATTAGGTTAGAGGCATGTTGTTAAGCAGATGTTTTTGTACTCCACTGTCACGGCTAACCTTTAGGAAAGCGCTCTAAGAGGACCTGGAGCAGCACAGCCCACTAAGGACACCCATATGAGCTGACTTTCCACTGGAGTGATTTCATCAGTAATGAGGCACTATAAGCTGCAGATGTTGTGTCAAACTCTCCAACAGGAACCATGGCAACAAGATGAACACACACAGAGGACCTTGCCCAAGGTGATCCAAACACTCCTGTATGTGCTGACTGGGTGCCAAACTAGCTGATGTCTCTCAGGCATTGTTAATACTATAGCCTGAGCGAAGAAGTTAAAACCAATCTGGCTGTTGAAACTTATATAACAGGAACTTATTTAAGTTTTACACATGCAATCTTCAAGTCTGTAAAGGATGGTTTCTTTTAATTCTGACGTTTAAGTTTCAGCTTCACTGATTTTTACAGGATTTCCAAAACCAGCAGGACAAAACAATTTCAAAGAAAAAAAAACTACGACCATGTACCACTGCAAGTTCCAAGTTCTTCAATACATTAAAAAGAAAAAAAAATGCTAAAAGAAAGATTTTAAAAGTGGACCCAGTTTGTTAAAAAAGAGGATGTTTAACTTGGCAAGAACGGCGAAGACAGGAAAACAGTGCAGAGCAGCTCAGCATGTAAGAATATCACGGTGTGCACAAACAACTGCGTTTATTAGCTACAGCACAAGTCTCAGTCACATGTGTCACTGTTTGGTCACCACATTAATCACCAACTGGCAACGGCGCGGTAAAAAAAAAACAAGTCTTTCCAAAGAGAGATTAAAATGGGGAAAAAACACTCATCTGACATCCCCAAAATGTCTGCCTCTCTGAATAAATCTTCAGTCTTTTCTCTATTCTTTTCTCTCCTTTGGTTCTGTCTACGGTTTTCTCTTTTTTTCCCCTCCTGTCTCCAGGTGAATTAAGTGATGTAGATACGGTGAAAGTCGTTGGCTCCGAAGGCACAGTTGCACTTGGGGCACTTCCTCTGTCGGGTGTCGTAACGCATCTTCAGACATTCGTAGCAGAAAACGTGGAAACACTTGGTGAGCACCGTCTCTTTGTCTCTCGTGTTGCAGCAGGGGCAGCGAAGTTTGGCCTGGAGACAGAAAATATACATTATTTATGGGCCAAACACTGCCTTGCCAGCACAGTTATTACCTCTGCTCACTATATGGCAACACAGATCATTCTTGAGGGTGTAACAAGTGTGAGTCTCGATATCCCTAAAGCACTAAATGGCTGTAATATTTGTAGAGGTTTGAGCTCATTTTCTGGACCAAACTCATGAATGTAAAACTACCACTGCCAGCCAGTCAAACAAATTACAAAGCTGTAGTATTTGCATTACGACATTTTATTTTTTCAGCATCGCTTTACTTCTGATTGTGCCAAGAAGCTGTTGGGTGTTTTTGTAACTCCCTTGCTGACAACAGAACTAATTTAAATCCTAAATTTCTCTGCACATGTTCTCTCTTCGTCACCTTGTACTGGTTGATCTCCTCCTGCAGAATCTCATCAGCGTCGGAATAAACCTCCACCTTCTTTTGTTTCTCCAGCTTCCGCCTCAGCCTGGACAGATCCTCCTATAGAGGGCACGAGTGACAGTGAGTCGTTAGCGTTGTGATCTCGTCAGAACTTCTGAGAAAACTTGCACGGTTTTTTGCAGTCGGGAGCAAAACCGCCGATCCTAAAATATAACATACCTGCGCTCGTTTCAGGTTGCTGCTCTCCCTCTCCCGCGCCGTGCGGTTCTCAGCCACTGAGACCTGAATCTCCTTGAGTTTGGCCTGTGTGTGTTCCAGCTGCACCTTCAGGTCCTCTGCCAGCTGGGCAGCCTCCACCGCCTGCAGCAGGGAAGGAACCGGATACACTCAATATAAAAAGCTAATGATGAGATTCCTGTGCTCGTACAGTAAGCTAAAATAAAAATAATATTAAAAAAAAACCTGCACATTCTGGATCTGTTCTATTCACACACTTGGCTGTGTATGAACATAAACAACAGCACCAATGCTTTTGCATTTTTAATCATATTTACAGCGGACTGTGCATATTCTCCATTTGTGACGACCATTTTCCACAACATATGATACATTTTAGACCCTCTTCATAGCTCTCCATGCAACCGCTGTTTTTACTCAGAGTCAATAACAGCGTTTGTGTGTTTTCTGTTATGTTTCTACTCTTATGGCTGTTCTTACTCGTAAAGCATTGAATTTAAACAGAAATATATACGCATAAGTAACACAAATGTCGTGACCTTTTGTGGATTTTTCCAAAAGACACTCCTCCACATATTTGTGGTTTTAATCCAGTACTTGGGCAATGTTGGCAATTACCTGAAATATTTTACACAAGTAGGCACTTGACCATTTGCAGCACTTGAAAGTGTGGGAACTAAGACCGACGCTGAGTAATTCACCAACGATGTGGCTCGGTAAGGAAGTATTTTGTGGCAACGAGCCCAAAAAACCTTGGATGTCAGATTTTTTTTTTTTTTTTTGCATCTCTTTTTTTTTAAACTTAAATACACCAAAATGATGACGTGGCACATGTTATTGTCCAGATCCTTCAAAAATGCTACTCAATGTTTCTATCTGGGACAAAAGACATCTGGCAGTAATCAAACCATACAGTGATTAGCAAATCTAAAGTGGAATAACCGACAGTTTGATTGATGACATCTCTCCTCTCACCTTCCTCTTGTTGAGTTCTAGTGCTTGTGTGCGGACGGCCAGCTCTTTTTCCAGAGCGGCCAGCGTGCTCTGCAGGACGCCCTCTTTTTCTTCTAGCTTCTGCACAACCAGCAGCTGAGCATCCACCTGAGAGACAGAGAGAGTCAGCGACGTGTTAAATATTTCAATTCTCTCACACAATGAGAAACATCAACGTTTCCTGGTTTGAGCACTTAAGACTTCACCTGGGTTTTGAAAGCGAGAACTTGTTCGGCCAGCTCTTCTTTTTCCTCTTTCAGCAGTTTGTAGATCTGGTTCGATTTAATTCGCTCACTCATCAGCTTGAAATTGGCGTCGTCCTTCTCTCGTAACTGCTGCAGCAGCCGGCTGTTCTGCTCCTGCATGTCTTCAAAGGCCTGGCCTGTTACGTCCATCTCACTCAGCAGAGCTTCCTCCTCCTTAAGAGACAGACAGATGTCAGTGATCACAGACAGTGGTTATTAAACAGACGGAGGCAATTTCAGCAACATTAGTAGACAATCATGTCAACTATCGCACCTGTTAAGAAAAGTAGTTTTAATTCCAAGTCATATTTGCCCCATAAAACTAAATATTCATGCATACGAAATTAAATGTTTGCAATATAGTCGACCAACGTGTTTCCTTTTCATCATCAAAAACAAACAAATTAGTTCTGATGAATCAATAAAAAACAACGAGTGGAAAAGAAAAATTATCTTTTGGCTCAATAAAAAAAAAAAACCTGCACTTTTCTTTTACAATCTGAACCAACAATAGTTCTCATGTGAAGAGTCACTGTTCAAGTTGTTAAATGTGAGTGAGTCATCATAAAACGTGATATAATTAGTTGTATTAGACCTTCACTGGACTGTTTAGAATCATGCATCTCGAGATGCAATCGCACCTGGTTTATTTTCTGAGCTGCAAACACGGCTATTCATATATATATATATATATATATATATTTTTTTTTTTTTTTAACTTTGCTGCCTTTAGTTCATTTTCATTCGCGCCTACAAGCCACCGAGGGCCCATAAAAGACAAGTTACATGAACTCACGACTAGCATGTTTATTGGATAGTGTTGGCAATCAGTCAGCCTGCCGTGTTAGATTCAGGCAGCCCCTTAAACAGAGGAGAACAAATTAAACAAGGTCTACATCCAAAATGGTCTAATTACTATATCTGAACTCGATTCCAGATAAGAAGGCAAAAGTAAAAAGGCTGAATAAATCATTATCAGAGCAGACTGTGTTTTCCTTTTGTTAATTACGTTCTGCTAGACCTCCAAAGCGTGAGGAGCTGCGGGCTATCAGATCTCAACATCTGTCTCCTTTATGCTTGTAAAATGGTGTAGAGCAACAAGTAAACAGCTTCTAATGATTACAAAACTTTTACATTTGTGTGTAATTTTCTACATTTGATTTAATTACATTTTTACTGCCGAATTCACTAATGAACAACCTGGATTTTTAAGGCGGTGTTTGTACAGTTGTTTACTTTGTAGAAGAGTTCAAACTCACGCACAGAAACACAAACTAAATGTCGGTGACATGGGTGAAGATAATGTGATTCATGTAAAGTAATAATCCTCTAATGTTCGGTATAGCACAAAGGTCAACAGCTCAATAATTATTACTATGACAGGAGTATTGCATTAACTCATGTGGGTGTGTCCTCTGTCTTCTTAAGTTTAAGAATGATGACAACTTTTACTAAAACAACTTCTGACCCAGGTCAGATGATGATTTTACATTTTCATCTCATGAGATTATACTCTCTTATTCCCTGAATGTCTCAAGGCAGCACAGCCAACTCAGTGAGCTCAGACTTGACCGTGGAAAAGTCTTTTTTTTCAATTCTTTTAAATTTCCCCCCATTAAATGTCAATATGATCATTTTATAGCATCTCTCCACTTCTCTACTGTAGCAGGTTCAGACAAGTGTGAATTCATTTAAAACTAAAATGAATTTTAACTTCATTAAAGGAGGGCGTTATTGATGTGATTATCAACTTTGAAGGTGAACAGACATATGAAGTTTATTTAAATTGGTCTGTTTTCTAAGCTATATGGTAATATTATCCTTACAAAGCGGTTGCTAAATAAAGTAAATAAAGTTTTCTTTTAACATTGTGGAATATCACTAGCAGATCAGCGTGGAGGCAATGAGTCTATTAGACTTAAGTAAGAGAGCGTAATGTTGGATTTCAGTTCCTCTTTAGTGGTCTAAAATTAGAAAAACCTCTTAAACAAATGTGACACTCATTGCACGACTTTCACTCTTCACCCAGCTGGCACGTTCATATTTATATCTGGCCTTTCCCAGAGGTTTGAACATTACGGCTTGTTTTGGTTGACTGCAGGAAGACCTTTGGTGCATGTCATAACGCCCTCTTCCCCCATATTTTGTGTCTCATTACAATATGACTTAATATCGATATACAGGCTTGAGAGATCAAAACTCCACTCGTACCTGCTTAGTGGCAGCCAGTTTCTTCTGAAGATGCTCAATTGTCTCCTCGGCAACTCTGATCTTCCGTAGAGCATCCTCGTCAGCCAGCTTCTTGCTTTCCTTCCTCTCCCTCTCCTCCAGCTCTCGGACCCTCATCCTCAATTCATCTACCTGGATGGTTCAGGGAAGGAACTGGCATTAGTATGCAACTTGCACGGTGGTTGAAGTAATTTGTTACTACATCACACATGCAAAAAAGAAATGACAGAAAGGGAAGGCCCCTAAGAACAAACCTCAGCTTTAGATTTGCGCTCAGCCGCCATAAGCTGCACTTTGTCCCTCTGCTCCTTTGGAGCCGACTTGTACATGTCTAATAAAAGTTTCATCTCTTTCTGGGACTCCTGGGCTTTTCTGATGAGACAAAGACGATAAAGAAGGTACATAAAAACATAACTACTATGCCACTTTTTGCAGCTGTTGGTGATTCCTCTAAAGACCCATTTATGCTCCTTTTACATACGTATATAGGTATGTGCATTCCTAGAGCTGGACCTTTCATACTCCCCATGCATATTTCATGTTGCCATTGTTGTTAACAATACATCCATTAGAGAGCAGCACCGAGTGCAGAATTCCGAACTACCAACTCCAACGCAAGTTTCAGGCAATAACAAACATGGCGACGGTGAAGAAGATCACAGCGCACATTCTAAGAAAGAGACAAAAAGTGGCGGCGTAGTAGACGGTGGTGGTTTGTGTGGCCGTTAAATAAATTGCAGCATGTGGATGGAGATGTCTTCTTTGTTTCTTTCGCTTGTCACACTTGAGCTATACTGTGCAACACTGCCCCGATGGTTTCCGGTGGTTTGCTGCTACGGATCACTAAGCTCCCTGAAAATGGACGAAATTACGCACGTAATGATGGACGGAACCATAAATAGTGAATCATATTCATCAAACATCCTCCGTATGCGTATCCTGCATAGAGCATAAATGGGCCTTAAGTGTAGTTTAAAATCCATTACTGCACTGCACAGGTGTTTATTTGTTTGTTTGTTTTTTTTAGCATGGACATTTTTTGGACAGAGATACAAAATCCCTCTACTATAAGTGAAAGTGGAGTTAAATAGAAGTGGGATGTACTTGAGTTCGACTCTGAGCATCTTCAATGTGTCCGAGTCTTTCCTCTTGAGCTCGTCGCTGCGTTGTCTTTCTCTCTCACGCTCCCTCTCCCGTTCTCGCTCGGCCTCCCTCTCTCTCTCCCTCTCCCTGGCCCGCTGTCTCTCCAGTTCCTTCCTCCTCTCCTCCTCCTCCTCCTGGTCCTCATCATCCTCCTTCTTCACGTCAATGCTATCGCTTGTGGTCTCTTCTAGAATGAGGACGCCTGCGTCGCCGCTCTGACAACGCAACTGCAGATAAAGCAGAGGAATTATTAAAGATTACGATTGATTAGTGATGACAATGCTAAAAAGAAGAAAAAAAAACGGGACTATTTACAGGAAATATATGACCACTATTGTTTCTGTTTTGCCTAAACCACCTCACTGAATCTCAGTACAACAATAAACCATTTGAGCGGTGCATCCCGTCATCTACCTTATTGATTTCCATCTGTGTTTCCCGCAACTTCCTCTTGTAGCGCTGCACGTCACCCTTCAACTGCAGGTTGTGGTTCTGAAGGCTGCTGATCAAGTGTCGCATCTCCCTGTTGATTGGTCCTGAGAGACCAAACACCGAGAATGAATGAGAGAATGAGAAAAGCAAAGACACCCACAGAGAACAGTCGACGTGTGGTTTGGTTATGAGTCATTTGATATTTCGTGTAGCTGTTTCCTGATGATTCGAGGTGACATCATAATACAAATTACACATGTGTTACCAAGTGAATTACAGACAATAAAAACTTCTCACCTTGCTAATCAGAATGTTTCTTAATAAACACGTTTACAACTTCCTTTTACTAAAATTCACAAATAATGTTCACTGACCTGCAGCATCATTCATAAACGTTTGCTACTTTCTATGCAAACATTAGTATTCATAAAAAAAAAACAAACTTGAAGTAAAAAGGGGAAAATACATATTGTATGATTCAGCACCGTAACCATGATCCACCACCTATTGCATTGCATCCTTGCTTCTCTTTAAATGAATATAAAAGTGGGTGTGATATGACCCACACAAAGGTGTTGCAACATTTGGAACAATTGTGATTTATATACTTTTATAACTTTCTGTGTTTTGTCTGTATGCTACCTTTTGACTGAATCTTTCGCACGGTTTTATAAATGATGCCCCAGATAACATTGTCAAGTGTTGTCATGCGCTGCTGTGACAAAGTTTCCCATCACTTAAGAGACGTCTTATTGAGAGAGGGTTTTACCTGCTTGCTCGTTTGCCGCCAGGTTTTGCTCAAACTCGATGCGCAGCATCTCGTACTCTTTGCGCACCTGGGCCAAGGTATCCTCCAGCTGGATGACCTCAGTCCGAAGCTTCTTCTGAAGAGACAGCTCATCGCTCTGAAAGGTTGTATAGTTATGTACGTCAGAAGTTTTATGTTCACTCTCATGTAAAAAGTGTGTTTATCTCCACGGGAACAAGTTCATATAATTACACAAACATTACCTCCATGTGCTCAATCTGTCGGAGGTGGGCGTTCTTTGCGGTGAGGAGGAGAGCACGTGCCTCATCCAGCTGGGTTTTGACCCCGAGAGACTCATTGTACAGCAGTGAGAACTGAGACTGCAGACACTTGTACTCTAGAGTCTCCTTCACAACCTCTTCTGGAATATTTCGCAAATCCATCTGAAAAGTTGAGATGTAGATTGAGATGACAGAGAAGTTGACTGAAGGAAAATTGTACAATATGATATTTATAGATGCCAAAAAAAATCCATCATATATATATTAAATGAGCTTCTTAACCATGTGGTGTAGTTATAAAGATGCTTCAATCCTACAGCCAAAATCTTTACCTTGAGCTTCTCGCTCTCCCTCACAGCCTCCTGGAGCTCCGCCTGCAGTTTCTCCAACTCTGCCATGCGGCTATTTGCTAGCTCCTGGTTGTGCTCCAACTCTGCATTGAGACTCTCAAACTAATATGAAAACAAAAACCAAAACATCTTTTCAGAGGAACATGAAAAGTACAACAATAAAGATGTGTTGCTGATACAGTTTTGCTGATACAGCACAAATCTGATCCATTCAAACTTGGATCTCAAATATAAAATCAGTTGCATATAGAAATGTAACTGTATTGTAATGGGGTGCTTTGTATGAGTGCTTACCTTCTGAATATTCAGTGTAATCTGTCCCCCAGGTAGCCCACCAGAGCTGCCGGTGCTGCTGTATCCAGACTTAAGCTGCAGACACAAAACAGCAAAGACAGATATGAAAAAAAAAGGAAAACAAACCAGGTGGAAAAGCAACCAAAAACACAAAGCCTATGACATCATTCAGACTATATTTATTTTCTTAATGTTCAGATAGGGGAGGCAAACAGTACAACTCCAACAAAGAATGCATTAAGAATGTGATAAGAGCAGCTGGCTTTGCATGCTTTGTTGCTCACGACCTTATCAATGTCTACTCATGTATTACAGATAAACAGCAGCATGAGGTGACGCCTCACAGACAGATCATAAACATACACTGAAGAAAGAGTCACGTTATTGCAAACAGACAATTTTACAGAAACACACCTGCTCCATGGCCTCTGCCAGAAGCTTGTTGAGTTTTTGTTCCCTATTGCGGAGTTTCTCAATGTCCCACTGCAGGTCCTCCACCGTCGTCTCCATCTCAGACACCTTTGTCTCAGAGCTGGTCACTTTGTCCACCAACTCATTGTACTGCAAGAGAACAATACCATCGAACATACATCATTCACCTTCTCGCCCTACTCATATGAAACTCTCTCACACCAACAGACATGCATGAACATTCACTGGATACACTGACGCCCACAAACAATGGCAGGGACACTCTACCTCCATAGACATCTTGTGGTGTCGGCCCTGCAGCAGAGTGGACAGGTCTCGCAGTCGAATGTTCTCATCCAGCAGAGTACGATTCAGGTTCATGATGTCAGACTGGTCATCATTCTCGCATTCTGTCAATGAGGGTCAAGTTAGTATTTGATCAGAGAAGAGCTGATGGATGTCAAGAAACTCTGCTCAAATTTATATACACCAAGGAGGTAAATAATTGAAACATAGGAGGTCAAATGTAGCAGTTTCTCTTTCTGATTTATATGTATAAAAAAGATGGTTCATCATATATTAATGAATCAGAACAACCACATTTCCACAGTTACCTGCAGCCTGGACCTGTTTGCACATGTTGTCAATGCGAGTGTGCAGTCTGTCAAACACACAGACCAAACAGGCGACAGCTTCCTTGCTGAATTGCATGCGGTCCTGGAGGTGCAGGGTGAGCTCCTCCTCGCTGCTCTGCTCCAGTGTTGCCAGGAAACCCTTGGCGTTCTCACTTAGGGGAGGTGGAGGAGGCGGTGCCGCATCTGTACAAAGTAAGAGGTGATTACATTTAGGTGGTCAAGCTATTAAACCAAAATTTCATCTTTGAAATATTGAAATCTTTGAGAGATTCATTTGAGTCGTTACAGCCACTTAAATAAATTATGGAATTTACAAAATCATATATCAATGCATTAGACAAATACAGACAGAGAGGTTTTAATTCTTGATAACTTGTAATTCTGAAGAGAAATAACACCAGGCTACGTAACTGGACCTTGAACTTTCTGACCAGCAGACCAGTCAGGTTCCTGCCCCCATCTCTACTCTCTTCACCCCGCAACAAGTGTATCATCACGAATAATAATAATGATACATATAATAATGTAATAATACCCTTTGCTTTTGACTACATCCATCTGAAAATGTTTTGTCAATTAGTGGCTTATGGATGTTTTTATGATGACTGTTTTTCAGCAGTGCTTTAGAAATAAATAACAATTAAACAAGTACGAACAACAATACCAACATAAAAAAGTTTTGAAATTAAGACAAGCTTTTTAAACTTAACATGAAGTCCTGCCCATGTAATCCCTTAATCCTAATCTAAAAGTCTTAATAAAACTAAATATAATAGAATCTAAAATTACTAAGTAAGAAAAAGGCAGATCAGAGGTTAAATGGTCAAATTATATCATTCGTAGTTCATAAATGAAGGCAGTGATGCAGCATTTACACTCATCAGCTTAGTCTAGAAAAACCTTTCTTACCTGTTGTTGAGTCCTGTGATGGCTCTGTTGGTGTCATCATCTCTTCAGACCCTGCAGGGGGAGGCGGCTGCGGCTGCTGCTCCTCCTGACGTTCTTCCTGACGCTCCTCCTGCTGCTGCTGTTGCTCCTCCTGC
Organism: Polydactylus sextarius; assembly: GCA_016801845.1. Classification (NCBI taxonomy): domain Eukaryota; kingdom Metazoa; phylum Chordata; class Actinopteri; family Polynemidae; genus Polydactylus; species Polydactylus sextarius. The sequence goes on along the minus strand of CM028920.1, from coordinate 10,011,499 downwards.
GGCTGCTGCGGCTCTGCCTGCTCCCCCTCATTCTGGGCCTCTGGAAGAGGCGGTGGAGGAACAGCAGAAGTTGGTGAGGCCAGGCTCACGCCATCTTCCTCCATTGGCGTGGGATCAGGGAGAGGGGCCGAGGGTGGGGCGGGGGTCGACGTCACTGGAGTTTCTGGCTCAATACGTTTGCGAAGAACATGAACAATCTCTTCCAACTGCAAATTAGAAACACAAGGATTGAAAGACATATTAATCATCTGGAAATATTTGTTCCAAAAACTGAATACTGCAATTAAAGGATCTTTTGATTACAATTAGAGTGGTACTTCTACAGCCAAATTTTTCACAGAAACATTTACACACAAAATAATATCAAAAACATGTTACTGTACAGAGTTTGATATACGACTGAGAATAATTTAACTGAAGGAAAATGATACACACCCAACACTGTTAACATGGATATTTCTCAGCTAAAGGGTCTAGGTTATCATGGTAACCACAGAGTAATTAAACATTGCAGAACGCACCTGTGACCAATAGCGGTTTACAATCAGCAGGGTGGTGTCATCGGTGGCTTGTCTCTTCTCCAGCTTCTCAATTTTTTCACGCAGCTCATCCTCCATCGCCTGTCTCTGCTCCAGGCGCTCACAGAGCTTCTTATTCTTGAACTGGAGCACCTTCATGTCCATTTCCTCCTACACAGACCGAATACAGACACCAAGGTGTAAAACATGAGAGATGCCAGATGCTATTGTTGTGTATATCATCTTAGTGGAAGTAACAGCAAATGGACTTCAAACGGTGACTTAATACAGCACACACTAAAAATGACTGACCGTAGAAGAGACTCCAGCTATGCGAATGGGCTCGATGAGAGTTGTGGTGGTCTTCTCCTCTTTTTTACTTTTCTTTTCAGGTGGACCAGGGGGGCTATCCCCTCCTGAGGGACGCTTTCCTCCCCCAGCACCTGACATCTTTCCTTCCCCTGCAGAAGATCAAACACAACATTTTATCATCCATCGATACAGTTTACAGTACTCATTCATTTGGTGACAGCTAGCAACGGTTGACATCAAACACAAGGCCACCTTTTTTTTTAACCGGCTCAAAATACTGCTGCTTTCTTACTCATATAAAAACTTATGTTCCTATACAGCTACACTAACTGGTAGCAACTGAGTAATGACGCTAACAAAAATCTTTAATTTAGGGGTTTGATAAAGAAAAACGAGCATTAGCAAGCTTGCTAACACTAGCCATGCTAATGCTAACGATTAATTCTACGGGACCTGTTTGGCTAAGCGGCGCTCTTTGTCCAGCGAAATTAAAGGCTGTTGTTGCTATTTTTATTAACTAACCGTCGCTTCATATTTAACATATTATGTTAAGTCGTTCTACATGCATACAAACATATATGTTGCTTTCTGAGAAATATTATCGGTTACAAACCTTCGCAAGGAGTGATTGAAAATGTAATTCAGGACATACGGGGTAGGGACAGGAAGTGACGACAATGTACTTCCGTCGATTTTTTTCATCAAGAAATAATAAAAAAACAAATATGAGTTTAACTTAATTTCTCGGATATAATGTAGTGATTTAACTACGTAAGCGAGAACACTAGAGATATTATATTTTTTAAGTAAAATAAATAAATAAGTAAATTATACTGCAGTCTTCAGCTCGGCCTCAAGGGGGCGGCACTGCTGCGCTGGCTGTAATAACAGACTGTTTCCAGGAATGTGAGCAGAATGTAAACAGTGTTGAGGTGCCCGCTAATTGTTGCTAACATCATTGATAGGTAACTTTAGTATTGTCGCTGCTTAATCGCACATAACTATGGCTTCAAGATAGAGTCATCGAGCGAAGATGGTGCTATTAATCTGATTCCTTATTTGCCGACTCCCTTCTTGTTGTTCGATTACCTACATGGTGAGTAGCTTCCTGTACGGTCACTGAACTTGCTGCTGCAACAAGGCCATAGCTAGCTAACTGCCAGGATGCATCAAGGGCACGTATCTAAAATAAGAGCAGAGACGACAGAGATATATATGCATCATTAGAGTAACATGTTGGCTAAAACTAAGACACCAACTGTACACTTCCTGGTGGTTAGTTAGTCTTAGTTCCTGTCACAAATCATGCAATACTGTTACGAAGTGATAAATGTGGCTGACACTTGTGTTGTTGTCATTATAGAATAATCTGCTGACATCATGACCAAAGACATTGTTGTTGGAGATGAACTCCCAGACTGGGTGGGGGCCAAGGAGTTTTATCAGAAATATGACCCCAAAGAGGTGATAGGCAGGTGAGTGCACCAAAGTAACCTGCAGTGTTTCTGTTTCCTTGTTTTTCTGATTGTTATCAAGATAAAAAAGTCAATGTTGTAATCAATGGTGTGATCAGGGGTGTGAGCAGTGTGGTGCGCAGGTGTGTGCACAGACACACGGGTCAGGAACTGGCAGTGAAGATCATTGAGATCACAGCAGAGAAGATGACGGCCCAGCAGCTGGAGGAGGTGAAAACCTCCACGCTAAAGGAGATCCAAGTCCTGAATATGGTGAAGGGACACTCCTCCATCAGTATGTTGGAATTCTGTTCTGAATTCTTTTGGTTCATAACACACATACATAAGATTCTCTATTCTTGATTTTTTTTTTTAAACCACATTATGTGTGTTGTTTGATTCCCTCTAGTCACTCTCATTGATTCCTATGAATCCACAACCTTCATATTTTTGGTGTTTGACCTGTGAGTATGAAATCAAATGGCAAAAAAAGCTGAATAGAAATGTTAACATTTATGACATTGTTCGGCAGATATTATAAATGTCTCGTTTTCGTTTTTAGCATGAGGCGAGGAGAGCTGTTTGACTACCTCACAGAAAAAGTTACTCTGAGTGAGAAGGAAACGAGGTGAGCTCCAGAATTTGTCATCATTTTAACAATTTTGAATTTTACTTTGATGTGCTTGTAATATCACAATAACTGTACGAAAATGACTGTAATTCTGCATTTTTCAAGCTGTTGGTACCTTTTTAATTTTAGTATGAAAAAGCAACTTTTAGAAGCATGTTTACAAATACAGTTTCCAAGTTGAAACAGTTCCAGTTTCCTCTTGAATTTTTTTTTTCTCATGTTGAAAAGCAGCTTACTAGTGTTTTATGTGAAAAATAAATTGAAATCAGTAGTAGTAAATCACTTTACTCTAAAGTTCCCATCTGAAAAATCGAACTGGCATGTTTTACAAACACGGTCAGTGATAATATAAATCACAAGTATTTTGTCCCTGTTACCGTGCAGGAGTATGATGCGAGCTCTGCTGGAAGCAGTACAATACCTCCACTCCCTCAACATCGTCCATCGGGATCTGAAACCCGAGAACATTCTCCTGGATGATCAGGGGCACATCAAACTGTCCGACTTTGGATTCTCAGTGCAGCTGCAGCCCGGAGAGAAGCTTAGAGGTACTGTAGTATGACAAAAAACAAATGTGCTTCAGATGCAAGTTAAGTGAATTATATAGTTTTCATTTTTACAGACTGATGTTTAAATGTATCTGTTGTTGTTTCTTCTTTAGAGCTTTGTGGGACTCCTGGTTATTTGGCTCCTGAAATACTAAAATGTTCCATGGATGAAATGCACCCAGGCTACGGCCAGGAGGTGGATCTGTGAGTCTCTTCCTTTTGTTAAACGTGCAGAATAAATGTAATGTACGATCCTGGGTGTTAACCTCACTTTTTAAATTACTCTTTAATTCTGTTCTTTCTTATTAATTTCTTATTCTTGTGTATATGTACACAGCACCCACCTTACCCCCTACCCCTTATATACTTTATATACATTATATAGACTTTTATATTTTATTATGTTTCTTGCACTACTACTTATTTGTTTTATATTTACTTATTTTATTTCCTTTTTGCTGACATGTCTGTATATAAGCTGGGCATGTGGAGTGATCCTCTTCACATTACTGGCCGGCTCACCGCCGTTCTGGCATCGCAAACAGATGCTGATGCTGAGGATGATAATGGAGGGTCGCTATCAGTTCAGCTCGCCAGAGTGGGACGACAGGTCCGACACTGTGAAAGATCTGGTGAGCTGATACCGTTTTAATCGCAAAAATTTGAATATAGATCCCAATGTAGTAATAACTTCCTAAAATTCCCCTTTAATATCTCTTTAACTACTTTACCCTGAAGTCAGATAAGAATCTTTTTAGCAGAAAACTGAATATGTACGGTTACACAATTTAGCATCTGCAGTAATCCCAATGTTCAGTCAATGTCGGTGCTGAGAACATTTTACATAACATTATCTGTATTAGCTCTTCAATCATTTCTGATTATTTTTATAATCTTTTTGCTTATGACACTCAGATATCCAGACTGCTGGTGACAGACCCAGCAGTCCGTCTCACTGCTGAGCAAGCCTTGGCACATTCTTTCTTCAGACAGTACCAGAAAGAGGATGTTCGACTCTTTAGCCCAAGAAAGACATTTAGGGTGAGTCACAGTGTTGATCTACCTCATGTTAAATAATTTTAAGCCATAAAAAGAAGCAAATAAGATCAATATTCTCATGTTTTCCTCTCCTGCTTCGTCAGGTGTTGATAGTCAGCGTGCTGGCTTGTATCAGGATGTACAGCCGATACCGCAAAGTCCGCCCGTTGACCCGTGAGGTGCTGGCTCGAGATCCTTACTCCCTCCGTGGCGTTCGCAAACTCATCGATGGTTGCGCCTTCCGCATCTACGGCCACTGGGTGAAGAAAGGGGAGCAGCAGAACCGAGCTGCCCTCTTTCAGAACACGGCTAAGATCGTGCTGCTGGGCTTGGAGGATTTTGAAACTTAAAAGGTCAACCAACCACCGTAATTTTATTTTAACCATATGCATGTGCTGTAATGTCTATTTTTTGTTTGTTTGTTTTTTTTTGTCATGTCTTGTCGAGTTACTGTAATTTTTTTTAATGAGGAATTCAGGGACCGGGACATTTGTATGTCTTCATGTGTACCGAGGTTCAAGGTTGCAAATTCAAGTTAAGCCGGAACAATCTATCAGCCTTCTGATCTGAGCTTGTGGCTGTCTGAAAGTCTTCTTCAGGCCATCACATTTTCAGTGCCACTTTGCAGTAGATGACGCATTGCACAATGTTTCGATAAAAATCCATCACATATGCTGTGGGTACATTATGTGCTAGAGTTTTACCTGTTGGTTGTCAGTAACAACTGAGGAGAGGAAGTGTTTCTAAGCACTGTGTGGCCGAGGTTTATTAATGCACTGTGGTTAATTATTTAATATAGATAGTTATATAAACATATTATACTGAAAAACAGATTTACACAACTACTGAAAGGTTTCAAACATTTAAGTATAATATCTGATGTGATTGTGGTAGAAAATCATTGTCCTATCATGCATGCAGATATTAACACACTTAAAATAACTGTGAAGACCAAAACTAACCAACACACATTCTCTACTCAGTTCATTCTTCTTCTTCAAGTGGCACTTTTCCTGAAAAACACCTACCTGAGAAATGTACAGCGATTGTACAAGTGCAGTAATACATTGTACTGTATATCAAGTAAAGGAGTTTTAATGACAATAAAACACGTTTCAGTTTGAATGATCTTATTTGTATGAGCATTTAATCAAAATGGGCGCACCGGTTGTTTTTAATTGATTAAAACACATCATTCTTTACTTTTTAGCTTTGTGGCTGCTGTGTGCAGAAACAGACGTGCTGCTGTGCTGATCTGCTATTTCTTTCATTTTTTGATCTAGTTGTCCCGACACAAGCGTCATCTGCTCTTTGACTTCTTTCTCTATCAGTGCCTTCAGATCTGACTTGGGCCCTGAAAAGTGAAGAAATGACGCACTTACGAAAAGTCAGCGCTCAAGTGTAAATGTTATTTCTGGGGCACATTCAGTCCCGCTATGATTTGTTGGTCCTACCGGCTGTGGTTTCCGTTTGGTCTGTGATGGATGTTTCCTGTGTTTCAGGAGAACCGTATTTCTCTGGATCAATCTTGGCTCCTTCTTCTATTATAACATTTTCACAAAAAAATACAAAAAAACTTGGAAGCATTAATTAATCTGGTCAAAGCACCAGAAGAATATTTATAGAAATGCTTGTTTCTCTGTGTTAACAGACCTAAATTTGAACAAAATGTGAATTTTTAATTCATTTTTATATTTCTGGAACTTCAAAAACTAAGAGAAGGTGAGGGATGCTTTATAAGGACGACAGATATCATGTCTTTCAATTATCAAATGAAAGTTTTAATATCTATTAATATTTACCGAATCTTGAATCTTTTCTTGTGCTGTTTTTGCCTCTTTCTTTAATTTTAAAGTCACTTTTGTGCGATAATAACTGTAATGATTACCTAAAGCAGGAGAATCCTCATGATCTGGGATCCCAGAATAAGTCAATAATAAGTCAAGTTTAACCTGTTAAAAATGTGAGAAAAACAAACAAACTCCACTTAAAAAAACTGCAGAACTTGCTTAAAAATATGTATTTAAATGTAATCTCACCTGTGGAGTGAAGATATATTTGTAGAGTTTGTAGTGTCTCAAATAGCTGTTACTGATGAACTCGAAGATACAGTTTGTCTCCCTGAAGTCGAAGAGGTTGATACTAAAGGGAGGTCGCTGTAGTTGGCAGAAACAGAGGCATCGGGAAGAAAAGCATAAACTTTACAATTATGACAATGTTAGATGGGTCTTAAAAACATATTGCGAGAGACTTCTGGTAGTTGTACACACCCTGACTGAGTGACAGAGCAGGAGCTCCTTGCAGTATTTGAAACACTGTGCTATGTTGTTGCTGAAAGGTGTTTCTGCAGAAGAGTTTCAAACACATTCCCAGATGAAGTGAACAATAGAAGGAATTTATCCAAATATCATATTGGTTATGGATTTGAGGTATGAATATTAGTATGTACTACAGAGCAGTGACACTGATCTGATTTTATTTACCTATGTTAGCCTCATGGATGGATTTGATGATGGACAGCAGAGCAGATGTTTGCTCCTTTTTGAAGCTGCACTTTCTGCAAAACAGCACAGTCTGCACATACAGTTCCAGCAGAACTCCTCTTTTAGGTTCGGGAAGGTCAACTCCAAACACGCTGCATAAAACCCTGTCACAAAGAAGAGGGAGAGTGACATAAAAATAAAGTCAGGACTGTGTGGTTATGTATATAAATAGATGTGTTCTTTGGTCATAAACTGTGGCAGAAACCTCTCCAGATCAGGAATGAACTGCGTATTCTCGATCTCCTCTGCCTCATGGTAGCTTACATCTGTCCTGAAAACAACCAGGGAGTTTATCAGACAAGACGAGAAATAAAACAGCAACCAATAAAAATTAACATAATCTGGATTTTTTGATGAAACACTTACCATAGCATAACTTTAGCTTCAAGGGTCTGTTGCACCTATAAAACAAAACAAAGTTGATTTTAAATGCAATGCATTGTAAGGTGACAGGTAAGACAGAATAGTTGCGCACAGTTAAAGAGGGATATTTGTAAAGTCTACCTTTATTTTCATATCCATTTCTTACTCCTTAACGGCAGAAGTTGACGGCTGAAAAACAAGAGATATAAACACACAACACGTCTCATGTCTGTTCACTTAAAAACTCATAGATTTTTTTTACCACGTAAAACATTTCAAACGTCATTTCTTTATTAATTTTGATCTAATGACTTACATTGAACTAAGTTCGTTGTTTTCATTGGAGCTGAATCATTTCCTGTTTGGCTACCTGGTTTCCTAGCAACAGTATTCCTCTTCCGGTTTAGCGCAGAAATCACGCGCCACACCCAAAATTGAGCGCAGCAGATTACACCCCAAAATAATCTTTATAAAATATAAAATGAATAAATTCATATAGGTAAAATCATACATTACATGCAGGAATTAATAAAATACTGATAGCATGAAATGTAGAAAAAAATGGGATAAAAGTATTTGAAATTGAAAACTATTTATAATTTTTTTTTCACACAACATACACTCAGAACACACAAAATATATGAACCACATGATAAAAGATAAATTATCATTTCTTTATTTTATTTTGAAAGCAATATTTGGGGATGACTTGTATGTGAAATATATATTAATATAAACAATTTCAGTACTTTTTTTTGCATACAGCTTTTACGATACCTATACAATTGCAATCACATTGCAATGTCACTACTACTTGAAGCCTAAACTATAAAACTTAATTAGCTAACTAGCATAGAAATAGGCCAACATTATTTCACCATATAAAAAACAGTATCTATAAACTTAAAATAGTCTTTTAAATATAATATAATATAATATAATATAATATAATATAATATAATATAATATAATATAATATAATATAATATAATATAATATAATATAATATAATATAATATAATATAATATAATATAATATAATATAATATAATATAATATAACATAACATAACATAACATAACATAATATAATATAATATAATATAATATAATATAATATAATATAATATAATATAATATAATATAATATAATATAATATAATATAATATAATATAATATAATATTAGGTCTGTCTTCTGATGGCCGCTGTAACCATGGTAACCAGATAAACCCACTAGACTGTCCCGCTAATAAACAACCTGTAGCTGTTTGTTTTTTGCGTCTGTCTTGTGGTCCGCAACAGATATTTTGTTTTTTTTGAAGCCACCCTGAGTGAACGTACAGTCCCGATGATATACTGTGGAGGAAAGTCGGAAGCTTTGGGGCACTTTATGGTCGCTTCCGCGTCTTCCGTGTGTGACTGTTTACGGCTGGTGAGTAACAGAGGCTGCTGACTTGTAGTAAATGGGAAACAAAGCATCACCTTCTTGTTTGTCTTGTCTCATGTTTCCAGCTGTACACACACACACACACACACACACAGACACAGACAGGCCTCTCAGCATCCCCATAAAGCAGCCATGAGGGAACAGCCTTGAGTCTGCTTGTCCACACTGACTGAGCTGTGCGGTGCTGTTTAAGAACATTATCCCCTTTTAATCCACTTTGCCTTCTGCTACATGCAGGTGGACAGACTGGTCAGATGGAGCAGGGTGACACCATCAAACACCCGCTTCCATATTTAATTCTTGTCTTCTGTGCTCTTTTTCTTTTAGACGCTCAACTCTTTTCTCACATTGAACTTTGATGCTGGACACTTATTCGTCTGCTGTTTTTGAATATTCTGAAATTTTCCATTGATAAAGCAGCTGTAATCATCAGAGAGTCTTTTCTCAGACATGGAGGACCCTGACATACGACAACAGAAGCTGGAAAACCAGGTAAAGAAACAAGGATTATAAGTATTTGATAGAATTTACACATTAAACTTTTTTTTATTTTTTATTTGTTCAAATAATTTAAATGAAATAACATTTATGCCTCAAATTGTAGCTGTTAACAGGGAATAAATGCCACTCTTTACTCCACTTTAATTATTGTCAATCATGATAATAATAATAATGATGATAATATCAATCCCACGTATACACCTATTATTCACAAGATTAAAGCGACTGACTGGTTTGCCAGACAAGATGTCTGTGTCTTTTTAAAGAAACGGGTTTAAAGTCCTTTTTCTCCCTCTTGAGCCCTGTGAGGTCATCGCTACCTGTGTCAAAACCACCTGTCGTGCAGAGCTGCTGCTCAACCTTAAGTCACAGCCTTATTTATACTTCAGTTTGTGAGCTATCAGCTTGTATAGACGCCTACATAAATACCTCATACCACAAAACACCAACCAATAATTACTAGTGAGAGAACTAATATCAAGTCGCTATAATGACCTGATATTATTAATCTGAATATAACACTACTGCTAATAATAATAGCAGTAAACACAAATGATACATATAAATATCGGCTTCAGTTAATTTACATATTGTATAAATTACTACAACCATAATAAAAAAAAAGTTGATTTTATTCAGGTGATATCAAGTTGGCTTGTAAAACCTATAGTGGTTGAATTATGGTTAAGCAACAGCACCTTTAAAAGAAATGAAACACCCTAGTTTCATATTTGATCAAGATCAGAGACAGTGAATAGTGAAATTAAATGAATATTGCTGAATGTAATGAGATTAAAATGAGTGCTGTTTTCTCATGTGGAGACAGAGTTTTCAGTTCAAATGTAATCCTTTTTTTTTTTTTACTCTGCTACAGCGAACCCTCCTGATGAAAAAGCAGCAGAAGAAGAGAGCTGATACTCAGATGGTGGTGGCCAATCGAGATGCTCGGCAAAAGAACCGAAAGCACAAATCTGGCCGCTCTGATGAAACACCTCTGTTGATCAGCCAGTCCCTCAGCAGCACCTCTCTGAGTGGTCGGTGTTCAAATCATTTATCATTTTATTAAACTTTCATTCAAAATTTAATTCTGTAGCCTTGTGTCGTCATGGTCAGTTTATTAAAAAATATCAAATAAAGGTGTTTTTTTTTTTTCTTTAATGTTGCAGATCAAGTTGAACATGCTCATGATAACCCGTTGGATGAGATCACACTGGGTGAAGGTGATATGGCAGCAACTACGACAGTCGAGGAAACGCCCTCAGAGAAGCCGGTTACTCCAAAATCAATGAACTTGGAAATTGACAAAGAGTCTGAAATACAATGTGAAGTGGAGACTGATGCTCAGGTGGAGGGAAAGAAGACAAAGAAGAAAGATGTGAAGAAGGAAAAGGCCAAACGTAAGACACGTACATGTAACCTTTCAGCCTTAGATGCCCTGGAAATCTAAACATTTAGTTTTTTCATGTCTGCTAATGTAGAATCTAGAAGATACTTTTACTTTACTTAAGTATTCACTGTTTTTCCAGAGGGGGAACAGAACAAAGACAAGGAGAAAAAGGAGAAAAAAACTAAGAAGAAGGACAAAGTAAAAGAATCTGAAGAACATAAAAGTAAGTATCGGTGTTTGTGACTTTATTATTCAGATATCAGGTCTGTACATACTCTAGTATGTACAGTATCTTCTGTTAAAATAGATACTGTATAAATACATTAAGTATTTAAGTGTATTTTCCTTTGCAGAGACACAGTTACAGGAAGCTTCAGCTCAGGAGACAGAGTTGGCAGCGGAGGCGGCAAGTCCAAAGAAGAATAAACGTGATGAAAGTGAAGATGAAGAGGAAGACAAGCCCCAGAGGCCTGACCCTCAGACGCCAAAGAGGAAAAAACAACTGGACACGTGTGAGTGATCATCTGGGTCAGTGCATTTTATGATCAACGGTGCCGTTAAGTTGTTGTGAAGACCAACGCTAGGCGTTTTATCTCCACAGCCAGGTGCCAAATCAGTGACGAGAGCAAAGACGAAGACCTCCAGGAAGAAGAGAAAAAGACAAACAAAGCAGAGAAAACCACACCGAGTTTAGCTTCGCTGAACTCCAACTACAGGGAGACTTCGTCCTCAGGCAGTGAATCTAATGACAGAGTGAGACTTTATGTAGAAAACTCAAAAGCAGGATTGTTTGCCTATTGTTTTTGGATTTATCACAGAAAGTGGTGTAGTAGTGTGGTGAAATAATTTTGACTCTTTCTCACTTTAGCCATCTTCTCCAATATCTGTGGAGGATCTGGAGAAGTTTGCTTTGCGTCCTGCTCCCAGAGACGTGACCATCCAGTGCAGAGTCACCAGGGACAGGAGGGGAGTGGAGAAGGGCATCTACCCAACATACTACCTCCATATGGAGAAGGAGGATGGAAAGAGGGTTAGTTCATTCAAATTTTGAACCAAATCACCACGCACGAACATTTCTATCATTTACATCACACTTCTCGTCTCTTTTTCCACCACCAAGGTGTTTCTAATGGCAGGCAGAAAAAGGAAGAAGTGTAAAACATCCAACTATCTCATCTCCACTGACCCGACAAATCTATCCAGAGACACAAACTCCTACATAGGAAAACTAAGGTATAACTGTCATTCACTTCTACTTTTGTGAAAAGATTTATAAAATTGTTTATTTCAGATTAAGGAATAAATGTCTCCTCTTCAAAAACCCCCCTTGGCTTCCACAACCAGGAAAACCCCGTCACTAAAATAACTAACTCACTAACTTAAACTTCAACCTTTTCACACTGCACTAACATGTTCATAGTTTGTTATTGTGATAGATTCACTCCATAAATTTTTTTTAGATCATGTCAAACATAGTAGACAAATCTGTTTCAGGTCCAATGTTCTGGGCACAAAGTTTACGGTCTTTGATGGAGGTGAAAACCCAGAGAAAAAACCCTTCATCAAAGAGTGTGAGTCAGTTCGCCAAGAGCTGGCAGCAATTTGCTATGTGAGTCCAAACATACATACATATATATATAAAAATCCCACAAATACATCACTGACTACAAAAAAGTAATGCATCGATTTGTCATGTTCCAGGAGACAAATGTTCTGGGCTTCAAGGGTCCCAGGAAGATGACGGTGATCATCCCCGGCATGTTGGAGAGCGACGAGAGAGTGTGCATTCGTCCAAACAATGTATGATAAAAAATAAAAGTTGAGATGACCGAGGTTAAAGCGATGGTCCGCAGTATTTCACCACACGTACGAGTTGAACACCAGACAACCCCACCCCTCCCCCCAAGAGCTATTTTACATTGGTCAAAGTAACATCGAGTTTGACTGTCTTCTACTTTCACAACCAAATAGCTAACAATGAAAGTAAATGGGGCCACTAGCCACACATATCTAAATTGTCATTTTTTAACCACTAATAAAGCTCAAGATAGCACTTCACTTCGGCAGTAGCATGAATAGAGTCCCTACACACAAACCAAAGTACTGATAACTTAGTAAATTACTGTTAAAATTAAAATACTGTTTTACAAGACTTACCCAATGTCTTGTATGGTGATGAAGGGTGTTCCAGATCAGCAGATTCATGATTTTCCTTCGTCTTCACGGACACATTGTCAGTTGTTCAGGAAAAAGGTTCAAGTTACTTCGGACCATCACTTTAAGTTTGAAATATTTTCATGAAACTGATATTGAATTGTCTTTCAGGAACTTGAAACTCTACTGGTCCGCCATGCAAACAACAACACGGACAAACTGGTCACTCTGGTGAACAAATCCCCGAGTTGGAACGAACAGACTCAGTCTTACGTACTGAACTTCCACGGACGTGTCACCCAGGCCTCAGTCAAAAACTTCCAGATCATCCACCCTGACAATGGTAAGATGCAGCTGACTCATTGTCTCTCATCTTCTCTGCCAACTTGTCTTCATTCCCAACTTCCCAACACCACTTGCTGTCTTCCTCCAGAGGACTACATCGTGATGCAGTTTGGCCGTGTAGCCGAGGACGTCTTCTCCATGGATTACAGTTTCCCCATGTGTGCCCTGCAAGCTTTTGCCATCACACTGTCGTCCTTTGATGGCAAACTGGCCTGCGAGTGACTGGTGCTGGTGTGCCTCAAATGCTTGACTACTAGGTCCTTGATCTAGATAGAAACTTTAAAACTATACCCACCCTTTTACAAAGGATCATTTTTCATATTTTGAAAAGAAACATTTACATTTACAAACATTTACAAATCAGTAATAGTTCACCACTGATTTCATATTGAAGTGGAGGCACAGTTAATTTAGTACAATTTAATTTATTGCTTTTTCTATTATATTTAACAAATTTTTAAAGTTACTTGTACAATTAAAATATTGAGGACAGTTATGTTAACGCTACCAGTGAGATATTAAATGAAAATAAAATCGATTATGCACGTCTACAAACCATTACATCTTTTAAACAGAGAAGTGGCACTGAGCTGCCTGTCCGGATGTTATGATATGAACATAAATATTATTAAAAATGTTCAATTTTGTGTCATTTCAAGCCATAATTGACTGATTTCCTATCATCCTGTCTTGTCTTTATCGCAGAGAAGGAAACATTTTTATCAACAGAACTAAAAAAAAAAGAAAAAAAAGCACTTATAGAGATCAGATACAGAGGAACTGCAGTGAGTTTGCAGATAGAGCCGTTCATATCAGGCTCTTCACTCTTGCATGATATTAAGACTTGAAAAACCTTCCATGTCACGAGAGTTTCATAGCTCATCTCAAGAACATCTTCCATGCACGTTCGCATTGCCTTACATAAGGAGGGGGGGTGTCACATCAGTTTCAACTCACAAAAATAGGCCTCTGTTATGATGCTTGTTAACGACAGTATGTTGATCAGAAGTGCACGGTTATTTTTGAACCCAAATTCAACCGAAACATTTCACCACATTGACAAGACTATCTGCATGTTAACATGTTGAGTTTTATTCATTTCCTGATTGAATATTCTTGAAGACAAAAAAAAAAAAAAAAGGTTCTGTGAAAGCTGCCTAAGTTTTGACCATACCATTCTCACAAAATGAGTTTAACTGCATATCATCAAATCACATTGATAAAGTCTGAACCCCCTCTTTCCCCCTCCATGCTGAATTACCACCTGCCCACTGCATAGTCTGAGTCTGCAATGTGCGAGTGTGCATGTTTGTATTTTTACTCTGATGCAACAAAATCACAAACCTCAGGGGCAGATATGGACTTGTCTTTCAGCTGTTATCTTCTCACAGAATCGCTTCAACGCACAAACCAGCGTTCAGCTGAGCTGGTCTCCTGTCAGTGCACTACACGTTGCACAACACTCTTGTAGGTTGCACAATAAATAACACGACATCTCAACAGCTACAGATATTAAACAAAAATACAGTCACAGCTCAGATTTCTCAGTTTACGTCTCTTTGGTTTATTATTTAAAAATGCATAAATCTCTTTGTAAGTCAAAGCGGAGATCCCTGTAATTTAAAGAATCTGAACAAAATTCTGTCATTTAAAAAAATAATAATTTAGCTTCAGCTAAATTTGTTGTGGACATTTTGTATATTTTATATTAATATGAGAGGCATAAATGAAGAAATGTCAGACACTGAACGTGCAAACTTTGGTTTGCACACTTTTAATGTCTGATGTCTTGGTTTTACTTTGACAGACTGGGCGGTTGCACTACAAGAATACATTTGACAGTATTTGCAGACTTAGCCCCCTTCATACACTTTCCATTTACAGCAGCCCTCTTAAAAAAGCATATCCTCTGAGTGATAGCTATCAGTGAGAAAAAGACTTGACTGATACCTCCCTCCTTCAGTCGTCACTTAAGACAGCTCTCACAAGAGCTTCAGGGCAGCATGACAGAGCTGAGGCTGTGTCTGGGCCAAAAGCTGTGATGGATCGGGGCTTCAGACCGAAGCTGAAACCGATGGTGCTGTTTGTCTTTCTACTTGTGTCGACCAACATCGTCTGTCTGCAGGGAAATCCCATTGGAGGTAACGTCTCTGACATGATGCAGCACACTCTAAACGTTAGATTGCACAGAGCTTTTTCTTTTTGTTGTTGTTTTTTTCTGATAAATTGGACTTATTGGACCTTTGACCTTTTGGAAAAAGTTCTAGTTATAAGGAAACTACTTATATTTATGTTTTTTTTTTTGTTTGTTTTTGTATATTAACATTAACATTGCATTGATCTCTCCAACAGTAACGCACTATTAACCACCAATACCAATGTTTTATTCATCTTGGTCAAATCCATTTTGACTCATGGGTGTATATATATATACATACACACACACACACACACACACACACACACACACACACACACACACACACACATATATATATATATATATATATATTTTTTTTTAGGTCACTCTGACCTTCATTGTGTGACTGATTATTTGGTCACCATCAACTGCACCTTGAGCATCACACCATCAGGAAACACTTTGGATAGAAACAGCTCCTACTGGCTCAACATCACAGACACATTTGAAAAGTGAGTTACTTTTTTTTTTTTTTTATTGACATATATCACTGACTGATAACACTAGTTGAAATAGTTTTGTGTCTTATAACTGCTTCTTCTCTCCTCATTGTGCAGAGAGACATCTCTGTGTATTCTGAAAAAGACCCATGGCCATTATTTCTGCTCTGTTGAGATATTTGAAAGCGATGATGACATCACCTTTACGGATACAGATTTATTTGACATCTCACTCTGTCACAAAGAAAGTGATGGATCTGAACATTGTGAAATGCTGCAGCACGATTTCACACCCTGTAGGAACAGTAAGAAACATAATGATTTTTATTTCATCGTTACCAGACACATACAACACACAAAATTTTCTTTGGTGTATGATGTCACTGTAAAGTGTGTGTGTGTGTTTTTTTCAGTTAAACCAATAGCACCCAGCAACCTCACGGTCAGCACCAACTCAAGTCAGCACCACTTCACCTGGAAAAACAGCTACGAGAATTACAACGACATCTTGTTGGTCGATTACCTCAAGTTTCAACTCAATTTTTTCACAAGAGGAAACAATCGAACCGCTGGGGTACAGTTTATTTATGAGAATAAGGGAATAATTCAGTTCACAAGTAATTCGGGTCTGTTTGGGGTTTGTTCAGAGCAGTTAGAAGTTCAATATTATCATCATAATTCCACAGGTTTCAGAGATCCTGAGGTAGAATGATTTAAATTTGGTTTCCTCCTGTCAGACATGACAACAACTCTATACTCAGGACTTTCGTTCTATGTAAAGCACCTGATTAAAAGTACAAGGACGGTGTTACAGTGAGCGTGTGACACTGAAGGTGTTTTTACTTTTACTTTTGACAAGGACACAAATTAAGAACATGAATTAAGAACATGAACGGACCGACATTTCTGTCGGTCCGTTCTCGCTCATTAAACACAGCCAGATCAATTGACATCAAGGCAAAAACACCTGCTAGTTTTCCTACTATGATGACATGTAGAAGTTCTATAAGAAGATGCACATCCTGTGGGAAATGCTCTTCATTCTTGATCTGGATTCACTCATTATTTTAGTATTATTTGTGAAAAATATAAATTAGTAATTTCTAATGTAAAGTGACACAAACTGAGTAAAAATACAGTATATTTTCTCTTTTTTGCAGAGTTTAATCATATCTTATCCTTTTCATTGTGTCCTCCAGGTTGATATTTACACAGATGAAACAAGCTATTCTGTGGACGATGAGATGTTCGTGCCCGACACCGAATACACAGCCAGAGTACGATCCAGTCCCAGTACGGGTTCATATAAAGGAGAATGGAGCGACTGGTCCCCTGAGGTTCACTGGACGACGGAGCCAGTCATGACTGGTGAGTTTACACCTGGTGAAAAAGCAGCTTTGACGTCAAAACGTGTCAACCATCAACTTTGCTCTGCTTTATTTTTTTTTTTCCCCTCATCATACAGAAGACGTCCCAAACTCAGTCATCACTGTACTGATTAAGACGGTGTTCATCCCCTTATGTGTGATGACGGCACTTGTCTCTCTTATGTGCTGTGCTCCTTTTAAAAAGTAAGCTCCCAAAACCAGCATCAGTATAGCAAATGCCATTTTTTTCCCCAAAAACCAATATATACAATACATTATCTTTATATTCCTAATGCTGACAGGTGGAGACAAAGTGCCTTGATCCCAACTCCTGCACCGTATTTTGACGCCTTGTACAGTGAGTGCCAGGGAGACTTCAAGGCAAGTTAAGCTTGTCACATAAAATACTAGTAATTATCTTATGAGAATGTTCTTAACCCTGACTGTGATTATAGAGCTGGGTGATTACACAAGAAAACACAGTAGACATGCTGAAAGCAGAGGCATCACTCCAAATCGACACCCTGACCAAGATTACAGAAATCCCGGAGGAAGACCGTCAGGCCCAGATTACCTACAAGTTGATGGAGGGCAGCGCGTACAGTAACTTAATTGACCCGGTGTTTGATTCTTCTCTCTTGGGCATCCCTTATGCTGTGAGCACCATGGCTCCTCTGTCCACCGCCGGCAGCTCTTTGAGGAGCCTGACTCTCAGCTGTCAGCCGGAGAGTCATGCTGAAGGAGACTCGGGATGTTGGCTCTGCAGCGACATGTCCCTGGAGAAAGATTCTCCTTGGTACTGTAACGAGTACTGCACCCTGAGCAGCTTCCAGCAGAGCCATCTAGTCGCAGCAATGCACCATGGAAGTTTGACAACTACATTCTGCCTACAAGGGAATATGAAAGCTGATGTTGAGGAGGCATCTGATGATGTGTTCATAATAAGTGGACCATAAAAATCCATCCATCCTTCTTCTACCCCTTTATCCCTGCTCAGGGTTGGGGGACTGGAGCCTATCCCAGCTGCTTACGGCGAAGGCAGGGTACACCCTGGACGGTCGCCAGCTCATTGCAGGGCCACATATAGATGAACAACCATTCGCACTCATATCCATACCTAGGGGCAATTAAGTATGCTCAATTCCCCAATAGTGGTGGGAGGAAACTCCACACAGAAGGACTCCCCGTGCCCGACCCGGGATTCGAACCCAGGACCTTCTTGCTGTGAGGCAACAGCGCTAACCCCTGTAACGCCACGCCGCCCCATAAAAATATGTTGTTGTAAATCACGTCGGGCCAAACAAATATAATGTCTCTAAATAATTCAACTACATCCGGCTCCAAACAGCTACTGTAAATAACTTGTTTTTGTATTTTTTTTTCATGAATCAAAAATGACTTGTATTTGTAAGATGATTCAAAAAAAAAAAAAAAAAAACAACCTTTTGCTTGCATCAGATATGATTCGCATAGTTCGCTCACTTCACTGTGAAATAATGATTGACAAGTTTTTCATGAAGTTGTTTCCTTTATTTCTGAAACCTACGATAATTTGTTTTTGTTTTTCTCTTTAATGTATGTTTTACTCATGTAATAAAGAAAATGCTTAAGTTTTGTAGAAAGTTTTATTTACGCCAACACATACATGAACAAAGCACCATATAACCTTAAAGTCTGATACAGAAGTAAGCCTACCTGCCTCCGTCATTGTGGCCATTTTTATTTATTCCATAGCAAACACTCTGAATAACAAAAAGACAGCCAAGGCAGCAGATTCTATCATATTACAGCATGCTGAATAGAAAACCTGGGAAAGAGAATTAGACAGAGCCATCTAGAGACACTAGTGAGATACAACAGTATAAAAGTGCCATTCATTATACAGCAGTTGAAATACTGACAATGAAATAAGCTAATTTTACATTATTTTTTTTTAATCCTTTATTATGGAAAATAAAGAGGGGAAAAAGGAACAGACCCTGTGAAAGAGCAAAATTAAACAAAAACAAAAACAAAAAAAAAAAGAAATTTTCTTCCTTGAACACTGATGACAGCCAGCTTGCATTGACTTGATGAAAACTGGTACCGAGCTGTGTCCCTTGCACCACATAAGACAATAAATGTTTAAAAAGAAATAACCAGGGCGCTGAAGCACCCATCCCCTCCCAGCATTATGAGCCAACCGGCAATTAAGAACAACGATGACGACGACGAGGAAAACAAAAACAACAAACGAACAAACAAAAAAAAAAAAAAAAAAAAGGATAGGTCAGAGGAGAGCGGATGGCACAGAATGTGTGGAGTTTAAATAGAAGTCTTTAAGCAAGTCCCGATGTGAGAGGAGCACATTCATTGAGAGACTGAGCGGGGAGGTGATTCTTGTTAAACCCATTCCTTCTGCTGCAGCGGAGCAAGTCTTCACCCTTACGAGGGGGAGAATTTTTTGGCTTGTGCTCGAACTCTTTTTTCATATTCTACTCTGTTTTGGCTGCAAAGAGGTTAAAAAAATAAATAAATAAATTGTTACCGTGCTGATCCTTTTACTTGTTACAGTTCAGACAAAAAGGACAAAAACCCTTTCAGGCTGTGAAGCCGAATTTGAACAAACGCTGTGGTGCCTTTCAGTCAACATTATCGTTAAAGTGTAGACTTGGGATCAATAAAGTATTCATCTATTTATCTATAACATGACGCGAAACCAGATGCAGTCATTTGCAATTAAAACACGCAGAACTCCAGTATGTTCACTCGATACTGATCTCGGAGACAACCGAGTCCCTGATCATTCTTCCGTGTCGATCATTATCATTTAGACTTTTTGGGCCGTTTCTTCCAAAACACATTTCTAGTTTTACAAATTTCTCTGCTACTATTTACTAATCCTGGTCTTGCAGTCACATGTATCAATGTGTTTTCATCATGCATGAGATCTAACAAGACTGGTCAGCAACACAACAGCAAAGAGCAAAAACTCATTTTGTTGACAAATGGAAAATGCATCTGTTTCAGTTACTGAACTGATGATACATTAGATCTGCATGTTTAATATTTTATATTAAAATTATATTTTTGACCATTTATATTTTCTTTAGCCACAAAGTTGTAACATTCAACAAACATATTCCAGTCACACCATGTGGACATTAGCTCCCTCTGGAGGGTAAATCATGGAGTCTTGTTGTATTAATGTGGTGACTCAGGATGTGTATATGTTTCTCATTAGTTTCAATCTAGAAACAGACTTGGGTACTGTAAGAGATCAGTAGACTCGGGTCTCACTGGCCTTTTTCATACACACTTCATTTTGTGAATCTTGTGCCAGTTCTACATGTCTGCACCATCTGTGCATGAAAAGGTCAACTCAAAATTTAATATCTTACCAGTAGATTGTGTAAGCCTCTGCTTGGGCTGGATCCTGGATATTTGGCTCATTTAGGAGTTCCTGGATACCTAATAAGATCTGTAGGATAAACAAACCAGTGTGACAAAGGTATTTTATAAAGAGAAACTCATCTGTTCAGTTGTTTTTGTCGCAGGGCTGTTTGAAGTAGTAGTTAAGGAAAAAAAAAAAAAAAAAAAAAAAAAAAAAGAAAAGAAAAAAGTTCTGGTTCGGTTGCACAAACACTCAAATGTTTGATGTGGGTCAGATCTCATCAAAGGCTTCAAACACTCGTCCCGTATTTTCCAAGAAAAATAACTAAAACATTGACATAATTAAGATTTGAGTTAAAATAACTGAAAATAATAACTGAAAATATCCACATCATTACAGACACTAAATTTGACTTTTTATTACTCCTAGAATAATAAGAATCAAATTTCTTGATATAATTTTAGGAAAAACGGTATAAAATCAAAAGCGGACAAATGAGCCATTTCAAAAGACTTTTAAGGATGGCCCAGTGATTTTAATGAGGTGTGTTTTGAAATCCAAACCTGTTTTATTGTGATGGCCGGTCTCCAGTCCTTGTCCTCCTCTAGAATAGATAGGCATACTGTGCCTGATGGATACACATTTGGATGGAAGAGCGGAGGCTCAAATTTACCTGAAACATAATAAAACGTTAAGTGCACTTCTGTTTCAGATCCATTACAAATGTCAGACGGGATGAAAAAAAAAAAAAAAAAAAAAAACTCCACAAATGTCACTGGACTTTTTCACAGCACAAACTGACTGAACTTTCTTAAAGCAGCAGCTTCTGATGGTCAACAACATTACTATAATGCGACAATCAGACACACAAACAAAAATTATGGGGGGTGTTTGCTACAACACAAGTGTATCGGACCGATCACATAGAGGTGTGAGGAAAGTCCAACACTGCTCAGCTTCAGTGAGAAATCATATAATACAGGTTACTATTTTAGTAGCAGTGTTACCTTAACGTTACAATAATAACAACCCTTTAACAGACTCTGACTCAGGCATAAAGTATGCTCTTCATTTCAAGGTGTTTTAAGATGTTTACGTTTCAATTTGGCCCTATGCCAACCACACCATGGGACCTCCTCAGATAATTATCAGAACTGACGCGTTGACAATATGGAGGCTTCCTGCCCCTTTGTGTGGGATAACCACACTACTGGCCACATCTGAACCACTTCATACATCAGAATTGCTTGTTTTTTTTTTTTTTAATCTGATTGTCATTCAGCTTTCAAACAAACTTGTTACTCTTTGCAGTTGCAGGATTTACAGGACAGAAATGACACCCAATGAACAAGGATGTGTACTGCTCTGTGTAAGCAGCAGCTTGTCACAGTCAGTCTACCTTATTTGGTTAGTAGATGAACTTAATGACAATGGACACAGGTCAGACACTGTAACTCACATTTTGGGGGTGAAGAAGGATAGTCATCCTTGAACAACATGCGCAGTTTGAACAGGCCTCCTTCCCACGGAGTCTGAGGAGACAAAAATAAAAACAAAACAAAAGATTAGATCAGTTTGACAGAAGGGCGTATCACAATCAAAAATCAGGCTGTTATTATGAATGATCAAGTTTCTATCGCTTTACTTTTTGAAAATTTGTCTCTGTACTCTTGTTGCTATTCTCTACTTATGCTGACACAATGAAAAACGCAAGACATACCTCTGCAGTTACATTATGTAACAGAAATTGTTTTAAACCATGCATGCTCTTTTGTATCTGCTACAGAATTACCATTTGTCTTATCAAGCTCGCTCTATTCCATTTAGCAGTGGCGCTGTAAAGCAAAATTGTTCTGTATGCAAATAGGCTGCAAAACATTACCCCCTTCTTGCCAGGAATAGCACATTCCCAATTCATGAGATTCATGGTTCCATCTGGATTTTTTGTTGGTACAGCAACAAATCCCTGAAAAACATGAATGAAAACAGTTCAGTGGAGATACTGAAAGCTCAAAAAGATTTTCATAGAAAAGTTAGAGGTGGTGCATCTCATGAGCACTACTTACAAAAGGATGGTCCTTCCGCCATGCTTTGCGCTCCTGGGCAAGCCGGCTCAATGCAATGCCTGACATGTTTTGTGGACTCCTGGAGAAAAAAAAAAAGAAGAAGAAGACAATACCAGGTCAATTATATGAAGCCACTGTTTAATTTAAGTATATAAAGGGCAAAAATACAAACATCTGCAAGTCACTTCTGCTATAG
The DNA here is from genome assembly GCA_016801845.1 of Polydactylus sextarius. NCBI lineage: Eukaryota > Metazoa > Chordata > Actinopteri > Polynemidae > Polydactylus > Polydactylus sextarius. Next base: position 9,988,615 of record CM028920.1, on the reverse strand, counting down.
TATCGGGACATTGTGCTTTTTATACTATTTATCCAACAAAACATAGTTTAAAATGGCTTGTTGAGTGTTGAAAAATGCTTTTCACTAATTTCTAACACAATCTAAAACATATAACTAATAAAAAGGGGGTGGGGGTGTTGGATGAGATGAAGTGATAACAAAAATAATACCCAAATACACTAGAAGATATGAACTAACAGTGCTGTTAGACCTGTTATAATTTGCATACACCCCCTAGACAGATAGGGAGTTGATTTTACCTGTGAGTTGTGTTTATAACAACGAAAGGTAAACTCCTTGCTTCTGCAAGGTTGATTTCAAGTAGTGAAATTACAGCTGATATGAGGGTCAATGATCAGCTACAGATATGTACAGAGCGAAGGACTTTCAATACACATCCTCCTACTTATTAACTAGTTGCTCCTGTGTCGATAAAGGTGTGATGACTAGTGTAAAAAACCCAATTCACCTAATGATAAATACTCTACCTCTACACAGCATCATGACAGACAAGTTAGTGAAAGTATGAAAAGTCTAACTGTCTTCTTACAGAGGTGGCTGCGCACCTTGGTGCAACTTCAGGGCTCATTAGTGGCTCTAATTAAACTCTCTACAGGAATGTCTAATAGCCTCTATAGCAACGATGCTTTCGAGGTAATAACAGCGAGGTAAAACAACAAAAGGGGCACTAGCATCGACTAGAGACTGCCCACTTACTTAGCACCAACTTTATAGCACCAAAGTAGCGCTATGTTTTACATCATATTACATGTCATTACATATCTAACGTAAAACCTAAATGTAACTAGCTTTCGTTAACCTCACAAGTAGCGCAAGAACGGTTTAAATCGACATGTCTGGAAACGCTAAGAGAGCTAACCAAGTTAGCCGGAGATGATACATGTCTGCAAAATAACGCTCTTTCTACTCTTTACGCGCCTGGTGTTTTAAAACTAAAAGGGCCCCAGGAAGCGACATCATTAACATTTCTATCGCTTCATGTTCATTGAAGCTTTGGTGTAAAGTTGCTGTCAACGTAAACTGGTTATCAAAGCTATTTGGTTGGTAAGCTAGCCGGCTAGCTTGGTAAGCTAACTCATGTGCGCCAGAATCGTGCTACATCCCAACAGGCGCTGGCGCTGTTAGCGTCTGACACGGCCTGATGCAGCACAAAAATGCGCAATTGCACTTGATTTGTTCACAATTTTGGATGACAAAAGTGATTGCTGCTTTTCGTCTAACGCTTAATAATGTCTACCCTGAAACAGAAAACGGGGATGTAACATAATGTATAGGAATAAACCATACCATAACCTATTAAAGAATAGAGACAAAGAACGCCAGAGCTAAAAGGCGCACATTTGTGCATTACCAAACTAGCGAAAATGGCGCAAACTGAAGCGGGTAAAATATCACAATACACGATAAAATTAACATGCTCCGTAATCAAGGTGTTCTCCTACCTTTCAGTATGGCTGCACTGGCTCTGGTAATTAAGTGAAATGAATTAATCGTGCTCAAATCCCGTTAAACCTTGTAAAGTTTCCCTCCTGAAAAACCACCCGCTCCGACTCAAGCTAGACACACAGACAGCGGAGCGAAGAGTCATCTGTCGTTTACTTCCGTCTTTGCTTAAATACCCATTGGAAGATCAGACTGCACGTTTAACTTTTTAAAGGGTTGCGTTTTGTTATTGTATCTCTGCAGTTGTGAAGAATTCACCTGAAATATTTTATCCAGATGTTGGTTTATTAATTTCCACTTCACCACAACAACATAGCTTCTGTCAATGATGTTCAGTTCATTAAAGCGCATTTAAGCTGTTGATGAATCGTGTATTTGCAGTCGTCGTTCTTTGCTTATGCGCCGTGTAGCTGTTTAGTTACCTGGTAAGAAAATAAAACAAGCTCGTGACATCCTAGAAATAATCAAGAGGCGATGTAAAATTATTTTGCAGACTACCAAACATTTTGCTATGTGAAATAACATATTGTGTTTAAAACCGCGCTATTTCTCGTTAGCGCAAGCACAGGGGGATTTCTATCTTCCTCGATATAACATCTTTGTTTAGACGGAGGACCGTTAACCCAAACGACGACGCTTCACAAACCGAAAAGGCTTTTATCTACAATTATAAAAGACGCGTGACCGATTTGACACATTTTTGTCCGCAATACACACGTTTGAAATCATATTTCAAAGTCTCGTGTGAAAAAAAATAAATAAAAATGTCTATATTTAAACAGGCATTTTCTAGCCACCTATGCCATGGCGCCTGTGTTTTACGAAATTGACACAAGAGGTCGCGATCTATTAAAATGTTATATTGTCACGGTTTTTTTTTTTTTTTTACTTTTAACTATTATCTCCACACACGTAAAGTAGAGATAATCATTGACAAGTAACATATTTATTATTATATATAAACATAAATAAACGAACGACACAGATATGAATGACAACATTTTATTGTGTTTACCTTATGCAAGACCATATAGATCTATCCCCCTTAACCTCATACTTAGTTTTTACATTTATAACATTGCATAAGATCATATAGAAGTGATCTATGTAGTGATATGAGAACCTTATTCATTGATGTAACTGTTAGATTGAGGAACAATGACACATTCATTCCCTCTGATTACAAGTGTGATCATCTTCAATCATGCAATACAGTGGTCTGTGGCTTAGAACTCGAATGCAAACCGGGCACTTAAAAGTATTAGGCTACAGATTTGATAAGTTTGTCCATTACATGAAATGATTATCAATACCAAACGCTCATCCAGACAACCTGTTTGAGAAGGGCATTAAAGGTAATGTAGCTGCTAAAGAGGAGGGAGGGGGTTAGACACCTCAGACCAGAGTATATCAAACGAAGTTACAACTGAACCAAGCTAATCAAACACAAAACACTTTAAATCTCTTTGCAGGAAAAGAAAATCAAATCAAAAGAAGACCCAGATTAACCTTAATTCAACACAGGTAAAATTTTATCTTGTTAAAAGTGAGAAACTCTGCCATCAGAGGGCGGAAAGCAAGATTGTCTGCAACGCTCAAGCATAGGCCGTCGGAAATGGATGGAGTATCTTATGATGTCTGTGTATCAGTTAATGTGGTGTGGGGGAGTGTTCGGTGCCCCTGGTGCAATCACACAAGTCAGATGTATGGTAACATGTGTGAGGGAGTGCAAGACAGTACGTAATTGGAAGGCTTCAGAATACTATAGCAAATGTAAACATAGCCTAGCTCTGGCAGGAAATCCAGTCTACTTTGATTAAACCTCTTTGCAGATCTCAAATTTTGCACTTTAAAAGCCCTTGTGTATATATATTTATATATATATATATATATGTGTGTATGTGTGTGTGTGCGTCTCTATATCAAAAAACATGCGTCCATACTTGTTTCCCCAGACAATATAAAAATCAATCAGGTGTATACGTGTGCATGTGAGTAAATGGAGGTTTGTGTGTCATTAACAAGTGTATATGTACAAAGTGTGCCAGCATTAAGAAAAGTTTACTCATCCCTGACACTAAGATCAATGTGTAAAGTACACATAAGACATTGGATTTTGGTCATTGGGAAAAAAAAAGGCAACACCAAATGATTATTTGTGAATGAAATTTCCAACCTATCAAAAAACCACACATCAAACCTGAAAACAACTTTCTATAAAAAAAAGTGTTCTAAAATGCAGTATTTACATTAAACAACATTACAGGCTGTAAGCAATGTGCACAGTGTTTCCCACTGTAGTGCTTGTAATGCTGTGTACGAAATCTACACAATTCAAAATGCTTAGAAGAATCTATCACACTGCAGGAAAAAAATACATTTGTTTTTAAATGTAACAGTCAACTTCATAGCCAGCCAAGTATAGCTTTGTTATTGGTTATCAAAACATGTTCCAGGCATGTTCTCAGTGAAAGACACCGTATTCAGCATCAGCTGTTTCAACCCTAACTCAGAAATCTCTATAGAGTCCTGTACAAACAATGCAAAACAGAAGTTAACATTGTCAAGATTTTTCTCATTTCTAAAGATCCAGTATAAACAACTTCCGTTTGAAGTTGCGTTTTCTATACAGTGTACAAAACGTGCAGTTTTTGTTTTTTAAGAGTTAAATATTAATATTGAATTTGGATTATTTACATCAAAACAAAAATCCTCTGGATATGAACAGAAAGTCCTTCACCGCTGCCTTCAAACCGTTCCAGTCCCCAAAAAAATCTCAAACACAACACAAACCTTCCCTCAAAAAAAAAAAAAAAAAAAAAAAAAGTTCCCTCAAACACACAAAATAAACCAGTTATGGAAAACTCAGAAGTCAGTGGGGGAAAAAAAAAAAAAAAATTAAAACATGCGCCATTGTCTCAAGGATGTTTTTACCTGGCAGGAAACAGGACATATTGGAGGAAACTGATGTTTTAAAAAAAATGACTATAACTGTAAAACATAAATCATATTTGAAACACCTTTTTTTTTTTTTTTTTTGGCAGTTAACTTTAGATTTATGAACATGAGGTCTCAAACTAAACTAGAGGTTCAGATTCAACGTGATATAAATTTGACAACATTCAGCTCACACACGTTTTTTTGTGGTTCTTTACACTACTAAAAATCCACAATTGTAAAAGCTGCAGAAGTCTTATTTTGAAAAAACAAAACCAAAAACAAACAAACAAATAAACTGTGGTTATATACGTCATCAATATTTATAATACAGGTAATTGAACTTCCTGAAAATGTTGTAATTACTTAACCTAACAGCACAGCGACCGTATCGGTGAGTAATTGGTTTACTAAAGTTGCGAGATAGAAGACAAGCAGCTGCAGTAGCAACACATTTACTTCTCAAGCCAAGCGGGTCAATGATAAAGAAGTATTTAGCATCGCAGCATCTGCCGTGTTTCTCAAGTCTGCGTAGTTCGTCTATGTGAAAATGGGACGATTTTATTTTTCCTTACAGGTCATTTCTTCAACACCGAAAAAAAAAAAAAGCCCTGTGAGTGATAAATTATCTAATGCCCCTTTACCTACACAGTCCAAGTCCACAGTGATATTTTTGTTCCTTTTTTCTTTTTGGCCGTAAAGAGTATTAAATCAAAGTGAAATGCCACCTCAACTATATCTTGGGGAAAAAAAAAGGAAAAAAAAGGAAAAAAAAAGGAAAAAAAAGATGCGATTAGTTGGGATCCCCATGATCACAAATCTCTGAAAACTTTGGAAAAAGTATTGATCAATAGGTTTTGTTTATTATACTTGTTTTTTGTATTTTTAAGGGTGAAATTTACATTTAATAGCCTAACTTTTTAAATCATGCGCTAAATAAATGCACTATTCCCTTCTTAACATCTGTAAAACAATGATTTTATGTTGATACTTTTGAGTTATAAAGACCATACTGATCCCTTACCAGACCCTTGAGTTGGAGGATATAATTAATTCAATAGATGACCCTGAGTGACTCATTGGCCTTATATGATGACGGCCATATTTTATAGCATAAAACATCTGTAGACTGTAATTCCTTACTTTCAATTAGAAAACAAACAAAAAAAAATAACTTGCCGCTAATTTCAAAAATAATAAAAAAAAAAAAAGGAAGAAGAAAAAAAAAAGGTCCAGTTTAAATGTACAGGCACAAATTGTCAGTAAACAGACTTATTTACATCAAGAAATAAAAACAATAAAGGAGGGAAAACACGAAATAAATGCAACCCCCGCCCCACCCCCTTTTTTTTTTTTTTTTTTTTTTTTTAAATCTCCATTGTGCCAAACGTTCTTTCACAAAGACGATATGTTTGCATCATAACACCTGGAGCTCATAATACTAAGTCCTCTTCACATCCGGGAGCCCCTTTCCTGAAGAATCTGTAGAGACAAAAAACAAAAAAAAAAAAAAGATAAAATTAACAAAAACACAACACACAGTACACTCTACAGCTTCCTTTACTTTAACTTAAAAAAAAAAAAAAAAAAAACAGTTCTCTCTTTTTCCCCCATATATTTAGTCCATGTGCTGCTAAATTAAATCAAACACACTGAATAAGCAGCAGAGAAAAGGGAAACGCTCGCACAAGTGAAGAAAAAAAAAACGGTGCTACGAGCGACGCGGTACGTGGCCGTTGAGCAAATTATGGGTGAGCTCAGAAAAAAAAAAAAAAAAGGGAAATTTTGATGCTGGACGCACGAGCTGCTGGAGTTAACCACAGTGTCCAGTGTGACTGAGACATAAAGATTGATGAGAGAGAACAGAACTGAAAATGACTTGTTTTTTTTAAGGATTTTGTGTCCATCACATGCAAAGAGATAATCTCAGGAGTCTAAACCACCCTGACAACATTTGTTTAGTTATTTAAAGTGAGACTGACAAACACAACTCAAGATGTGGTTAAGGTTTTTAGAAGTTTAACTGAGAAGCGCAGACTCAAAGTTTCTGTCCAGCTGTCGTACAACTAATATTCATAGTTTGGTAACATTTTGCCGACACAAAAGTGCCGCACCAAGATCTCCTTGTAAAATCAGAGCATTTACAGGCACTTAAACCTGTTTGTCTCCCCGTGCTGGCAGTGAGAGTTAATTAACAAACACACCAACGGTAATCCATGTTTGTTCTCGCTGTTCACTCTTTTTCCCCAAGTCTAATCCTTTCACCCAACACTATCAGTTTCATTTGAAGCATAAAAAAGGGAAAAAAATGATTTCTTAGATGTTTGTCCTCAACAAATCAGGCATCGCTACCCTTGTTCTGGATATTTCACCATATTAACCAGAATAGAGGAGTGGCCAATCTGATAATTTCATGTTGAAGGAGTTCACAATAATCTTTTCAAGTGAATCGAAGAGATTGTGACATTTTACCAGTGATACCAGTCTACGTGTGCTGCGTGCCATTTAGTGCGAGCTAGCAGCGTTGGGGATGAGCAGCTGGTGCCAAAAAACGACTCCCAAGTCGGTGATGAGGCAGTGGCTCTGCTATGTACAGTCAGAGAAGTTATCTATAAACTTTGGATGCTTCCTTTTAAGGTGGTCGACTATACCTCCCGATGTGCCGACTGTTGCCTGAAGAAGGGATGTGCTCGGTGTGATTCACTGAACAGTTATCGCCGATGGACGCTTTGCAGTGACGGAAAAAAAAATATGATACCTTCTGTCTGAAGATGTGGTGCCATTCAATAATGTGGACAACCTGGAATTTAAAACTCAAGATTTATGAGTTCACCCCTGTTACAGAGAGCATCCAAGTTCTGATCTGTTTAATAAACATAGCGAAGAGTGAAGGAATCTAATACCAAATGTATTAAGTTTAAGTCACATTGACTGAGCCAACACCTGTCAACCTTTTGAGTTACTGCCTTCATGAGAATGGGACAGACAAGCCCCAAATATTTGGTGTTATTGAAGTATTACATTTCAAGCAGAACGCTATCGATTACACTAACTGTCTAATTCATAAAAACAAGAAGCTACAAAGGCATTTGTGCTGTCCAAGCAAAGCTACAACTAACTACTAAATTTGACAATGAAACACATGGGGGTGGGGGGGGTACCCATCCCCTCCCTTACAATGTCATTGCATGAAGGACAATGAGTCAAACTGCTGCAGCAGCTGATGATTCAGCACGACCTCCATTAACCAAAGGCCACAAGCACGACAATAAGGGTTATTATTTACACTATTGAAATAAATGGAGTTTGACTCTTTATGAGAAGTGTAGGACCAGGTCTGAGCAGGAACCACATGCAGCTGAGGATTTCCAACCTGGACTCCGTTTAGGTGTTTTGTTTTTTTTTTTTTCAGTAGTGTAAAATGCATTGACGAGGGAAAGGAAATGTTGGGGAGGTGTGGTGGAGACACTACGAGCTGTTGAGCGCTCACCATGGAGTCATAAGTGCTCAACCCTAATCAGAGTCATTCATTTCATAATCCGCCACTTCGTCCTCGCTCTGAGCAACATGCAGCATGCTAGACAGCACAGAAGAAGACAAGAAAGGCACGTTGTAAAATAACGGAAATGAATGAAGGAGTCAACGTGGGAGAGAACAAGGGAAAAAAAACTGGATCATGTTCAGAGGGGGTTGATTTTAACGACAACATTTAAAGTCTATGGAGAACCTAAAGACAACACAAGAAAACACATGCAAATGTTTTCCAAAGGCGCCTTTCTCATGCGTTTCATTCAAATCCAGCCTTTTGCACAAATAAACACTGTTTACAATATAAATGACTGAGAATCTCTGAGATTTTAGTTGTTTATGTAGTGATGTACAAATTAGTCACAGTCAGTGACCCAGTTTAAATGTGATGCCCTTGAAAACAATAAAAAAAAAAAACAAGTCTCTCCTGTCTATCTACATTTGCTTGGAAGACGCGCTGATGGTGTTTCATCTTCCTACTAAAGTCAACAGCAGCATGAATACAGGTTTAAACACTTGTGCTTCTTCATGTGGAGCTGCCTTCAATGAGTGGGCACCCCCACGGGGACGAGCTGATGGGAGCTTGAATTCCTCAGGGCGTGCCTCCTGCTTCGCTTCCCAAAGCTCTTGAGAAAATGACAGACCTTGCTCCACTAATCTGCTGCAGTCCTGGGCTCACTTAATGCCCATAGCACGGATTATAACGATACTGGAGGTTTTTTTTTTTTTTTTTTTTTAGGTCAAATCTGACATGAAATGAATATATGACGGGTTAGTTCACTTAGTAACACCTTTTTATGATACCATCACTGAAACAAAATTATATATATATATGTTTATTTTACATTTTCTCAAATGGGAGAGTATTTTTCATGTTATTTTAATATTTATTCACGTTATTTTCCCTCACTTCCTTCATCACTTGTGGTGCAGGCAGTTTAGTTCTTAACCGACGCACTGAATATTCACAATGTTCTCCTTCATGGAGATTTCTCATCAATAAACTAGAGGTGCTCTCAGTCCCCTGGTGGCATGTTCATAAATGCAGTGCATTTAAAACATCCAGCACAGGCCATCATTCACAGATGTTTGCTATGGATAGATTTTTCAACCGGCCTCTACACATACACTCTACTCTCTCTCTCTAACACACACAAACACACACTTACCTTAGCCTTCTCACTGGGCTCACTGTTTGTCCCGTATGATTGATTGTGCAGCTCCTTGGAGACTACACACAGGAACTCGGCTTGGTCTTCGTTTCCGTAGTTGTAAGAGGAGCCTATGCTCACCAGCTAGAGAGACACGAAAGCAAAGTACATGGGAAGAATTAGCCTTAGACTGACGGAGAAGAGGCAAAAACCAGGTTTACTTATGGGTGGAAAACATAAGGAGGGAGACGTTCGAAGTAATGTGAGCGAGGTCGACGACCAAAACAAGGAGCACACAGAGTCTACAGGTTCCTGCAACTTCAGATACTTCTCAATATGTAACTTAAGACATCTTGGACTAATGTGTCACTAATTAGACTTTGTTTCAAAACAATTCATATGGACCAATCCAAGTGTTGTCTCTATACATTTACTAAGTGTTTTTTTTTTTCTTTTTCTTGGAATTTATTATCTTGCATTTTTTTTTTGCCATAATTAGATAGATAGCAATGTCCAATGACACAATGTGGGTCGGGGTGGGACTGAAACGTGACAAAGATTCTTGGTCAGATTTAAACCCAGGATGTCATGGTACACTGAGTCCACCGGGCCAACATGGAGCCTCACTAAGTGGAGAGAAATGTTTAAACAAATTTAAAGAGATAAAGGCTAAATTACAACATGTTTTGAGTATTTGTCAGTATATTAAAGAAGATTGTAATTTAAACAGTTATTATCAGGACCTGCAGACATGCCAGCATGAAAATTAAAAAAAAAAAAAAAAAAAAATGCTCATTTTGAAAACTCGGTGAAAACTCAAAGAGTTGTCCAAGTAATCACAGAGGAATCAAACAGAACCAGTGGTCCACACAAAAACATAAGTTAAAAAAAAAAATAATGAAAGAAAGAGCACGAAGACATTACAGAAAAAAAAAAAAAAAAAAAGAAAAATGTGATCAGCATTTAGTCGCTAACAGAATAAAAGTGCAAGGACCACAGGAAGCAGAACATGCTTGTTGAAAAGGAAAAAGGAAAAAATAAATAAATAAATAAAATCAATGGGAACTGGTGGTTTTGACTTGATAGGGCCGGGCTTGTTTAAAGTGCATATGAAAAATTGAAGCCTTCAACCACAGTGTCTCCTACAAAACAAATAAAGGAGCAAACCACAAAGAAGCTCACTCCCATCCATCGTCTCAGTTCCACTTTTAGCTCTGTGACTGGACATTTATCCGTCAGAAGTGCCATGACGCAGATGGCATATTTAGGATTTTCTACGGTGCTTTAATTGTCCGATCATTCGGGTATTGATTGATTGATTTCATCAGTGTGGGATCACACAGCTGTTTTCTTTGATATTCTTTGCGTCATTGCACTTTAGTTGTGTTTACCCATTACAGTTGTAACCACCAATCTATCACGAGGGTTTACGTAAGGCTTTACAAGGGACCAGGGCTAACCCAAATTCCATCGAAAGAAAACATCAGCAAAGCTTCTGCTTGTAACAGCAAGTAATGTTTTACTCTAAACATCAGATAATATCAAAGACTAGAAGGACTGAAATGAGTAAATCCCTCAAATGACATCTTTACATTGTGGCTGAATGGGGAAAAAAGCTCATTACTCATATACATATTATGAAATGCGAGTTTTGTTTTGGTAGATTTTTTTTTTTTTTTTTAATTCTAAGACACATGCATGTCCTCTTACATCTTAATATGATTTGCAGGCTGCAGCATCTCCATAGTGAACCGTAGTGCTTCATTTGTAACAATATTTATAATATGACTCATTTCTTTTTCCTTTTGTTAAAAAAAGTGCAGCTTGCATGCGCTTTTGATTCTAACCCTTGGCAATTTTGCAATTTTTGAGAACATTTTGATCAATTTTGTTGAGCCCTACTTCAAATACAACAGCAACAACAACAACAAAAAAATAATAATAATCACGATAAATTCTACTCTTCCTGCTTCCAGCCATAAAAAACAAAAACAAAAAAACACACAGAGGACACAAAACGACCAATAAGTGGATGAATCCTTTCAGAACTGTGGCAAACTAAATGCACAAAAAACACAAGGGAAAAAAAAAAAAAAAAACAACAAAAACAATAAACAGTAATTTCCTTTTCTAAATAACTGTTTTTACTTGTGAATGGTACACGTGTGCATACTTCTGGCTACATGTATACCCTCAGTACCCAGGTGTGCATGTTCAGACACGTATCTCCTCATTAGCCACTGCTGCTGCAGACTTGTTGTGTTGTTGTTAAGCGATTGCTCTTAACATTAGGTATCAACGCAGCATAAAAAAAAAAAAAAAAAACACAACAACAACGGATTCATTTCGTCTTGCTACTTAAAACTCAACACACACGTCACGGCCTACGACCCTCAGCTTAAAATATTTAGAAAATAACAAACTGTCTATAATGAAGGAGTATCAAAGAGGGCAGTAGGTCATTAAAGCTAATCTTCCCAAAAGACTCTCCTGACTGTGCTTTGGGCTTTGCATAAGGTGTTTTTCTAGGAGTTTCCCATCTGACCTATGTAAGGAGATTAGTGAGATTTCAACTCTGATGGGAGATTCAATGATCCATGTCTCAGAGAGATTCATTCACACGTCCAATACACACTCTTGACACCCAAACATGTCAAGCAATATGAAAATATTCAATCTTAATGTTTCAACCTCTTTCAAGTTACATTACATTCCTTGGTAAAATAAAAAAAAAAAAAAACATTTTAACCTTCACCTCTTAAGAATCGACAATATATAACAGCACAGCCCCCAAAACAGCCAAGTGGCTACACCAAAGCAGAACACAGAAAGCTGTTGACAAGCTTACAAACTGTGAATGCAGTATGAATGAAATAAAATGAAAATAAAAATCACAGACGAGAAAAAAAAAAGTGCTATGTTCTTTTAGCCTCATTGGTGAGCAAGCAGTATAAATGAACCAAAAAAAAAAAAAAAAAAAAAAAAAGACCAACAGCTAAATGTCTACTTGGGACAAACAATGGCCAACGGGGTGTGTATGGACGACATGGGGACCATGCAGTGACCAGCCCGTGGACAGAAATTTTGTGGGACACACCTCTCCGCTGTTGTTTGGCAAAGCAGACTCCTCTCCCTTCACCTCCCTTGACACAATCAGCAGAAACTCTGACTGGTGGGCCCGCCCGTAACCTATACTGACAAGCTGCAACAACCAATCAGAGCACAGAAGGGATGCCCGGATCATGTATGCGGACATTTGAGAAAGATGTGATTTGCTGTTTGGCTTTTTAAGCCTTTTTTTTTTTTTTCCAATATCGAGGATTGGACTTTCTGGGTCAATGTGAGCATAGCGGGGTGGGTGAAGCACATGAAAGGAGGATTGCTGCTGTGACCTCGCAGGAGGAGATTTACCTGTTCGAACTTCCAGCCGTCAGACATCGTAGACACCATCTGTGTCAGCTCCTCCTCCTGGCACTGCAGTACCCGGTACACATGCTTCACCGGGACCTGGGAGGAAAGACAAACACGTGAGGAGGAAAAAAATGAGATGAAAGGGTGAAATAGCAGTTTGAAAATTTAATGTTAATGGAGGAATCTATTAAGTCTTCAGGGAGTTTAATATTACCTGTGATGTTTTGCAGTCACGTTCCCTGATCTTGTCCTTGATGAGTTTTATTAATGATGTGATGTTGTAGAATTCGGCTTCTTCTAACACACCTTAAAACAAAGAAAAAGAGAAAAAGTGAGCTTTTTTTTTTTTAGGTAACTATTATTAAAGATGAGGTTGTGCAATGTATTTAAATCTGGACTTTATTTAAATATACATGTTCTTTGCTGTCACTGTTGCTGAGATGTTAAAACATCCCATTTTCCACAGAGACATTACCTTCCTCTGCCAAGTCCCTGTTGAGCACCAGTTTGCCATGCCTCAAGTAGTTAAGCACTGGCCCAAAGTATGTAGGATCTCTGTCTATGAGATAGGCACCAGTTTCATCCTGAAAAACAAAACGAAGGAGAAAAAGATCAATACAATAACTGTGTATTCACTAATTGTGGATGAGTCTTTTAGAAAGAAACAGTCAATGAGTAGGGTGCATACCATAAACATAATCTGAGAGAGGAACAAACAAACAAAACTAACAACACTGTGCATCAGTGAATAAAAAACTCGAGGGATGAGAATTACGAGGTCAGCTCCTGCGCTGATAATCTCTACAGGGGTTGAGAAGACATGCGCACACAAAGCCACACACATACGACAGCTCTGGGATATCACGTCGGTATTCCCGCAGGCCCTGGGTTTGATTCCGATTCCTTCACAACCGCTGGGTATTCCCCTATTTCTTTAAGTACTGTGATTAGACTGTCTTCGTCTCACAGGGGAAGAGAAGGCTAAAACAATTAGAGCAGAGCAGAAAAAAGATTTGGAACAGCAGGCTGAATCCACCACGGGGACCAGGAGAAAGCACCTTGGCTTACAACTGACAATTAGCCTAGTCTGGTTTGGTCCATAGTCGGCCTCATGTATAACATGAAAGTCAGTTTGAGATGCTGTCTTACTACGATGGTCGACACCAGTCAATTTACTACTAAAAGTCGGTTAACACGATGTGAAATTTCATTTAGTGAGTCAACCGTGAATGACAACATGTGACGTGTAGTAAAACACATAGTAATGTAAATAGGAAAAGCACATTTTGCACTAATCCCCAAACGCTACAGGATGTTTGACTTGCATCAATGAGGAATATGGCCTTGGGTGTAGTTTTGGCAAGTTAGAAGCACTGATGGCTGTAACACTGTCACACACTCCAGGCCATAACAAAGTCAAACATAGCTCAGTCTCCACTGACAAACACATGAATGCTCATGGCTACACTGCTCTTCTTCACAAGTCCAGAGATGGATTCAACTCAAAACCCATTAATCTTTCCAATAATGAGAAGGGGTCCCAGTGCATTTTCTTTTGTAATGAATCTCTGAACCCTCTTGGCTGACTGACCTCCTTTCCAAAGCAAAAATATCCCACCGGAGCCCAGCAGAGCTCTATTCTGGTCTCGCCGCTCCGTGTCAGTTCCTTACACTTCCATAGTTACTGAAGTTTAAGCAAAAGTACAGGTGGACCCGAGTGGAGGAAACCGGCGACACTGAAGCTGAGCAGCTCACCACATGACGGTTGGTTTTCACATTGAAGATTATGCTTCTACTCTTAGCCTCCATTTATCCTTCGCTGCATAGCAAAACACAATGTGCACTAGTTGTTTATATTTTTTTTAACAACTTGACCACCTGTAAACACTGAACCCTTTTTATAAAGCCAGTCGTCTGTTAAAAACGGCTTCACAGATTTGCATACAACAGCTACCATTCTCAGTCACCATGAAGACGCGTCGTTGTGACAAGCTACTATCGCTGTGTATTGAGTGTAACAAAATGTGAATGATCGTCGAGGCGTTTTGTTTCCTTTCCTTGTTTGGAAGCCAAAACACTTTCATTTGCTATCAGCTTGTGAAAATGGTAGAGACTCGCAACAAAAAGGTGCCATATAGAAAGATTAAAAAAAACAACAACATTAACTACTCTTTTCACAATTAAAGATGTTACATTTTTCTTGATTCTGACAAAAATCTATCAATCTTGTACTTGGCATATATTGTTTTGCTCTCTGAACAGACACTGTAACTCTGAATCTTGATAGATTTCCCAGCACCACAACACTATTGTTCTATTGACACACATCACATCCGTGGACTTTATTTTTTATTTTTTTTTAAATAACAGCAGGCACTTTAACTTGTCATAGCAAGAAAGGCACAGGTGTAAGTAGTAACGTTAACAATGGTTGTGTTCCTACTATGAATAATAGTATTGCTTTGTTTGATCATTTTAACATTTTTCCTTCGACAAAAGGTCTATTCATCTTTAGTTTCACATACATTGACCTCAGTCATGTGCACCCTCACTGTGAGAGGACGGTTTGGCAACAGCTGCTATAACTGCAACTTGTTGAAAACCAGACAGAAAATAATTATATATTTCATGTTTTTTTTTTCTTGACTGTTTCAGAGGCACTGCAAATGCGGAATAAATACGCTAAGACCTGCATTTCCGCTATGAGATCTAGTACACACCCTTTTAACATTTCACAGTAGTAAACAGAATTAATTACAGCTGAATTCCAGTTTGCACTTATACTTTTGTGCAACCTGCCAATGTTATTAGTAATACCTATGCTTGTCCTTTTAAAAAGAATAAGTAATAAGTAGAAACATTGGCTGCTGAAAAGGTCAGATGCACTACACAAATAAACTATTGTATACAGTCTCAAAAACTCCCACTGATCAAACACACAACGCTGTGTACTCTCCACTTCTGTAAACTGTCAGCTTCCTGACCTGTTATGCTGACAAGCCTGTTGCTGGTCCTATGGGCGCACATGTATCTATGGGGAACTTGGGGTGACAGTCAGAGAAAGATGATTATGGGGGCTCTTGTGTGGACTCGTGTACACAAAGGGGACAGTGTTTTTAATTAAAAACAAAAGGCTGTGTCTCTGGGGGCCCAGGCTGGGGAGCTCTGGGCAACGGAGGGGTGGGGACAATGAGGGAATAGGAGGAGTGCTGCTGCTTGGTTATGCTTTAGACAGGCAGGGAAAGAGATGGCCAAGTGAAAAATTAAAAAGGCTTGAAGTGCGTCTTGAGAAATGTGACCGTTTCTGCAACACTGTGGTAGTGACAAACAAAACCAGCTCATCTACAAAAACTGAAGTTATGAAGAATAACGGAAGTCTACTTTGATGGTTAAAAGCAAAAACAAACCATATTTACAGACTCCACATCTTCATAAATTATAGATTTTTATTAAATAAAAAATGCCAGACTCAAATGCGATGAAGACAAACCAAAGAGACCAGATGATAGCAACAAATACACGGGTAAGTGTCAACACCGCCTACAATACCCACCAGAAATAGGTCAGTTCAGTGTAGGTCAGGCATGATACACAGTATTTTGTGGTTTGGCTTTGCAAAAAAAAAAAAAAAAAAAATCAAACTGCAAAGCCTTCCATACACACAGTCTCCAGAACAAAGTCAAATCAAGCCCAACCATGGCTGCACTCAAACTGGGGACAACTAACAATCTAAGTAAACAACAGCCAATTAGAAGGGTGGCCTTCACAACAGAGGGAAGTGTAGTGTATTAACGTTATCAGTCTTCTGCTACACACAATACATATCCTCCCACAGGAAATACCACGGTGACCAACCCTTCGTGCACATGATGTCCAGTGAAGCTTTCTGCAGACACATTAACACTGACAGTCAATGCTTAATTCAACAAAATTGAGGTATTAGTGCATGTTTGCTCCTGATTGCAACAACGGGTGTACACTAAAACTGAAATATTTACTGCAAAATGTCATATAGTCTTGGCTACAGCAGAGCAGATGGTTCAAAATAACTATCAAACAACACAAAGACTTTAAGCTTATACAAAAAAAAAAAAATGACACCATCACGTGAGGGCATTTCAATTTGTTCAGGTCATGAATAAAAAGAAAGAAAGCATTATCAGCCACTCACTGCAGCCATGCCCCCTGCACAAACAGCGCTTAAAGATGTTGCAGTAGATCTTCTAGAGTCACATGACTGTAGCTACTTAGCCAAGTGGAAGTCTGATCCATGTAGAGTGAGAGCCAGGAGTCTCTCCAGAGTACAAGCAGTAATGGCATAGTCAAATGGGCCTTCAGCTTTCAAATTATAAACGCGTCACATCACAGCTTTATCATAGGAATCTGTCTTATATTGCAAAAATATTTAACACTGTCATTTGAATGCATGTTTGACCTGTCACCAAGGCTGGGAGGAACTTCTCGCCTTTCTACCATTTTCAGCTGTGCGAGGCAACACCATCAGCACGTTTAGCAGAACAATTTATGACTGCAAAGTGTTTCAGGCACTAAATGAAGAGCGCCCTCTAAAAAGTCCCCTAAAAGCTTTGCTGTCATGATTAGAAGCAGTTAAGTAGCTCCACGTCGAAGCTGGCAAGCCACAAAAACACTGATCACTGCAACCTGGAGCTTAATTTAGACCAAAGGAGAGGCATGAATTTCTATAGAAAAAAAAAAAAATCTACAAATAAAAAAACTGGCCTCACCAATGCACTGATAACATTCACGCTGACAACAGGAGGAAATGATCAACTGAAGGTTTGTGGTTTTTTTGAATAAAAATGCTTCAGAAACCATAAAGGCTTGAGTCACACCAAATTTGTCGATAGCACTCCGCAGTGCCCTGTTGAGCACTTAGTGCAAGAAGACAGAGCGGTAGGAGACGATATCACCGTTAAATATTTACGTCGCCTCCCACAGTGTGCTCGGGCATGACATACAGCCTGAATCTGGCATTAAACGCAGCCGTATTTCACTCTCACCACATGTGCCGTGGAGAGAACTTGTGCGGGCAGCAAATGGATATGAATATGAAAAGAATAAGATGTTGAGGGAACAAGAATTCTTTGTGATAGGGCGTTTGAAAAATTCATGTGGCTCTCAGAGGTAAAAAGCTGGGTCTGTGCTTGAGTGGTCCTGGGCCAAGGGAAGTTTGAGAGCAGGATAGATGCCCACTGATGTGCATCTCTCAGGATGTATCGACAAATCCCAGAGTTGTGCCAACTTATGAGCTTTCAGCATGAACCGGTCACTTAAACCATACAAACAACAATATCACTAACATGCCGCCATTAAGTGGAATTTGTCAATTATGCAATAACCAATTTAAAAAGAAGACGTGAAAGCTGTTAATGCCGTGCACGTGACAGCACTTCCTCCACTTTCTCCCTGGTCTACCCCAATGTGCAATACAGACTCCAGTCAACAACATGAATAATGCAGCTCTCCTCAAGAGTCCTGCTGAAGCACGTCAGCCTGCGTGACTGTGAGCTGAACCACTCATTTCCTTGGCTGGGAAACACAATACTGCATTTGCCCAAAAACAGAGCTCTTCACCAATCTGTCACTCTGCTGGGCTTCCTATTCACATGCAGTGTTGTAAAATACAAGAAATAAAAATAAAAAAAATATCAGTTTTCTTGGCTTTAGTTGCAAATAAAATTAAATCATGTGAATATATATTGTTTGAGACACCGTGGTAGATGATATAATATCTAATTATATCTTCTCCTTTACTGGGAGCTGTCTTTAACCAGACTGTCTGCAGGAGAAAGGTACAGTAATGGCTTGAGCGTCTGATACATACTTAAGACAAGGGATTGAGATGGACTGATCCGCTGCTCATGGGAGGATAAACTGACAAAAAAGCAAGCTGATTATTCAGAGATTAAGATATTTGCATGAAAATACGAGATGAGCCTGGGTTTCAGCTTAGCATAAAGAGGGGCAGGGGTGAAGATTAAAACATGCAAGTAGATGAAAACAATGAATAATGGGGCTGTAAAATGAACAGCGAAAAGCAGAACACATTACACCATGTATACGGCCACTAATAAATTGTTTTTCTCTCAGTGCTGGGTGCCCTTAAAGCGTTGCACGCTCGTTGTTAAAAGTGGCAGATGGACAAACAGAGAGAAGCCTGATTCTGGAGCATTGAGGCCAAATAGAGAGATGAGTGACTTCATCCCCCAGCTCTCAGTTGTCAGCAGCACCTCACCCCACTTGGCAATGACTTATGTACTCATTAGGGGAGCCTCACCACCAGCACAGAAGCTGATTACTGCAAAGCAAACAGAGCCAAGAAACTGACTAACCTCAAGAGAAGGAGGGGAAAACACAAATTGATCGAGCTATAAAGTCTCATATGTGTAGGTTATTTGGTTGGGTAATTATAGACCTAATGCTTGTAGACATTGTAATCAGTGGACAGGCCAGACAAAGCCATAGATTCATAGTGTATCAACTACTATGTGATGTAAAAAATTACAACTAAATTTTTATTTTGTTCAATGGGATAACTTAAGTTTAAGACATGCCACTGTTAAAGCAGTCAAACAACCCACACAAAGATTAGATTAGATACTATATTATCTATGGTTATACTCTAAACTGGGTCAAAGTCGAACATTTAGCCATTTGTAATGAGTTTTCGTCAATAGTCGCCAGGTTTGAGATGTTTTTGTTTGTCGTCACTGTTTCACAGGCAAAGTTTCCAACCACTGAATCGACTTGAGCTATTTAAACACACGCACAAACACAAACGAACAAAATAATACACTTATTTTTTCCACAAGATGACATTTCAAACGACACACTTAGGTAATCGCAAACAGGCATCTTACATTATTAAGAGACATAACGAGGGGAGCTATAGACACACGTACACACACACACACACTCACACAGAGAGAGAGAGGCTAGCAGCGAGATCGTATGTCATGTGGCGACTGTCGGAATCTAGCTAGCTTAGCGAGCTAATGCTAGCTAGCAACAAAAAACCCGAGTAAACGCTGGGTGTTTGAATAAAACACTCATGTTTACAAAGCTGGTAATCTAATTAAACAAGCTGGTAAGCGCAGTCATCAACTATCATAACCGCCAAACAAAGCAGTAGGTAATTAAAAGCGATTTAGTGGGAAATAAAATGTAGTTAACTAAGTACCCTCCTAACTACATTGCTAACTAGAGGGACTAGCTTAGCATTTACCTTGTCGGAGTCGAGCTCGGGGTCAGCTTGGCTCAGTCTGTAGAGAAATGATTTTGGATCTCGACACAGCGTCTGTCTCGTCGTTAAAAAATACGTGCCCCCGACGTTTAGTCGAATCCATTTCGATGATCCGACACCGGATGAAATGTTTCTCTCCGCCGGAGAATGGCCCAAACATCTCCGGTGAACGGAGCCGCTCGTCTCGGAGCTGTTCTCTGCCATCCCTCTCGTCTCCTCCGCCCTTGCCTCGGCTCTGTCTGTGCGGCTGACAGGAAATATCTAAGCTGCAGCCACTAACTTGGAGTTCACTATTCATGCAAAGCAGACTGCCAGCTCCTCGGCCACTCCTACTAACCCACTCCACCAGCACTGACAGACACTTGCATGAATTATTCCAGCGAAAAAAAAAAAGTTCCTTCCTAGATTGATCTGACGCCTCAGTATGAAGCTGTGATCTCTTGCTGTTGAGTCTGAAGATGTCATAATAAAATAAACACCTTATTCGTATATACCGCGTATAGTATTTGATGATTATTTACCATCAACTCGGGCAATATTTCCCCTCGTGGTGTATAGCATTTAGTGTCTATTTAAAATAAATAAATAAATAAATAAAGTAATTTTCACAACACACAAACACTGATAACGGGCCGGTACTTTATTTACATGCTGCAGAAAAAAAAAAGTGAGATGCCATTGCCACTGAACGCTGCTGCTTTCAACTGTCATGACTGTGGTCGTTAACAGAAGACAGGACACATGGCTTTATTTGTTTGCCTAAATCCCTACATGCTTTAATTACTGGACTACCAAGCATTAAGTGGAAAATTCATCATTCAACATCTACTGACCTAGCGCACAAATAATCAGAGAGAGAATGAACAGATTCATTAAATTATCAGAATATGATTAAATCACTGAGCAAATAGAAAATGTATGATATAGTAAGAAAAAAGCTGTAAAATATTATAGTTTACAATAATTATTCACATTCAAAGGCTTTACATCTCAATACATACACAACATGGCCCCTGAACATGACTTCAATCCAAATATGATTCATATATTAGAATTTAAATAACACAGAATGAACTAGAGGCTAAACAATAGCCATCAAATAACCTTATACAAGAATAAAAATACAAAAACTGTATCCTAATATCATTGCATTACTTGCTTCAGATTTTAATAATACATCATCTGTACATCACAGTTCTAGTCAGTTACAAGCCAGGTAGAGTATTCCATACACAATGTAACCGACTGCCCTCGACTTGATTCAAACAATTTTTCTAACTAGAGGAAAACACTTGTCTCGTGTTTTCTCGACTTTATAGACAGATACAGCAATTTTCATCGGTTATTTGGATCAGATAGATATCCTTTAACTGACATCCAACCACATCGAGCCCCGGGCCCCAGGGCCAGAGGGTCCTATTCACCTATACTCCAGTCACACACTGCACACACAGACTCAGCTGAAGGAAGAGGACCTTTGGAAAGGACCTTAAGGTAATATGTCAAAAAAAAAAAAAAAAAAAAAAAGAAAAGAAAAGAAAAAAAAAATTAAAAGCATTATGATAATACATACTGCTAAAACAATAGCACAAGTTAAATCAATCGCTTTAATTTCTATTGGGCCAAACGTCAGAACGAAAACAAAAAACGATTTTAAAAAAAAAAAAAAAAAAAAAAAAAAAAAAAAAGACAGGCTAATGTGCCTGATGAGGCAGTTCTGCCATCTTTGTCCAGGGACAACAGCTTTACTGTGATTGCTTCCGAGAATGATAGTATGTGTATGTATCTCTGTTGATGAAAGTTTTCTGTTCAGCATGGGGTGGTCAGCACATGAGATTTTGTTTTCAATAGGACGTACTGAAGATGAGCCGACTATCCCACAAACAAAAAAAAAAAAAAAAAAAAAGAAAATTGAAGAAAAAAGAAAGAAAAAGAAAAAAAAAACAAAGGAAAAAAATAAAAATAAAAATCACACCACAAAGAAATAGCCAGTGAATGGTACAGAACAGCCAAATCATCCAATATTTGCTATGGTTGCCAATGCAGTCAAAAATACCCACCTTTAAACTTGAATAAACTATAACTCCAGTGCCCTAGGAGAGAGAAGCGGACAAGGCTGAGCTACAAAACTGGCCATGCAGGAAAGATAAGCAAGTTATGATTAGGAAGTCCAAGCTAGTGGCATGTTTACCCGCCCCCTGTTAGCAATACATCCTCAGTAACAGCTATGGAAGGCTCACACTTATAGAGACTGATTCAGACCCATGTCTCACTGCAGACCGGCACTCTGCTTTGTTACATAGAGACCTTTACTGGACTGCAATAAGCAAGTACCAAGAGACTAAAAAAAACAACTCAAATACCGTGGGAACATTTGGGCTCTGACAAAAATATATATAGGATTTGAGTTTGGTAAACGTGTGAGACTGAATCAGCTTACAGTATCAGTTTACAACTATGGAGTATATGCACTAGAAGTGGGGCCTGACTACAGCTTGCACGTATGATGTAAGATTAGGATATGGTTTAATTAAGATATCAGGATAGGCTCTGGTTCACAAAAGCTAGACTTTGTGTTATGGTATCATTGAAGCAGGAAACCAGTCCTTGCATCTGAGATAGTCCTAGCGGTACCCAAGCTTGTGTCATTACAGGACAAGCTTGCCCTTCTTATATTCCCCCTGCAGAATGTACAAAAAGCAGATGTGCATGGTGGCAGTTTTATCATCCATACAAGGAAAAATGCAATAGAAGCCTCACAGAGAGCACAAAGAACAAGCAAAGCAACCCTGAATCCAAAGTTGTATTTTTCCCATGGTTCTACTCAGGAAAACAAACAAGGTCTAGATGCCAGCGTCTCTAAGAGTTTGTTTACACTGCGGTGATGAAGGGCACTAAAGAGGGTGTTACTCTGCTCAGTGATTGGCCTCAGAGCTAAAGAGGAGTGGCCACAGGAGGAACTATACTCCTATAGGCCGGGGTTTTGGTGCCTTTGATAGATCTTTCTCCACACCTCCTGGATCTTCTTGCACCATCTGTCAGCATTTCCGCTGGGGTCCATCAAATAGTATGTTCGGTTAGGCTGCAAACATCACAGTAGAGGAAGAAAAATATTTAAAATGTGAACTACATGTGAGGAGAGCATCTAAACAGTGGACAAGTATCAACATGTTGCTGGAGGAAAATGTGCTGGACGGACATCAGACGTAGTCAGTTACCGTGTGAACAAAGAAGGTTTTGAAGTTCTTGGCCTCAGGGCGTAGCTCCAGGGACCAAGGAATCTCCCCTTTCAGGACCTTGTTGACAGGATCCACATAGTACAGGTGTGGTCCTTCAGTGAGAAGCAGCTGTCTCCGTCGTGCAAACAGACCCTGCAATGGAATGCCACATGGCTCAAGACATTAGTTCACCAACAGAGGGGGCTGTTAGGCCAAAGACACTTCCCACTTCAGAACAGGGAATTCCCCTTTACTTCCTATATGCTATTAGGCAGAGCAATGGGAAGTGATTTCATTGATGCTGAGGCCAACTACTACCGGAAAACAAAGCTCCCTAAGAGAAGACTTTACCTTGGAAAGGTTAATATTTCTTAGAGACTTTTAGTATATAATATCTATTTGACAATACAATATTGTAAATTAGGATTTTAAAATATATAGCCAGAATTTACACACCTTTCGTTTATCCACTGGTCCCATTTTCAGGATCAGGTTATTCTCCACAAACTGGTGCCTGTGTAAATAAGCAACAGTAGATTACAGACACCCACTCCCTTTCCCTCAAACATTTTTTCCTTCAACAAATGCATGTATCCATAGCTACAAACAATTATCAACAAAACAGAATATGAAATTTTACTTCCATGTTCCACATTTGTTCGATATGAGCAAGACTTTAGATTTAGCTAACGATGATATAAACAAGGAACACTCATGTCAATGAGTTCACACTGGTTAAATGTGGAGAGAGGTTTACCAGGGGTTTCCAGTGGTCTGTTTATCCAGCAATAGCTGCTTCTCCTCCTCAGTGAACTGCAGGTCCAGCTCAAAAGAGTTGTTGTCCAAGTCGTGGATGTATTGCTCAATGTTGCTGCTGGACCGCTGTGGGGGTGTGGACTCATGTGGCGACAGGGAGTGCGATGAGCTGGACGGGGCCACCTGCATGTTGCTGAACTGGCTCAGGAGATCATCGTACTGATGTAGGAAATTAGAAAAGCAAGAAAAGACACAGTCAGGTTTGGATAAAGATTTTTGGTTTGTTTAAAGGTTGAGGGGTAGTAAAAGCTTCTTACATTTCCATAGCAGTCCTCATCATCCTCTGACATGGCTGGCAGATAGGGGGTGAGCTTGGGGGGTGTCTGTAGGTGTAGGTCACTCCAGGAGATGGTATCGAAGAAAGGGTGCTGCTTCAAAGGGTTGTATCCTCCCATTTCTTCACACCCAATCCGCTTGGAAGGGTCCAGTGACTGACAGGAAAACACAAACCAATATGATATGTTTAATTGTAAGGAAAACACTGCTTTATTAATAATTAGCAACTGCATAGATAACTAGTGCCCCAAATAAAATCCATTTTGTCTACATGTTATGGATTTACTATGATACTTGATAACTCACCAAAAGCTGTTTGACAAGATCCTTGGCTTTGGGAAAGAATTTCTCTGGGAATTCATATTCCAGCTTGATTATCTTCTGGAATATAAGGTATTCATTTCTACAGGAGATGAAACACAAGAGGAAAAACACACACAAAAAACATACTTTAGGGACGTGTGGCACAAGTGAAATACTATTTTCTAGATGAATATTACTTGGACAAGGTTGTTGTTGCACCTTACAATCATTAGCAGTAAATTATAATTGGAAAATAGCAATATAGCATGATCTGCCATTACTGAAGCAAATTAATAAAAGTTAACTGAGCTGTGACAGCAACACCCTGTTAATACTTACCCAGCTCTGAACGGTGGTAAACCAGCCACCAGCTGATAGATAATACATCCCAAAGCCCAGAGGTCAGAGCTAAGAGTGAACAAATAAAGTAAAATTGCATCATTTTTATCTGACAAACATAAAACATGAACACTGACCAGGAAAGTATCAATTTCATAATGAGCAGACCCCTTTACCTCTTGCAGGCTGATTTCTCCGTTAGCAGCTCTGGAGACACATACTGTGCTGTTCCAACAAAGGAGTTTGCTCTCGCTAAAAAAGAAACACAATTAATGATATGAAGCCATGTATAACTTATCATTGCTTGAATGTAAACTACCAGTTTTAATGACATAAGTCAGGAACGTGATTATACCTTGTTTACTGTCTGATGATAACTGTTTTGCTGTCCCAAAATCTGTTATCTGGATGTGCATCTCTTCACTCAGAAGAATATTCTCTGGTTTCAGATCTCTGAAAGGAACAAAGTAAAAGTTGTGGGAAAAACAAATGCTTAACATTGTTTGAAGGACAGAAATTCCATCATGAATAAAGGCAAACAGAAGGTCTTACCTGTGTATTATCCCCTTATTGTGTAAGTATTCTAGAGCACAAACTATTTCAGCTGAGTAGAATCTAGTACAGGTCTCATCAAATGAACCAATTTTGCGAATGTATTTCAGGAGCTCTCCATTTTTGGCGTAGCTGAGACCAAAATCTATGAACATTTAGTTAAGGATCATTGTGACTAATGAATCAACCATTCAAAACTTCCATTTAAGGCACATAAACACAAAAAAAACAACTGTTAACATACGGTAATCCCTCGCCACATCGCACTCCACCTTTCATGGCTTCATTAAGTTGTGTTTTTTTGTGGCTAATATATGTAAATGTATATCACAAGATTCTGATATTTTTATTTTTTTAGATTTTAATTATTGTTACGGTAAAATGAGCAATTTCTCAAAATAAATAACAAGTGTGGGGAAAGATACAGTAGAGTATGTGTGTGTGGGGCTATAAAGGCTTAAAAAAATAAAATACATATAAGGTTACTACTACTACGGCGTGTTCTGGAACCTAACCCCAACAATATGTGAGGGATCACTGTAGTAACATAGATGTTGGCAAAATTTTACTTGTCAAAGGATACACAACTTCTCATCATCTTGAAATGTGAAGTAGAGCTTGACGAAGAACGGGTGATCTAGATTTGACATCAAATCTCTTTCTCTTTTCACGTACTGGGCTTTGTTCTCCTTCATAATATGGCGCTTCTCTAAAATTTTAACTGGAAGAGAGAAAAGGATATATCCGGGCATATTAGAAAAATTACACTCAGTAGTGTTTTCATCTTCATAATACGGTTTAATTCATTGAGTTGCGTTATTACTTACTTGCAAATTCTTTCCCTGTGGCCAGCTCTCTTGCCAGGACAACCTGGGGATAAAAGAATAGATAAAACATAACATGGCGTGTTAGTATCTTGTCAGACTTGGGAGAAAATCCAGAAACTCCTGGAGCCTGTTTATCATTTCAACTCAAATGAACTGAGGATGACTCATCCAAGTACATTAATCAAAAGAATGTTAGCATGTAGCAACATCTACCCAAGTATAATTCAGAAAGTGAGCGGAATGCAAGTTACATACTGTTGAGAAGGAGCCTTCTCCCAATATCTTGCCAAATCTGAAGTCTTCTTGCTTCTTCTTGCGTGGCTGAGGGGTCTGAACCGTGGCCTCTGAGGCTGAGCCCTCCATGCTGGGACAATGGCTACTGCTTGCGCCTGGGATAGCAAGTGGCGAGCAGGAGTCCGGGTGGTTTCTTACCATTGAGGGATGCGAGCAGGAACAGATGACAACACTGGGCTGAATGGGCACAACATCATACTGAAATAAAAGAGGAAGTATTTAAAGTATAACACTTAGCGTGATGTGGCTATAGTTAAAAACAAAACAAACAAACAACAAAACAGGCCCTTATGCGATTTCAGTGAAGCATCTTTACTGAGAAATATGGGGGAAATACACAATAGAAAATACTGCCTAAAAACCATGGCTCTTCCTTTCACTATGATGAGCAATGAATATGCTGGCAAATAAAGCAGCTCTTATCTGTCAATCACATGAATGGTAGTAATAAAACTTGAATGTAACAATAACAAAATAACAGTAACAAAATGTCAGACAGCTTTAAAAAATATCCTTAAATTAAATAGATACATGTTTTAATGTTAAGCAATTTGAATTGTCATTTAAACTCAGTTTTTTTAAGAACTTAAATAGAACATAAACAGTACATATAGATTAATTTAAAAGCCCAACTTCAAATATACAATATGTTGTGTTTTTGCAGTAGCAAGACCACTTGAGGAACAAAGTCTAGATTTGATAAGGATAGACAACGACTATTGAAGAAGCCGCTTTAGAGCCTGGTGGTCCCACCCCTCAAATTAAAAGTTGTAAAATCTATGTCAAAGTTACTGTTTCATGTGACAAGTGTACTCGTTACCAAGACTGCGCTGAACACATCAAATGTGTATGTAAATGATCAAGTTGACATGGCAGCTAACGCAAACAAACACTGACGACAAACCCACCAAATGGTTGTTAAAATAACACATGGCGACAGGTTGCGCTTCCCAATAAACATCTTGGTTCTTCTGTAACATCAGTTGTTTTTAACTTGATACACAGCTGTAACTGTCAGCGGTGATGTTATTCATTAGTTAGCGAGTTAGATAGTTCTGCTGGCCTAGCTTCTTCTCATTCAAAACCAAGGTGTGGCCATTTGGCTGCCTTATGCGGACTTGACTCTTATGGTTGACAACTGCCTACATAACTATCTGCTGATCCACTACCATTGGTCAACCATGTAATGGTCGGTAGAAAACAGTAGCTAACATTTATCTAACCCTGAGTACTCGGGTAACAACAAGGCCTGTGCGAACTTTCTTTGCTAACTAACGCTTGCTAGCAGGCTAACGTTAGCTCCTGCCTTGTCAAATAATGCCGGCCATCGCTGACAGCGAGTTATAAACTTAACGCCAACAGCCAAGCAATTAGCTAACGTTAGCAAGCCAGGTAACAGATGAGTAATTTCAAAACATGATGGTGTTTTCACGTAATGTTACTTATTTATGTTCGACATTAAACGGTTGACAATAATGGCAAAATTTGAAAATGGATTAATGGGATGACAGCCGAACTACACAACGATAACCTTAGAATGCTATCTTCTAACCAAAGGTGGAACGCAATAAAGCTAATGTTAGCTTGTTAGCTAGCAGGAGCATCGTTCGAAAGCGCGAACCCGTAGGGCTAACATTAGCCAACAAACACTGACCACGGGAAACGGCTCTACGTCCTTTAAAACTGATAGCAACCATGGGTAAAGGCTAAATCGGCAGCAAATATTTCCTATGAGCTTTAATCACGAAACCAGCCAGGTGTTGAACAGTCCAAATTAACGTAACAAACATTATGTGTTGTGTTAGCCAACATTAGCTAGCTAACGGTGCTAGCTAGTGAGTCGTAACGTTAAACGATCTTTTGCGGCTAGCACCGCTCTTCAGATGAAGGCCCGACCTAACTATTTGTTGTCAAACAGCCGCCTCGCTGTACCTTTTGAGCACCGGCTTCGTACTGTTATTCACGTTAAAGTTGCAACACTTACCAGCTGACTTGTAGCTCTTGCCATGGGAGTTTTTCTCGAGTATTTATTTGGAATAAAATAATTAGAGAAGCTCCAGTAATGGCTGCCTCTGCGCCTTCATTTTCGAGCTGTGACGTCGTTCCACAACAATGTTAACGCAGGACAGCAGAGTCCCGCTGTGTCCGTCCGCCCCCCTCGCCACATTTACAACCGACTCAACTTCATTTACTGATAGGGATGGAGTCACTTGTTTTTATTCAAATACAAACGTAGACGTGTCCTAAAACTTCTTTTCCCCCCAGTCTGTTTTGGTAATACTGATGATTTGTAGTAGAGATTTCGTTACATGTCTTTTTCTGTCGTTTTAACTCAACTTTTGTCTGGTTTTACTGCACACTTCTCCACCCACTCAGCCGTTTATACTCAAATATGACAACACCGATTCCCCCATATCCACTTTAAATTGAATGAAAGTTGCAAACATGTTTTTATTTAGTTTGTATTTACAATAAAAACATACAATTTATTGTGTAATTTTCAGATTTTCTGATACAAAACCAAGTTGCCAAAATAGCCTTATAATCAGTTGTTGAAACAAGTTTTGCCTGTATAAATATTAATACTACAGTATTAGTATTTAAAGAATCTATAGTTGAAATATGCTTTATTGTGATGACTATGATCAAGTCTCTTCGTCTTCATCGCATTGATGTGAATCTGTTCTTGACTCATCGTTGCTCTCGGTTTTCTCATCTCCTGCTTCGTCTTCGTCATCCTCTGAGGTGTCAGCGTCCTCACTTGAATCATCATCTTCAAGTGCACTAGATACAGAAATGACAGTTAAATCAACTTGATAACCACATCTGTTTAAAAACAGTTAGGAAAGTACTTATGTTTCAGTCTGTTTGGTATTTCCCTAGTTCATTGTTTTGAAAATTTTAGCTGACAATAGGTCACCTTCTGTTTCAAATTTAGTAGTTGTATGAAGTGACATTATCACAAGTCATAATTATTCACTGATAATGAAGTTAATATAAACCTGACAAACTTAATGCCCTCATCAGAAAAAACTAAATACTTACCACACACGCCTGTTGAGATTCCGACATTCTACTCCAGAATTAACATCAAACGGATCTGTGAACAACAAAGATAATTCACTTAATTAACTTAGAGGTCATAGCAAAACAACAGTATGCATTTCACTCTGTATATTGGGCAAGTTTCCAGAGATGCAGCAAACAACTGTTCCAGACTTCTTGAATCCTTGGCCACATCTCCAATTTGTTAAATAAAATAAGATTAATAAAAAAAATAAAAATAAAACAAGATTATTCAAAATCAAACGAACCAACAAGTCAAACAAAACTAGCAATTACATCCGATTATTAGTGATCAGTCGAGGAAACAATGAAAGGAACATTAACATCAGTGCTTTTAAAATAATAGGTCAGATGTCACAATTCACAGTGACCTTTACTTTTGGATTAATTATGTTACTCAAGTATTTCATAATACTTAAAACCACAAGAATTCTTTTTGAATTTTCACATCACTAAAAATGAATGTTTTCCCAACATTTAGCAGTGGTGAGTAACTACAAACACGACAAACACTGTTGAAGCAACTTCAAAATAGAATGAGCTTATTATATTTCAGTCTTGATTCCCTTGAATGTAGTTTCTCGTGATTCTGCCATGATTCCTCTCAAGGAGAGCTTTCACCATAATAAAGTTTAATAAAAACAAACTATTTTGGGGCTACAAGTGTCACATGAAGACAAACAAAGGCAAAAAAAAAAAAAGTGACTAAAACCAAAAGTGACACCCAGCCACCACTGCTACGTGAAGATGTAGGGAAAATATTAGATTAGCCCACCCCCACCCTCTCTCATTTACCAAACTCCTCCTCCTCTGGTTTTGATGTGAGAAACTCCTTCTCTACAGAGAGCAGCTCTTCCTCTGAGTGGCAGGCAGCGTAGCGTTCCAGCAGGACTTTATTGAGCTCCAAAAACACAGTACCCCACTTGAATTTCTTCAACAAGAGCACAGCCAGTTCTTTAAAACCTGTAAAAATCCAGATACAGTGCATTAGAGTTTCAGTGTAACTTGTCAATGAGACAATGCCATTTGTATTTACCAAATAAGTAAAGACAAAGACTCACCTACGATGCAGAATGTTGCAGCAAAAGCCTCAACACAAGATAACTTGCAAGGTTTGCCATAGTTGACGGGGTTTGCAGCAACAAGGTACGGCAGTAACCTGGGATGAGTACCGACCATCTTATTGAAGGGAGTCTCTTCCAGTTTGGCCCAGGAACAGTCGATCACTGCTACTCCATTCTGAGCCACGATCTCTCTGTGCATAAAAGCCAATCATTTTGTTAAAATCACAAACTGTAACATTCATATATGATTATACAGAGAAAATGAAGAAAAGTAAAGTAACAAACATTTGGTATAAACCAAAACACATTATCACACACACACACACACTGAGGGAAACCAATGTCATTAAAAAAATAAAAAACTCATGTTATACAACCTACATAATAAACCAAAATGATATTCTTAGCATGCTTGTAGGTAATTTTATCAGTGCATTAGAAACTCAACATACCTGTCTGCTGGCGTCACATACATTGTGCCCATTGGACTCAGTATGAGTCCATTGAATCTCTGATTGAGACGCAGGTTGCGTACGAACCCTTTGCGGACTAACTTTCTGCCAGTGCAACGTTTGGGATCACAGTGACCCAACTCCCACATGGCAAGTGGACAAGGCAGTTTCACCTGAGGGGCCTCTGCTCCTTCTTCTACATGAAGACTTGCTGGAAAATCAGAAAATCATAAACACTGAAGTTCAACAAATCAAGATTTTTTCCCCCACACTAACACACAGGATATCAGATTAATATCAATCTCCTACTTTGGATGTAATCACTGTTCTTTGACTTTCCTAGATGAGTTCATTTAACAT
This sequence comes from Polydactylus sextarius, assembly GCA_016801845.1. Taxonomy (NCBI): domain Eukaryota; kingdom Metazoa; phylum Chordata; class Actinopteri; family Polynemidae; genus Polydactylus; species Polydactylus sextarius. The sequence continues at coordinate 9,957,293 of CM028920.1, read as the reverse complement.
TTGAGAAACTATTTTACTGTCAGTACTACAGTTTAAATCTAGATAGCACTGTGGCCAACAAACACATGACAAATGATTATAAACAATCGATGCACCATTACCTTCAAAAGCAGTGTGCATTTCTTCAGTAAAGGCCTCTAAGGACTTCCCTTTCATTTTATGTCGTTTATCTTTGCCTCCCTTGTTGTCAGGGCGCACAAACTTCCCTTGTTTCTTTCGTCCCATGTTGCACCAATAAAAATAATTACTTAGTTATTGTCAGATTACAGTATGTATCCAGACTAGCTGACATTAGCTAGCTAGCCACTTTACGAGCACATGATTAACGATTTCGTCAGCTGTTTGTTCCCTCTCTCCCTCTCTCTGTATACTCTTTACAAACTCAGACAATATCGTAACACAACTAGTTTTAGTTTTCATTTGTCGCCCATTGACTTCAATAACATTATAAATACAGTTCAGTTAATTTCGCTGGTTGGTATCGTAGAAAGCATGTCGTAGCCCAAGAATCACATTGCGCATGCGCATGTATTATTTTGATCACATGTCTTGTCACCTGACCGATGACGACCAGAGAAGGAAATGTAGCAAGAAAACTGCTGTTATCAGATTTTTTTAGTATTTCTGAAATAAACCATGCGCTGTTTGTGTAACGGAACATCCCGGTTTATAAAGCTGTGGATTGTATTTGTTTCTCCTTTCAGTAAGTACTTCTCTGTTCAATTAAGCGTATTTTGATTTATAACAAACCAGATGGTTCACACTGTACCGAGCTGCAGTGTCTTAACTGACTTGAGTCTGATATCGACTTCCTTTCACACAGTAAACCATGGATTCGCCGGTAAAATGAAAATAGTCGAAGAGCCGAACACATTTGGGTACGCTTAAAGAAACCAGGTTTGTCACAGTAATCGCCTTGTAGATATCAGCACCAACCTGACTCAGATTCTGTTTGTGCAGATTGAACAACCCTTTTCTGGCTCAAGGAAGCAGACTTCAGCCTAGAGTGATCCCATCTCCAGTGTCTGGTAAAATATTCAGTCATGATTTTACGTCCACATTCGATTTAGTCACTAACTTAAGTTATTATATTAATATTAACATTTTCCCCAAGGCCCAGTGCATCTTCATCCGCTTGCTGGGAAATGCTTTAGTCTCACAGAGTCCACGTGAGTATCATGTGATCAATTTTTTTTGTATTTTTTCATCTATTTGAATTTCCACTGTCTCTATCGCTGCTTCTATGATTGTGATCTGTTGTGGTCACGTATCGTTGGATAGTTACAGCAAAATGAATTGACTGCAAAAACAAACACACATGATTCTGTGACTCTGCAGGTATAAATATGAATTCTGTCCATTTCACAACATCACTCAACATGAGCAGTCATTTCGCTGGAATGCTTACAGTGGGATACTGGGGTAAGATGCTTTTACTTCACCATTATGTACAGTTACTTTTACTTCATATATCAATATATGAATGTTGGGGAGTAAGAAGTGGTATTTGTTGTGAGAGCAGCTTATGTTTTGTTCCTCCCAGGATCTGGCAGGAGTGGGAAATAGCAAACAACACTTTCACAGGAATGTGGATGAGAGATGGGGATTCTTGCGGAACAAGAACAAGAGAAACAAAGGTTAATATGGCTTTAAAACGTCCACACTCTCTGGAAGACATTTGACAGAATCAGCAGTTCTGATTAGGTTCTGTCTGTGTTTTTTGTTCGTTTTAAATATGATCAATTAAGTAACATTTTAGGAGATAATGAAAAAAAGTTTTTCACAAGCTAACTCACTGGTTATTGAAACATTTCAGTTACCACTAAAACTAATTGTTAAACTAGCAAACCTGTCGCGTAACTACTTCTTTCTCATGGTTTTGCAGGTGACTCTTGTCTGCAGTAAAAGCAGCAAGCTTGCTCAAGTTTCAGAGCCCAGTACTTGTGTGTACTCGCTAACCTTTGAGACCCCCCTTGTTTGCCACCCACACTCTCTTTTAGGTAAGAATTACAGCACAAATCAGTAGGTACTAAGTAACTAGTAACAGTGATATCTCATCATTTGTATGCTCTTTTTAAGTTTATCCGACACTGACTGAGAAACTACAAGGAGAATGGGATGAAGCTGAGCAGGCTCGCTATGAAGGTCTCATTACAGAGCAGGTAAAGGGGCAGTTTGACTGAGAGATGATACTGCATGACTGTTTTATGCTTGTCTCTGGCAGTTTCAAGATGATTAATATTACGTACGATAAATATTTGCCTTTTTTAATGTAATTAGAAATTTACTGAACAGTCTCATACACTAACACAATATGTTCCAGGGGTACAATAATCTTTTAAGGGACATTTTTGAAGATGCTGGTCTCCTGAAAAGTCAGAAAGTGAAGGTCAAGCCGGAGCCAGAGACTACAACCAATTCAGAACCGCACAACTCTTTACAGAAATGTACCGAGGTGTGTGTGTGTGTACATAATTTTAAATACTCCTCCAAATAATAGCAGGCAGACTGAAATTCATAACATTAAGTTGTTTATAGTTTCAATATGTTTATGTACAGGACTTCCAGAAACAGAGAGAAGAGATCGACAGACTGCACGCTCTCCTCAACCTACACAATATTCCTTTTGAAGTGAACCCTCAAAGTAAGTTAACTCAACTCAGTAGTATTTATTCTGTCACGTTTTACTACACGTAGTTGCATTTTCTCCTGTCTAATATAATTTGCTATCTTTATATCTCACAGATGAAAGAAAAGATACAGTGAGCGTGACAGTTAAGGATAAACACCTAAGGGGAGACCTCGGATAAAACACCTTATTGATCTGCAGTGGAAAAAAAAAAAAATCAAGTCACATAACTACATTTACACACATCTGCCTGGATTGTTTTTGGTCAATGGAGAGTGACAGACACGCTTACCTAATGATTCCCCTGTCTCTGTTGACAGCCTTACAAAAAAAGAAAAAAACTTGCCACTTGTTTTTTTTTTTTTTTTTTAAAGTGTAGATACTGTCAGTTCTCTTCATAAGAAGGATTGTCTTGTTACATGCTTCAAATTCTGTGTGCAACATATTGAGTAATAAAAATGTTTGTTTGTTTTTTTTTAGAAAAAGTGAAACATTTGATGAAAAAAGAACTTTGATTTATTCACATCTTAATACATTTTCAGCAAGTGTTATACCTACAGTAGATTATACTCAAGAGTAAATGTGGATGGCCTGTGTCAATCAGAGAACACTATCAAACAATATCCACATCATGAATATGTCCTTGTTGACGGTCAAATGTAATCAAAGAGTACTGAATTCCAGATAGTAGACTGGATTTTGTTTGAATCGAAACAAAAGGCACCACGCTCAAATGTGTGGCTCGATAAAGTGATAATGTTTCTGTGTCAACTGTATTTAGGTATATTTTTATAACTTCAGGAAGTGAGGCCAGGTTATCACCCTTTACCAACATACAGACTTCGTTTCCTTCCTGTGACAAGTTTGCAACTTGAGCTAAATCAAAACGTGTCTCTGGTGCAGGAAGTGCTGGCTTCTGTGCCTCCTGTATACGTCTTTTGGGTATAGAGGACATGTGAGACATAATGACAGCTTGGTTACAAGCGATTGTCTTGCCTTGTTTATGCTTTGAAAGGGTGAGAGAAGGTATACTCATCAGTAACTTCACTGATTATGGGCCTCAACGTGCACAAACTTGTCTTCTATGCAAACATTCCTGAGACTTTTAACTCCACAGGTTCCTTTTCTTTGTCTTTCACCTGTTGTGGTTTAAACCTCTTCTCTTCTGTCTACACTGGTGAAACTGGATGTTTAAGTTGTTAACATCTGTAAAATCAGTAAAAACCAACCTCTAATTTGTTATTCAAATAGTGACCTTAGATGAATTCCTACTTAATAGGAATTAATTTAAAATGTGAGTAATACTTGTGGTCTAATCCATTCAAACTTAAACTTTCCCCCAAAGGACCATTACAAAATACTTAATTAAAATAAACAAAACAAAACAAAAAACAGTTATTGTCCAAAGCGAGGATCAGGACAGCCATTCAGTCCATGGACCTACAGAGTTCAGTTTTTGTGACGTCCTCCTTTAGTAGAGGTGTGTCAGGAAAGCAGCTGGATAACTTCTCTAGCTCTGTGCGCCCTCTGCTGGACAACCACTTCCTCTGGAGCTTGTCCTGACTCCTCAACCAAGGCCATGGCTTTCTGCACCGTGGTGTCCCTCGCCGCCCCTCGAAGCCCCTCCAGGTACTCGATCAGCACAGAGAACTTGTCGTCTGGAATCTGAGAATATGAGTTTCTAGTTTGACTCTATTGTTTTTTTTTTAACCCCTTATTAGTTTATTTTATTACTTACAACAGTAATTACTGGACAATAAATGAGAGGTATGTAAATACACACTGGTTTTCGTGTATTTTAAGGAAGTTCAAAATATTACTGCTGTCTCGGAAAATGATGACAGGAGATTAGAGAGTGAGTGCAACTCCCCCACATGATGAGGTGAACACTTCCTAGTCTAGAAAGTTCCCCTTCGTGAAAAGATGAGTTTTACCTTGTCCGAGTCGAACATGTGCTGCAGTAACCACGTCTGCCTGGTCTTCTGAAACTTCCACTCTGACCGGCTCTCAGCCCAACTGCAAACACAAAAACCAATAGTGCTGTAGTATTAGATAAGTTAACCACATTTTTAAAAAAGCTGCTGCTGATTTATTTATCAAAGAACTTCCTTAAAGTTGGGAAACAGATTAGAAGACGACAAGTTAAAATCAACAAGGGAGAAAAACACTAGACTCTAAACACTGCGTCTTGTGTTTTGCCATGAAGAATGTTTCTTTGATAAGCAAACACAGATATAGTTTTGCTTTGGCCTTGGTGTCTTATATAAGTGACAACACAAAGAGCAGGAGGCCAACACACTGATTCATCTGCGTCAGACTACATAACAGTGGCTTTTACCAGGTGAGGTAATCTAAGGCCTGTTGAGGCGCCGTGGGTCCAGATGCCTCAGGTTTCTCCGCTGTCTTTCCCTCAGCTTTAAGTCTCTTCTTCTCTTCTTTTTTCAGGATCTTCTTCATCTTCCTCTCCAGGATCCGCTTCTCCGCGGGACTCAGGTCCTCCTCTCCATCTGCCTCGGGTGTTTCCTCATGGGGACTGGGTGGATCTGACATCTGTCAAACCAAATCAAAACAAATGCTCCTGGGAGTTATCTACATTAACAGACCTTCCTATTTAGACCCTTATCATCATCAGCGTTCATGTTGAACCGTGATCAAACATAAACACATCGTTCACGTTGACCAGGATGGCGTGATAAGAGTGCAAATAATAATTCCACTTTTTGTGAATACATAAAAGACATTTCCTGTCAAGTTTCTGTAATAAACAATTTTCTTTCTACCGATGTTTTACCACTTTTGTATAAAGAAAGTCAAGTGAAAGCACTATTTATGTTTGGATCACTTCCTGTTGCCACAGCTCAGGGGAGTGTTTCCTGTATCTACATATGAAGTCAACATCACATATATTTATTGGGTGCAGTAAAGCTAACCGCGGTGCAAACAACGCCTCTGGGTTGCATTTAAAGCATGCAGTCTCTTCTACAGCGCACACTTGCACTATTTAAAAATAACCACCTGTATATTTGTTGTCTTCCTCCTTCTCCTGCAGAGGAGTCATGAAAAAAAGCAGATGTTGGTTTAAAAACTGAAACAAAAATTGGTTTATGTTTAGTTTCATGACAGGGAAACTTCGCTTGGAAACAAAAGACGACCAAAGGGGGAAATTAGTTTCAGTAACTTTTTTTTTTTTTTTTTAACGTCTCTCAGCAAAAAGACTTATTGAAACTTAATTTAATCAAAAAAAAAAAAAAGTTGCTATCAGACACATTTCACTCCTGAAGCCACTGACTACAGCACAACCTAAGTACTGTATTAAACTCTTGGAGGGAAGTGAAACAAAGGACATAGTGTGCTTTCTGATTTAACGCATGGAGAAGAAAAAAAAAAAAAAAAAAAGGGAGGGGAGGAATAAGATTCTGATCACATGGCCACGAAGTCATTCTGAAAGCATCCTGGTGGGGTGTTACCGACAGATATATAAAAACACCATCATTAGTGCTCGTGCCCATGCAAAGAGCTCATTTTCGGGGCTTTGAGTCTATAGGGTGCGTCTGGCTGGTGGATACAGAGCAGGAGACGAGTGCGTGACGACAGCAAAAAATGGTAAGTGGAAACATGTGTGAACAGGGAGCTTCTTAAAGACGTGCAGCTGTAGAAAATATTTAGAAAGAGCTACACATATCTCCAGTTAACACGATGTACGTGTATTTAGAGATCTATGATAATGACTCACAGCCAGGTTTACATTTCAGTTCAGTTTGACTTAATTTAGGAAGGAAACGTACTTTGTGTTGTAAGAGTGCTCCTCTAGAAAACACGTGTAATTATTCATGGGATGAGCAATCGCAAATGCTAGTGAAAATGAATTCAAAACATCTGTTGTTATTGACATTTACACTTGTTTGTTGTTGTTGTTGTTGTTGTTTTGTAAATAGGGATATTTACAGAAACTAGATCATAAATGATCAAACACAATAACCAGAAATCTGTAGATGGTTTACTTGATTTCTGTTCATCCCTTGATGGGAGGAAATGCTTGACAAACAGCGGAGGCTAATGTTACCAAGGATATGATTTCACCAGTGGGTGTTTTCTCTTCTTCTCTCTCTCTCTCTCTCTCTCTCTCTAGTCTGATCAGAGTGGAAACTGGTCAACTGTGGAGACACACACCTTTCCCACAGTTACCAAATGGCCACCTTCTACCTCAGGCAGCAGCTTCTGCGTCCCAACCGCCATCAATTCTTCTGTGACAGATGACATTAGAGCCAATGACATTAGCTCCAGTGCCAACTATGTCTACAGTTTCTTCGCAGCTCTGGGCTTCATGGCAGGTTGCTTTGTTCTCTACAGCTTCTTCCAGACTTACAGAGCCCACAGACAGCTGGCGTGGCTCGACCGTCTGCTCTGGGCTTTTTGTGGCCTGCAGCTGCTGATGCTTCTCCTCTCTCTCAACGCCGTGGTCCACAGACCTGACTACCTGCACACGACGTTTCTGGGCTGTGCTACTCTCTCCTTCGTCATCAACACAGTCTCTCTGTGTGGCCTGTTTGTGTTAGTTCTCATGGCTTATGTACTAACCCTGGACCCGCCATCCAACGCCCTGCTGCGGAGGCCTGGGGTCTGTGCTACTCTGGTGATCCTGTCGTCTGTCGTGATCTCTCTGCTGCTGGCTGGATTTTACCAATCTGGAAACGACATGCACGAAGACTGCAAATGTTTTATGGACCCAATCCGAGACGGGTTTCGTACGCAGCAACTAAGTTGTGTCTGGTTCTTCTGATTCCCTACACTTTCCAAGTACTACTTCTGATAGGTGGCTGCATTCGGCAGTCGAGGTCTGAGGGACGTTTTCTCTCCGGCTCCGAGGAGGGTCCCATGTTCCTGACAGTTACTACGGTCATGTTTCTGTGCATGTTGTTCTACATCGTGATGTTGCTCAGAGCACAACTACTCGAGTGGAGCTCTTACGAGCAGGCATTTCTGAGCGTGGCGGAGTTCGTCCTGTTCTCAGGGAGCAGCGCCAGCCTGCTGCTCGTACTGGTCATGCACCGACCGTGTCGAGAGAGTCTCCAGGGAGCGTTCAGGCAACTGGGGGACTGTTGTCAGAGTCCGGGACGCACACAACCCAACAGAAACATCATCGCTCCGCACATTGAGATCACAGACACACTGCAGGACATAGAGTCATAGAGGACAACAGCTCTCCAATATGACTATAAAGCTTTTTCTGATGCATTAACCTTTAGTTCTGATGTACTGAACATTTTGTAAAATCCAAATTATAACAAACTTCCTGGTTTTCTCTTGATATAAATATTTTTATATGCATGCATTCCCCTTTTTAAGTATCTACGGTGGTTGAAAAATTGTAAAAAACAATTGTTCAATTTCCATTTCTTACCTGTATTTTACAAAAATAAATGTTTTGCTACACAAGCTGTGCAACATATTTAAAGTTTAGTCTTTTTTTTTTTTCCAGATAAATGCATTTAAATTGTGTTAAATTGCATGATTGAGTGGTCATGTTTAACCTGAAAACAAACTCAGATGAGTTTCAATATCAGTCATCAATCCCTTATGACTTCCCAACAAAGGCTGGATTGGTTTGTTTGTAGGTTAAACATGACAATGAAGTCATAATAAAAGCAGTTCTTTACACTTACATATTTCTCCAAAATTGGCTTGAGTCCTGGAAGTGCTCTTAACAATTTGTGTAATGTATATATTTGTTATAGATCAACAACTATAACAATAAGACAATGAACCTCTCCTGGGTTAAACAGCTTCTGTGTGCATGAACATGATTTGCGCAAAAAAACCCATTTAAACAAAATGCCTGGAAAAACCACAGCGAGTTCCAGAATGCCACATAGGAAACACGTAGTCTCGGAAAATTAAAGTCAGATGCTACGTTTAGGCCAACGGTGTTAATGATCTTCAAGAATTTACAAAAATCTCTTTAAAAAATAAAAATAAAAAAAAATAACAAAAACCGTGAGAGTCTGTGAACTTTGTGACAATTTTCAAGAAACTGAAGAGACGCTAGTTCTAGGAATAACTGACCTGCATGGTTCATGTGTCGCATCGGTGCCAGTAAAAAGTGGCACAAAACCAGGGACCAGCAGGAAAATTAACACAGGAGCTGGTTTACGTGGGCTGGCGTCATTTTAAATGTCAGACCTGATTCCCTGCCGGGTGAAATCACAGAAGCGATGCTTTAAGTTCTAATAAGATTTAGAACTTAAGATTAAGAAGATCTAATACTTGTTATGACTTGTTAAAATCACAAAATCAACACAGGGGAAATGCAACAGGTGACAACATTAACATGGGGAATTATGGAAATGAAATGAAAAAAGCAGATCTGCTGCTACACGAACTTCATGTTTAAAAGAGTCTGTTGAAAAAAATAGTGGTGTGCAACTGTCCCCGTCTGTCCTTCATCTTGTTTTGTGTAAATACGCCGCGTCCAGAGCAGTGTTGTTGTCGTGCCGCCCACTACAACACTACTCTGGATTTATTGCACTGACTGAAATCAGCTTTCACAGTCACCAAAGGACAGGGACGAGTCCAAAGACTGTTCAAGGAAGCTTGGGTGAGTTTCAGTTATTTTATATTAATGTCAAAAGTATCTATCACTAATGAGTTTATGGCAAAGCTAATTGATTTATCGTGCTTTTGAATTAAAACCATTATTTCTGTCAAATGCACCATAAATCTGACCAACGGTCTTAAAGCAAATACAACACAACCATACATACAACCATTTTTAAGCCTGTTCTTGACAGTTAGTGGTAGAGAAGTCCTGGACGAGATCACAAAATGACACTAATTTTACTGTATAACCTCAAAACAAACTACCAAGGATCCTAAACACAACACTATAAAACTCAAATATGAAAAGTGTTTTTGCATTATAGCCTTTTTTCCTGGAAATAATTAACAAAACTGCAACAAACCTGCATAAACAGCTACAGCACAGAAATAAGATAATGACAAATATCGCTCTATGACATTATTTAAAGTCTGACCACCTGTTGACCTGCTACTTTTCTCTGTCTTGACCAAAGTGGGAACCAGGTCCATGATAAGACCAGAAAGAGAAATCAGATGGAACCACAGAATCCACAGGAGTTAAAAATCTTTGGGAAACTAAGAACTAACTTAATGGTTAGCTACCACTAACACCAGCTCTACACAAAGGTGTAATATGGACACAACAATGTATGTGAATTATAAAGTCATCCCCGAGTACAACATCACTACAAATGGAAATGACACGCAGGCAATTGTCTCAGATTTTCTGCGGACGGATCCAGAGGATCATCGACGTTATGTTATCAGCCTCATCCTCTCCAGCCTCTACACCATATTCATCTTCCCTGTGGGTTTTATTGGGAACATCCTCATCTTAGTGGTCAACCTGGATAGGGGCCGTTTGACAGGCCCAGACCTTTACTTTGTGAACCTTGCCGTGGCCGACCTCATCCTTGTGGCCGACTCTCTGATCGAGGTTTTCAACCTGAAGCAGGGCTACTACGACAAAGCGGCCCTGTGCACCTTCATGAACCTGTTTCAGAAGGTCAACATGTACAGCAGCGTTTTCTTCCTAACATGGATGAGCTTCGATCGGTTTGTAGGACTGACCAGTGTCACGGGTCGCAGGATGCCGTGCCCACGCCTCAGCTGTTGCCTCATCTGGGTGTCCTCGTCTTTGCTCACCCTGCTGCCTTTTGTAATAGCTCAAGCTCAGCACGCCGGGGAACTCACTTTCTGCTTCGCTAATGTGACACAGATTCAGTGGCTGGAAGTGATGCTGGGTTTCTTGCTGCCTTTCTGCGTCCTGGGTTTGTGCTACTGGAGAATAGCGCAGGTGCTACTGCGCAGCCACAGGGAACATAACAGCCGACAGCAGAGACCTCGCAGGCAGAAAGCCCTGCGGATGATCTCAGCAGCCGTGCTGGTCTTCTTCCTCTGCTGGCTCCCAGAGAACGCGTTTGTGAGCATTCACCTCCTGAGAGGTGATGCAGGCGGCAGCACATTGTGGCAGGACTACCCCCTGACGGCTCACACCGTCAGGCTGGCGGCTTTCTCTAACAGCTGCCTGAACCCGCTCATCTACAGCTTCCTTGGAGAAACCTTCAAGGATAAAATGAGACTTTTTCTCCAAGAGAAGAGCCGACGGGTCAAGCTGCACAGGTCAGCCTTGGGAAAATTTACCTATGTATCTACTGCTGACACATGCAACCCTGTGACATATGACAGATCATTTCTCACACAAACTGTTAGACCTATATTGCCTATTGCCTGCACACAATAGGTCACACAAATTAATACATTACATGTACGTTCTGGGAGTTTAAAGACAGTCAATGTAAAGACAAGCTCTTGTGCTGCTGCATGTGGGATTCACATATGTCGTGTCAAACAAAACATCAGACCAATCATTGAAATGAATATAAAAAGCTATATGGACTGAACAACTGTTCAACAACACTATTTTACAGTACTATGACGTCTCTTTCTTCAAGCCATACAAACTGTTATGAAAAATATGATTATACAGTAATTCTTACCTCTGTTTGCTCTATCATTTGTTTCTTCTTGCGTTTCTTATCCTTTTTCTGTTTTTTAACATCTGCTGTGATCGTTTCATCCACAATCTGTACTGGAGCTTCCTGCATGAAATAAAATTCATTATTCATTAAATTCATTATTTTGTAAGAGAATTAAAGATGTGTCATCTAAAACAGATACGAGAGCTGCTCATATCTGCTGCTACTCACCTCTACTTCCATCTTTTTCTTTTTCATTTTCACTTCAGAATTCATCATGTCTTTTGTTTGAACCTCATCAGCAACTGAATCCAACTTTTTCCTCTTAGGAGGGTTGGATGCTGATTTTAAAGATTTATCCTTGGCCATAGTTGACTTCTGCAAAAAAAAAAAAAAAAAAAAGATGAAATGTGTTTGTTACTAAAGAGCAGGTACAAAAGTCCTGGTGTATGAAAGAATAGATGGTCAGACAATAAGCTTTAAAGACTGTGAGGGATGAGAGCTTCTGCTATTTGTAAAACTAATGTCCAGTAAACATTCATTTATCTTGCTACATGACGATCAATAGAGATATTAAATACAGGGATATGCTAGATTTCATCAAAAAAAATGTAAACACATGTCTCGGATTAAGTATTCCTTTTATCATATTATTCTCTTGTTAAATACAGTCAATAAAAAACTTACTTGAAATACGACAGAAACGTGCTGGACTGCGGATAACGCACAACAAGCATGGGAACTCAACCAGGAAGTGATGTTGCCCAGGTGACGTGTGATTGGACGGAGCGCTCTCTCTTTGTTTTGTGATTGGTAGATGGTTGTGAGAGATTCAAAGACCCTCGGTGATAACGTGATGCCTTCAATATCTCATATAGTCTGTAATTATTAATATTACCGTTATTATCTATCAAAATTATCCAATTGAATTGTTATTACTTTATCGATTAGAGTCATAAGAGATCATCAATATTACAGCATGAAAACACAAATATCACCGATTAAACGTGACGTAGGATTGTGTTAATGTAAAAAGAAATTAATAAATAAAGCGGATTAATAACCTTTCGCGTGCGAAAGGTTTTATGACTAGATTGGATTGTATTTTATATTGAAAACAGTTGACGACACAAATAATACAACTGTGGTCAATTTACTGGTTTAGTGAAAAAAGTGAATCACTATATTTCCACGATAAACTCCCTTTACTAATGAATGAAAAAAACTACAGAGTAGCCACTAGTTCTGTAAATAATCATAATTTTCATAATTCCTTAATGTGTCAAATACATTTTATTAAATCGCAGCAGTTCATCGTCGCTTCATCTACATTTTTAGCGGAACAGTCCAAACAATTGCTCCCGTGTTTCCTTCCGGAAGGATTTCAAGGTCGCACAACATCGTGTTACATGTTACATGACCTGACGAAAGAACGTTTCGCAAGAAAACCTTCAGTTTCATTGACCCAATGACTGTGTGGTGGATGATGTCCAGTTCTCCGACATGTCTACAACAGCAGGACGAGTCTTCGCCGGTCTGACCAGATCGTCTTTGAACCGAGGGGCTTTTATTTATAACTCGACCGTGAGGTGAGTGGAAATATCTGGCGGGTGATTAAGAGCATGTTTCCTCTGTCATGGTGATTTAGGCTCAATGACAATGTCGTATTCTTTCTTTCTTTATTTTTTACAAACAATAGTTTGTAAATTATTCATTTTCACTACTCATTAGATGCCTGTTCTAGCATCTAATGTGGTTGATTAGCTGCTTGTTTTACGTCAAGGACGTATTCAACTTAAAGCTCACATCCTGTTAGTGATGTAGTGAATTCAAATGAAGAGTATGAATCATAAAATGAGACGATGTGTGTGCTGCCAGTATCACGTACGATTTATTTTTAAAAGTCACTATTAGTGGAGTAGGTGCATCATTTGTCTCTAGATGGCACCATCGCTGTCCTGTTTATATATTATTTAATAAAAAAAAAATACTAACTCACTAAGTTAGTCTTTCCAGAGCTGTGATTTCTCATTGGTTGATTTTATAATCTTATACAAATACATCTGATATAACACATAGTATGGCACTGAAAAGTACTAAAAATACCCTAATACAATTGACAAGTCCTACAGTCAAATATTAACAGCTATTAAAACTAGAGGTATGCAGTTCCACTGATGCTAATCTATAACAATGCATAATATTTCATCAACTAATTAATTTTTATTTTTAACGTGAAAACAATCTAAAATGTCACATTTCCAAAAACGTAAAATTCACAGACTTATACTTCAGTAGAGCACTTGAAATGTACTTTGTTACTTTCAAGTCAGCCAGACTTAACAAACGTATTGTTTTTCTTTTTCTAAACAGACTGAACAGTGTACGGTCCCTATCTCTGAGCTCTCAGAGACCAGCCAAGTTTGACAAATTCAAAGATGAACAAGAGGTCAACGATGAGCCCATCAAGTTCACCACCAGCAAAGGCAAGACGTGGAAAGTCAACGAGTCCATGGGGAGCCATTTTAAGCGTCCCTGGTGGAAAGTCTTACCCGTCAGTCTGATCGCCACGGGCTTCATTCTGTGGTGCGCCCTGAGAGATGAGAGTAAAATCGATTCACAGCTGAATGAGAGCCTGTATAAACATTTACCTGGTTTACTTCCCGATGATGATGAAGAGGAGGAAAACCAAAACAAACCAAGCTAACAAAGTGGATCTTGAGATGTATATATTTCTAGTTTTATTTATTTTTGTTCAATGTCTATAGTGCTCTGGTCTGTAGCACCTTGTCACTGTTATAATACAGATATAATAATGTGCTAATGAAGCCGTCCGGTGCTATGGAAACTTTTTGCAAATGAAAATGAAATGTAGACTGTATTAGAGTATGTATTGTTTTTTGTTTAAGCTTCAGTTGAATGATCAAAAATATTAAAATGCCTTGATTTGAACCAGTTACCCTCAAGTTGTCATTCAGTTGCATTTCAGTACCATCTGCTGGAGTTTTCAGGTACTTTGCAGAGTAATTTGAGAAGTAAACTAATTATGTGCATTAGTTGCATTTCAATTTTGCCACCAGATCATAAATCTCACAGAAACATCTTTCAAATGTCAAGAACTTAACTTTCAGCCAGTGTTGACAAGACTTGTCACCACCTGATTTACTAGTTAGATTATAAATGTTTTCAGCCTCTGGGTGGATTTTAACCACCTACTTTCCATGTGAAGAGGTAAATGATAGAGTACTGAAGCACTTGCATACTTTCAAATTCAGTATATACAAAAACATAAAACAAAAGAATTTGAGGTAGCGGAAAGTTTATTTACAGCACAAGAAATCCTATGACATGCACACACAGGATTAAAAAGGTACAGATTCTAAAATAGATTTGCAAACCTGAGAAAGGCAGTGGAATATTTTGTATATCAGCATTTACAGAAATTAAGCTCTAATCTACAGTGGACAGGATAACTGAGAGGAAGGAAAGAGTGAAATGCAAAATGAAGAAATGAAGTACAAAAAAATAAAACATGCCTGACACTACAAATGACAAATCTGGTGATACACATGCTGGTAATAGATCAAGATTTACAAAACAAACCCCAGTCAGTCCCTCCCCACCCACCCCACACTAAAAAGATAAAATCCAATCATTTATGCACGCTCTCCTCTAATTCGCCTGGCCAGCTGGATGTCCTTGGGCATGATGGTGACCCTCTTTGCGTGGATAGCGCACAGGTTGGTGTCCTCAAACAGTCCGACCAAGTACGCCTCGCTGGCTTCCTGCGTGGGGAGAAGAAAAGTCAAGTTGACCTCAAACCATATAAAAACAGGTGTTCACTTAATAAATCACCAGTACACGTATTCGTCATGTGCCATCTTACCTGGAGAGCACCAATAGCTGCACTCTGGAAACGCAGATCTGTCTTGAAATCCTGAGCGATTTCCCTGACAAGACGCTGGAAGGGCAGCTTCCTGATGAGCAGCTCAGTGGATTTCTGGTACCGACGGATCTCACGCAGAGCAACAGTACCGGGCCTAGAGGGGAGGAAAAAAAAAAAAAAAAAAAAGGACAAGTAGATGTAAGACCCTCTTGATGTCACTCAAGAAACATTTACAGCAACAGTAACCTGCCATCTCAGCCTTGCTTGAACTACACACAGAAATAAAAAATAAAAAATAAACATAGACCATGTGTACCTGTATCTGTGGGGCTTCTTCACTCCACCGGTAGAGGGCGCGCTTTTCCTGGCAGCTTTGGTGGCCAGCTGCTTCCTAGGCGCCTTTCCTCCGGTGGATTTACGAGCGGTCTGCTTGGTACGAGCCATACTTTACCTGCAAGTCTGGGGGAAAAAAAGGGACAAGAGACATTAACTACTAATATATTTAACCCACTTCCCGCCAGAATTATAGCTTTTATTAGCCGAAGTCACAACCTCAAAAGGAAAGTACCTTTTAACACTAAGCCGCTTTACCGATGACACATGAGCCAGCCTCCTTCAAACGATATAAATACACTGTTCGATTTAAACTATCGCTGTGATTATAAATACAGACAAGGACCGGTTCGAGCGGCTATTTGATATTTTATGCACAGACACGTCTCTAGAGACGGATACAACATGGTCTCCTGTCATAACAGAACTGGTTTAATTACTTATTTATTTATTTCAAACCGCTCTAAAAGCCCCGCCACCATTAAGCTACAGGGGACACACACGTTTCTTTGCTGTCGTTAGCGAGGAAATTTAAAGCTAGCATAGACGGTTGCAAAATGGCGCCAGCTAGCTTCCACAGATACTGACATCAATTTAAATGCACCGGCACCATCTCAAACATTATAATTCACAACTAAACAAATACAATACGAACTGATACGATGTTAAGTTGTAGTCTAAACGAGTTTCTTGCCGATTAAAGTTTGTACGGAGAAGCTCAAACGGAGCTAACCGTTAGCCAACTGGCTAAGGCGCGCTCCGTTGTTGTCAATTGACTGCCGATTAACGTTAGTCTAACCGTGGTCTAACGTTTCTTAAAAACGTGAGGATCAAACAAAAAAAATCAAATAATTGATAACTATTAATACACAACATAAAAGCGCAACATATTCCAACAGTAAAACAGTAAGTGTTTTCACGTTACCTTTTGTGTTTATTTTCCGGGAAAGCACCGTCTCCTCCCTGCGTGTCGGCTGACTATGGTAACCGAAGGAGGGAGGAGGTGCTATTTATAGTCTGAGAGGAGAGGGGCCTGAGATCCCGCCCACAAACTCAGGGGATTGGTCCAGACTGAAAGCAGACATGGAATGTGATTGGTGGAGAAAAAAAAGGGGCGTTGCCACTTCTGCATTTGAAGTAGAATAGAACACGAAGTGCCCTCGTTTTTTAATTCATCTATCGAGATATTTATTTATTCATTCATGAACCTGAAACTACCTCTTCGCGCGGTTTGGTCATCGACATCAATATACCTCCTATATATCTCTCCAAATTAAATGAAACGAAAGTTAACGTGCTGCTTCGTTGTGTAAACAACATACAATCTTTGATATGTGAAGACATGAGTATCTCCACTTTCAGTGATCTATGTGCAAAACGTGGTCGGTGGCTGATTAAGACGAACAATGAATGAGTTAAAGTCTGTGTGACAACAATAAAACTCGAAGAAAGGAAGTTAAGTTTCTTTTATTATGTAAATCTACAGCAATCATCCTGCAACCACGTTGCACCACAAGCTTCACAAATAAATCTCTGTATTAAAGTAATTGTGATCTACAAATTTAGTATCTTGCTTCTGGTGACCTGGATGGATCAGTCTTGTGTTTTCTCAACATCTCAGGACTGTGTGTTGACTGTTGGCAGTTAAACTATCTGATCCTTTGTGGTTCAACAGGAAGCTGATAGAAAACATCCAGCCACCAACAACCTGGCGACAAAATCAGTCTTTGTTGTTAAATTTCAGTTTCAAGTAACCTTTATTAGCATATAATGATTCCAGTCTTTTATGACTGCAAATATAGGCTTCAGGTTTAAAAAAAAATATTATCATTATGGATCATTTTTGCTTTGACTAGTCAACTTGCTCATTGTGTGTGTATTGTGTGTGTTTGTGTGTGTTTTATGCAATAAAACATGATTCCCCATTATAGCAAGACTCTCTTTTTTTACTTTAAATGTATTTTAAATTTTAAAAAGAAACCTTTATCTCCATCTTTCATTAATGAAAAACATCTGCTTGGTCTGTTTAGCCAAACATGTATACAATAAATTATACATATAAAACTAGAGGTCACGTGTGTGTCAATTTATTGGGTCACGGGAACAGTCACCAGGCGGAACTAGACGTGTTAAGAAAATGTTACCAGACGGAACATTTTTTCTGAAACACCGGAGGTAAGTTGGAGCTAAATAACATGAGTTAATGGAGGATAAAACAAAAAAATAGAGATTTTTCTAATCTGCCGCTTAAAAGTCGTTTCTGTTCCACTGAGCGCGTTTTTATTCCTGAGGCGTCGAAATTAAATAGTTGAGTTGAAAAGACGCGTTTGAGCTGAAAAAACCTGCAACACTGGAGGAGCCAGCATGGCCGAGCAGAGGCTGCTGTTTATAGGTACATAGCAGATTAATTACATGTGTTTCTATATATAAGTAAATGTTTTCAGTCATTTAAGTTGCATTTAACCGGTTTGAGTTGGAGTTTTTCCACAATAAAAGCCCGAAATTTAAATGAACTGGATCCAATAATGAGCTTATATATCCTTATTCTTGCTACTTTATATTACATTTTTTTGTCTGCATCTCCATTTATATGCATATTTGTGCGTGTTGTGTTACATTCAACAGATATTGAACCTAAGTCAAACAGCTCTGCTCCAGCTGAAGACAGAGTCCAGGGACGCCTCTGGACTCGCAGTGACAACACTTTCAAATTCAACTTCCTTCCTGACAACGCTCCTGCACTCCAGGAGAAAACATCATCAGACAGAGCAGAGCCGTCACAAACACAGATCTCTCTCACCGGAGAGGGCTCCGCTTTTGCCTTCAACTTTCAAATCCCTGTTGTTCAAGACGTTGAGATGTCAGAGATGCCAGATACATCACCTGTACCCTCCTCACTGCAGGAGGGTAACCCTCCACCTGAACTGTCAGAGCAATCCAAAGCAAAGAAGAAGAAGAAGAAGAAATCTGGGAAGAATAAAGCGTCGGATGGAGCTGAGGCGCAACAGAAGCCAGCTGAGGCGAGTGGAGGAAGTGAAGAAACAGAGCTGGTTAGTGTGATGAGATGTTTTCTTTTTAAACTAGTCGCATTGGATTTTTATTAATCAGTTGATGTGATGCCAGAAACATGACTCTGTGTTTCAGAGCACAGAAGAGCAACTTAACAGAGAGTTGGACTGGTGCATCGAGCAACTGGAGCTGGGACTGAGATCGCAGAAGGGCACACCGAAGCAGAGTTAGTGTGACGCTCATCTTAAACAGCAGACTTGTGTATAGTATAGATTATATCATATATAGAGTTCAAAAAGATAAATCCACTAAACACAGGGAGGTAAATGCAAAAGAATATGATAAGATATTATTATCCAGACACATCCGTTAACACTGTGAAGTTTATGTTAATGTTAATTTTTTGTCCCTGTAGAGGAGGAGGCTTCACGTGCTCTGAAGACTCTTCGTAGCTCCAAAGCTCCGCTGGTCAAGAAGAGACAGGTGATGAGAGCCATGAATGGAGAGTACAGGAAAAAAATGGAAGAGGAGAAGAACAAACAGTTCAAGCTCATTCACAGCGGTGAGTGCATCGCAGCATCAGTGTCATTCAAACTGTCCAAATTGTGCTTTTTTTTTTCTTCTTTTTTTCTAAAGTCTACCTTGGAGCTGTGAAAGTGTGCGGTTGCAGCAAAGTTAATTGATGTATTTCTCTGTTTCTGACAGAAATTGCATCAGCTCAGGTCAAAGCTGTGTCAGATTCTCCTAAGAAGTCTGTTTTCCGTCAGAAAGCTAAAGTCAAAACGCAGACCCCCGCCACAGACGTCAACCAACAGCAAACCAAAGCTCCGGATGCACAACTGACGACACAGACACAGGAGACGTCCGCTTTTGTCTTTACTGCATCAAAGGAACAGTTTACTTTCAATTTTCTCTAATTTCTGAGAAAAACAATTTCACCCATTTTGTTGGACTGTGTCTGGTCTGGTCTGAGCTGGACTTTCAATGAAACAGTGAACATGTGCAATGGAGAAAACTATTACAATCACATTGCTTATGTTGAGAACCTTTAATCAACTGATGCTTGTACCATTTTTTTCCCGAATAAATCAATTTGTATTTTGCTTGTTTGTGTTTTATTTAACAGAAACGTGTATGATCATAACGAGCCAGTTATAAGTAAGGCTTGAGTTGTGATAGTTTAACGAAACGCTTGTACCATATGTGTATAGCATGTTATAAAATGTCACATATTTTATATTCCTTCTGTCTTTACCTATTAAAATATCATCTTTTGATAATGTTACCTCTCATACATTTGCCATTGCCAGAAATAACACTATAGTTTTATAAATGGTGTTACTCCATCACTTCTTTGTCTGATTTAGTGGTTTCTGATGTTTTTTTTAATTTTTTTTTTTTCACTGTTGGTGGTTCAATGTAATCATTACCTTTTTTTTTTCCAAATCTGAAATCTTTTTTTAAATTTCAGTTTTCAGTTAACTCTAACTCTTTTTCTGTCCTTGCAAAGTGTCCTATTTTTCAGGTTGGGAACGATTGTTTTAAGACTAAAATAATAAAATAATATCACAAAAGCTCCATAGCAGAACAAATGTATAAGGTAGCGAATTCAACAACACAATAATATGATAATAAAACAATAGAATCAACAAGTAGGATGGAAATTAAACTAAATAAAATAAAATAAAATAAAACAAGTTGGAGATCATCAGATTCTTTGACAAATAACACAGTAACTCATATGAGGCAGTACAGCTATTAAAGTGCAAAAATTAAAATAAGAGCAATACTTAAGATGTGTATATACAGTAGATACAGACCATGTCGCTGTGAGCGCTCTGTGAAACAGGAAAGGGCGGGGTGTGGTTCGACACGGACACATTTGAGTGTGACACACAAAACAAAACCTAAAGCCGCTAAGAAAACAAACGACTTGTTGCCTGTAAGTTTTAAACTCATGACAATTATTTAGTGTGAAGTAATTAGTAAGCTAATGTTGCTGTTTTCAAATGGCGGAGGTTGTTGGTGAAGGGAAAAGTTTATATTTGGTTTGATGTAGATTTTCTCGCTTAGCTAACGTTAAACTAGCTAAAAGAAAAGTTGGGAGTTAGCTAAAGCTTAAAGTTTTAACTCAACACTGTATTTTAAACAACTACGTCAGTAGTTAGTATTGGTTAGTATTTTTTGTATATTTATTACAAAATAAACTCCATGACAATAAGCTACGTCTACTGTCTGATATTAAGAAAATGCGCCTTTAAAGTGTGAATCCAGGGTTTTGTAGCTGTGAACATGTCATGGCGGTGCTGAAGCCGCGGGCCACTTGTGTTTGTTCTCAGGTGTGAGGAGGAACGAGAGAAGAGGAGGACGATGTCTGAGCTGAGCGACGAGGCCAGTGAGTCGGAGCAGCTGGGTGCCAGCCTCTCCTTGTGGTTGGGTGACTCTCTGGTGCGACCTGAGGAGCTGGATGTCCCTCTGGACCTGCACACAGCCTGCTCCATTGGCCAGTACGATGTTGTGGCTGAGTGCATCAAAAAGTGAGTGTCTGATCAAACCCTCCTCCTTAGAGGTGCATCTTTCTTCCACAACTTATACACATATTATTATGTTTGTTTTACAGGCGTGAGGTGAACCTGGATGGCAAGAACATTGGAGGATGGACCCCTCTCATGTACGCGTCGTACATCGGACACGACAATATTGTAAATCTCCTGCTGGAGGCCGGTGTTAATGTAAATGCAACCACTGCCAAAGGACTAACTCCGCTGATGTTGGCAGCAAGCTGTGGCAATGAAAGTATTGCATACTTTTTGCTTCAGGTATAACACGGTTCAAGCTGCTGCAAGTTTATTTTCACACTTTAAAATCACCGGAAAGGCAAATGTCAGATTTAAACCGGTCTGTTTTACTTACCCCCTAAAGCAAGGTGCTGAGCTGGAGCTGAAGGACTCTCTGGGCTGGACCGCTTTGTTCCACTGCACGAGCACAGGCCACCAGCAGATGGTCAAACTCTTGCTGGATAACAACGCTGATGCTAATGTCAAGTGAGTGTCTTCATTCATCCCAGTACACTACACTACACTACACCCAGACACTGACTTTGTTTTCTTTCATCCACAGGGAGCCAGGCTCTGGATTCACTCCACTGATGGAAGCTGCTGCTTCTGGACATGAAATCATAGTTCAGTACCTGCTTGATCATGTGAGTACATTGCTGTTTTTGTTTTATTTTTTTGTATTTTCTGTAAAATATTGTGCTACAGCACCTTAAAATGTACAGAGAAGGACTTTCCTGCCATTAAGGAGGAGCTCCTGCTGAATCAGAGGTCATGTCATGTGATTCCAACATCTGTTCTGATTAATTTATGAACAGAAAGTTAGAATAGATGAGCGCAACGCTAAAGGAGAGACTGCCCGTGCCCTGGCCATGATGTACGGCTATACCAAGATCGTCAACCGCATTGACTCGTATTCTCCGAGGATCAAGCCAGGTACTTGTCTTAACAGTTTATTTTCTTAATGTTAATTTTTACTATACAAGTTGTATAGTAAAAATTGTTGTTTCTTTCTCTTTCATTTTTTTGATCCATCTTGTCAGGACACTTTGAAGACCTGAGCTCCTCCGAGGACTCGGACAGCGCGCCCCCGAGGATAAGGCCGAGTCGAAACCGAGCCAAAGGCGTTAGCATCCACGACGGGCCTCAGGCCATCGCCAAGTTCCGAGTAGGAGGCACCAGCAAATTGTGTGGTAGCGTAACATAATCTATTCAGTCTGACAGCCTGTATCCACAGGTCACATGATACGAGTGTAGTGGTTCTACTTTGTGCACAGCAGATATTATATTTTTGCTATAATTTTGCACAGATGCAACTTTATTTAGTAGAAAGTCATAGGTGTGACCGCAGTTTAATGTTGCTCTTCTCCTCACAGAGCCTGCTGCTGTGCCACCAGGCTACATGACGTTTCGTAATATTGGTGAACAGAGCGAGGGAATCTGCTACCGTGACGTGACGTCACCCATCAACGAGCTGGACGGCCAGAGCAACAGCAGCAGAGGCAAGAAGAATATAACTGAAATACATAACTAAAACACAACAGTCTTCTCAATTCATTTTTAATCAATCCTCTTCAAAGATATTTCAATATTTCCTGTGTTACTGCTGCAGACGACAGTCCATTCTTTGACAATGACATGCCCACCATGAGGAGCAGCAGCAGCAGCAGTGAAGGCATACCGGTGATTGGCCTCAACTGGGAAGGCTCTGTGGAGAGTAATGAGGTGAACACAAGAGCACTGGAATCCAGTAACACACAAACACCAGATGTTTTGTTTTTAATATGCATTGACAGACAGATGTGCCTTTGTCTGACAGGACTCCGACCAGTGCAAAAAGAGCAGCTCTCGCAGAGTAAATAAGAGTCATCATTCAAAAGGAAAGAGTCACCATGGAAGCAATGATGCAGCTCACTCCAGCGCAACAGGAAACTGTGGGATACACCCGCATGTTGTTCCTCCTCGCTCCTACTCCGGCCCAAAGGCAAGTCTGTTCCCTCACTTTTACATCGACATTTAATGCGACCTGAACGGTGTATGACTTTGGCTTCTGACCAGAAATATAATCTTTTATTCCTGTAGGATCTGGCAGAGTTCTTGGAGCAAATTGGCTTCTCTAAGTATCTCCCATTACTTGAAGAGCAAGACATTGATCTGCGAATATTTCTGACCCTGACTGAAAATGATCTTAAAGAAATTGGAATCACGTAAGAGACTTCAGGCTGCTCTTTTCAACATTTACTCCTGCACATAATGTTCGTATTTTTATTTAATTTTTCTTTTAAATAAATGTTCAGATTGTTTGGACCCAAGCGCAAAATGACTTCAGCTATCGCGAGGTGGCACAGCAGCGCTCGACCACCCAGTGATGCTCTGGAACAGGCTTACGCTGACCAGCTTGAGGCTGAGATGCAGGAGATGGCCATTCAGCTACACAAGGTAACTGAAGCAAATACTGACAGTAACTGATATACAAATACTTTTACCCACATGTAACTGACTGACTCTCTGTTGTAGCGCTGTGAGGAGGTAGAGAACCTGCAGAGCCAAGTGTCTCAGGAGAAGGAGCTGCGTACTGTGATGGAGGGATGTCTGATGGAGGACAAGATGGCGTGGAGGAGGGTCCACACAGAGCTGGTGGAGAACCACCGGCTGGCTCAGGAAATGAACGCCATGCTAGCGAGGGCCAGGAGCTGCCGCTCTAACCTGCTCTCCTGCCTCACTACTGACGGCAACGGCAGCTCTTCCACTGGTGTGGATGACAAAACAAGAGATGACACCGGTGTTAAAGGTGAGTTTTCGCGCCGTGCTCAAAAACACGTTTTACATTTTCTAATTTACAAAAAAGTAATTGCTTTTATGACTCCGCGTAGCTGCAGAGGGCCTGACACGCTCCAGCGCTGTCGAGTTAATGAAGAAGCTGGACTCCTATGAAGAAGAGCTGGGTAAGATGATGTAATGTTCAGTGATTCAAGAGCTTTTGTGTCATCAAGGCTGTTTAATGCAGATGTTGGTGTCTCCTCGTTTCATCATAACAGCGGGGACCTTGCAAACTGTGCTGCAGAGTCTGAGGCGACTGAGCGCCTCTGAAAAAGTCTCAGACAGCTGGGAGCGGCCTTAACCTTTCCAGGTGAGATTTTACCAGATGAAAGTAATAGAAGTGCACACAAAGACATAATAATAATAATAATAATAATAATAATAATAATGCCTTTTTCCTAATTTCTGAAGGGCCAATTCTGCTAATATTCGACGGAGGGTGATCTAACCACCCTGGACAATCTCGCTGAAAAGGGAGAAGGCCAAAGACGAGGTCTGCACTCGAAGACTCAGAGCAGCCGACCCGTTGCCCCTCTGGGATCGCCTGGTGGACCAGCGCTCGCCAGATGTGGACAACGCCACGGGCTGCTGCAGGGAAACGACAAGCAAGCAGGCAGGAAGGGTACCTGACCCCCAGACGCTTGTGCTGGTGAATACTGGACTCCAGTTGTTGGTTTGTGAAATGCACAAAGGGACTGATCGTGGATCAGAGGCTGTAATACTGTGAAGCGTTGGTAAAACAACTGTACTCTCGTCCTATATGAGATGTGGCTTAAATATGTTACTGCCACTGGATGGAGAGGTACATTTTTTTTTAAGTAGAGAAGTAGCCAGTTTAGTTAAAGTAAGTCCTGCAGAATGATACTCTTGATTCATTTGAATTAAATCCTCTTAATTTTGTTCGCTGTTTTGAAAATAATGTCCTGCTGAAAGCATTTGGATGAGCTGATGATATATGTCTGAAACCTTAAAAAAAAACAACACATCACATCACATCTGGGACGTTTTTTTCAATATGTTTTCATTCTGTAAACATGATTTTGAACATGAAGTAAAAATGATAAAATGTAATTCCAGTTTCAGATTTCACTCAGTGGTGCTACGAAGCAGTTAGTTATTATCTAGTGGAATCACTGTGTATCTTCTAGAATATTATCTGTTTTTACTCCAAAATCTTTAAAATGCTGGATATTAAAACATTGTTGCCTGAAACTTAAGGGTGGATATTTCAACACTTTGTCATTTCTTTCCTCTCTGACAGATACACATATGTATGAATGAAACAAACAGACAATCCGTTGTGTTATTTAAATGTATCTCAGGATGCAACTCAAATGTTAAAGCAGATCTTTGAAAGAATTGTTTCTTTGTTTTATATTTTTACATCTGTGCACAGAATTAGGGAAGTAAAGTGTAGATGAAGGTGTCACTGATATTTAACAATTCAGTCTTTTTTAATATTTCTATTATATACCTTGTTTAATGAGCTCCATAATATTCACCGTGTTCTGCATCAGACTTAAACAGATTTGAAGAATGTAGGAGACATTTTGTCTCTTTAACCAACACTGAATAGTGTTTATCTTCACTCTGGGACTTGGAATCTCAGAGCCTCAAGGTTGTGTCCAGATATTTGATCTAATCAAGTGGTTCAGATTAGTCTCACTTGAAGCGGTCAATATTTAATCAGTTAAGACCACAGGGCAGGACTGTGCAGCCTGAGCCTGAGGGAGTCAGGGATTCCCCTCCTGATTGTTGTGATGTACTCGTATGGAGTACATCTTCAAATCCTCCATTGTGCCCAGGGCCTTGGCAGTAAAACGATACGATGGCAGTTGCTACTCGGTAACTTGGCACGATTTGGTTGTTGACAGGAGTAAAAGACCAAACACTTGCGATGCTGAGCAGTGTCCAGAATGTAAACGCTCCCAGATAAACATAATCAGTGTTAAGACTGGACTGATAAAATATTCCGCATCTCAGTGGTACTTTGCTAATCTCGTGAAAGTCTTGCCAGTAAAAACTGACAACCAGGCTGTAAAATCCTCCGACCAGTTGCCATCGGGCGTTCGATGTAACACGGATCCTTATAGCACCAAGTCAAATTTCACCCCAGGATAAATCTGTTCTGCTGTAGTTTGAGGACAGAAATTGTCTCAGTTTCTGCTTCTGCACTTGTCTTGCTGTTTGCAGTGAGATGTACAAACTGTGACAAGCAAATCACTGTTACACTGAGCAGCGCACGTTGTGTTTCATCGGTGAACTCGGGGTTAGTGATGTTGGCGGGTTGCCAGCTGGGATTTCTGGGCCCATGAGAGTAAAGTGTGGTTGAGGAAAAAATGAATAAGTAGTGTTGTTTCTTTTCACTACACTGCTCTCGAGCAAGACATTTTACTCTTGCTGTTCCAGTGGGACCTGATGTACTGGGCAGATGCCAGATGTTACCACACACTGAATATGTGAATGATGAGACGCTGCAGAAAAAAAAATGAAACCTTTTCTGTCAAACTCAGGGGACAAAACAGACATTACTGATCCAGGACGAGTCAGAGTGTGAATTCAGTATGTATTGCTTTAATGTATTGCTTGAATAGAGTGCTATTTCTCATATAAATTAATTCAACATAATCTACAGTGTTTTAAAATAAGTTGTAGGCATTATGTACAAACATTAACAATGCACTTGAACTTAGATGAACAAATGTCGTTGCTGTACAGACTTCAAGGTTTGCTTGTTTTTTACGGAGGGGTTTTAAAACAATGTAAAACGCAGCAAATGTGAACTGGAGAAATATACTGTTAAATTCTTTGAATATTTACTGTAACATCTGTTCATGTACAACCCCCCCCCCCCAAAAAAAAAAAAAAAATCAATTCAAGTGCAAATGTGAATTCACACACGATTGTGTTTTGCCCGTGAATAGCTGTCGAGGAGAGCACATCTAAAACTAATCCTCCTTCAGACTCAGAAGATCAGACTTTTGAATAATCTCTTCACTTCAAATACTCACAGAGCCGCCGTTCCTTCTATAGTAGTGATAAATCACCGAGGGCCCTCGTAGAGGGTTAAAGACATCTCACTTGTCTGTGTGTGATGATCCCTGTCTGTGTGAGAACCGATTCCCACTCCCCCACACACACACACACACACACACACACACAGAGAGACCAGCTGCGTGATCGTTGCTTGCGATGGACTCATGTGTACTCACACAGGTGACCACAGCCAGCGGGACAGTGACTGCTGCTTTTCAGCCAGTTCATTATGTGCTCCAGATGTCCGCCGTGGCTGCAGCCCTGACACCACACAAACAGTCCCTTCACCACGTGGTGACACACGGCGCAGACACTGGCACACTGGTGGCACCTACGAGAGAGACGCAAAGGCTTAATTCACGACGGAGTTGAATCAAATAAATATTCAGCGTACAGAGTAGATGTTTCATTTAATATCAACCAAAAATGAAGCATAAACACACACATGTTACACTCAAAATGCTCAGAATAAATAAATAAATTGAAATTGGTAAAACTACTCATTTTTACACTTTCTGACTGTTTAAACAAGTTAATGAGTGAAATTTAACGATGCTAGTGGGTGGATTGTTACTGGGCAGGACAGTAATTTTCTCCTGTTCTCAGTCTTAATGCTAAGTTCAGTTAACTGGCCACTGGCAGCAACAGTGCACAGACATTGAGTGGTATCAATCTTCTTATCCAACTGTTGGTAAAAAAGCGTACAAACATAGTTTGCAAAAGGTTGAACTAATGTTCATATTTATTCTAGAGAAACAGGCTCCATATTAAATATAGTCTTAATTTTACCTAAAAGACATTTGAATGATGAACCAACAAATCTCGTGCATAAACTTCACCCTCCATAATCAAACGGTGACCAGGTGCTCGTACCTGTCACAGATCCAGCCTTTGTTGCTCATTGGACGCTTGCAGTTGCTGCAGTTGATGTGCAGCGTTGTAGACGCCTGGTTCAAACAGGTGATGGCGCTGCATGTACTCAGCTTGATGACCTCATTGGACACGTTCCACAGCTCAAATCGCTGCAGCAGGTCTATGTAGGACATGTACCAGTGCTCCTGAAATGGAAACACAACTTGTTTAGGATTTCCTATTTTGTCTGCTAACTCCCTACCCCCAAAGCGCAGCGTCACAAATACAAGATTCATAATCGGTGTTTTGGTAGCTGACTTTGGTAGCAATTTTTGCAAGACTTGTGTGTTTTATTTTATCTTATATATCTGACCTGGGTGAGGTCATCAATCTCTTTACGGATCCTGTCCCCCAAGACGATGAGCACGGATACGGCCATCTGCACATCGCCCTGCTCTGCGTAGTAGCTGAGCATCTCTCGCACAATCGGGCAGAAGAAGCTGGCGGGTAGATGTGGGCTGAACAGAGGCTGAGAGATGGAGATGAGTGAAAAGGACTCGATGGGCGTCAGACAAGTGACCTCCGCCTCATTGCCGCTGACATGCGGCGAGTCGGCCTTGTCCTGCTGAAGGTGCTCGGGAGCAGACGGGTTGTCCATGATCTCATGGCGCAGCTGGAAGGCCTCCTGGGGCAGCGTGTACTCCTCCTCTGTTATGACAAAAAGGAGCAGAGATAATATTAGACAAAAGAGTGCTGAGCATGGAGACGGTTATAAATAGCAGGGACTTACGTAGGCAACTCTTCAGTCTCCTCAGAAAAGAGAGTGGACTGACCTGTTTGGTTGTCGTGCTCCATGGAATAAAGGTCATCATCATCTAGCTCAGCATCACCAAACATATACTCCGCCTGGCCCTCGCTCCCCTCCGTCTCTTCATTTTCTGAAATTGAATGAGCACGTTAATTATACAAGTAATGAGTATTGGAGAAACAACACAAGGACATAAAGACCTTCTCATTGTTTTGTCTGGCTTCTTAGACTTAGAGTCCTCACTCACCTTCATTATTATTGCTGATGTGCAAGTTTCCGGGCTCCAGGTGGATGTTGTCCTGCCTGCTCTCACCTTTACTGCGCTCCAGTCTGCTCTCTGTGCCCATCCCCGAGCCCATTTCCTTCATGCTGAAACTGAATACATAATGTACAGGAAAATTAGGCTGTGAATGACCTACTGAACTTCTGTTTTGGTAACTCCGCGCAGTAAAAAGCTGATTTACCTGTTCATTAAAGGCAAAGTTCCTAATTTAATGAGGTTTGGTCCAGAGGCTGTGAGGTTTGCGGGGTCTGAGAACATGATTCTCAGCATGGTCCATGTTGTGGAAACCTTTCAATTTAAGAAAAAAAAAGTTAAGTTTCATTAAAGCTACTTTAGATAGTCATGAACAAATCATTCAATTTATACTTGATGGGATTTTATTTTATTCATCAATTTTTTTTTACTATTTACTGACATTTTAGCCAAAAAATAACCACATATAACATTTGTTAATACATTGATTCAACTGACCTGAGGTCGTTTGAGCTCTTGGGCCACCTTGGCATTGTGATCACACAGCTCAGCAAATGGCTTCCCACTGAGAAAGTACATCTGTGCCGTCTTAACAAACCAGTCCATGCGGTTACTGTCTAAGTCTGTCTCAAAGACGCTAAGAGCACTAGATACATGAGCAAACTGCTCTGTCGGGTCGGGTTTCTTGAAGAAAAAGATGGGGTAGCGGCGGTCGCCTCCAGGGTAAGGTTTTCTGTTGGCATCACTGCTGATCAGACTCTCCTTGGCTGCAAAGGCCAAGTCACCGAACAATCCAAAGCACAGGCCCTCAGGGTTGGCCTTGTCCACGGGACGAGTGGCGTCCTTGAACATGTGCTGGTAGAGCGTACTGTCCTTAGAGCCAGAAAGAAGAAAATGAGGGTCGTGCTGGTGGCGCCACACGATACCAGTGGTCACGTCTTTGTGTTCCTCAAAGGTGGCGAAGGGAATGAAAGGTCTGCGGATGTCCCACACATAGATGTTGTGGTCCACCATCATGGAACAGGTGGCCAAATGAAACTTTCTCTCAGGCCGCCACTTGACTCGTGCTACTGAGGCGATGGTCTGGACGCAGTAGATCTCCTTGGCTCTGTTAGTGGTCATATCCCAAACTTTCACCATCTTGTCTCTGCCTCCTGTGGCCAACCATCCTCTGAAATTGAAATCAATGAGAAAGGCTATTAAGAGAACAATAACAAATCATGCCAAAGCAATAAGTACTTCACGTCTTTAAACACCAAAACAACAAGGATAATTAGGCAGTAATTTCTCTGACCTGTCATCAGGGTGCCAGTCACAGCAGAACACAGGGCCGGTGTGGGCAGTGAACATTCGCTCATAGCGGTCTGGTCTTCTGATATCCCACAGCTGAACGTTACCGTTCTCAAAAGATGCAGCAAATGTGAAATAATCCTTCATGCTGAACTGGACATCCCTTACACTCTCAGACTGACCTAGAGGAGAAAGTATAAAAAAGTTCAGTGGCATATTAGATGATGATAAAGTATAATTACTGATTTGGGATCTACATTTTTAATATAGAGTCAGAGTCTGAAGTGAATAAGACTCCAGTACAGAACATTAACTGATCAGCCAGAACTTCAGACATTAGTTCTGTCTCATTTGCTTCATTTTAATTAAATGGATCTTATTTTGCACTTGTTTCCAAAAACAAAAAGCACTGCTCTAACAGCCTTAGAAATTAGCATTGTATCACATCAAACTAGAGATATGCAGATAGCTTATACAGGTAATAGGTAATTATATATAAAACATCAAAACCAAATTTTAAACAACTGCTTCTTCATGCAAAGCAGCCAGAAGTTCTATGAAACATGTAGGAATATTACAATTTAGCATTAGGATAATAATTTAATCTGTATTAGATTATATTAGAAGCTTTCAATCACTACCTGAGAAAGTGCTGACAGATTCCTTCTTGCGCAAGTCGAAGCACTTCATGAAGCCGTCCTGCGAGCCACTTAGCAGCATGTAAACCTCTGTAGGATGGAAGCACACCTTGTTGACTGTGCGCTTGTGTTCTGTAAATAGCTGGTCCTGCTTGTTACGGGAGGGTTTTCCTAAATTCCAAGTGACCACAGCCCCATTGGTGGCAGCCGTGGCCAACAGGTTCTCCTCCATCTGGTGCCACATAACATCTGCGCAGCTGAAGTTGAGCGATGGTTTGCGACCAACGCGGAGATTCAGCTTCTCCACAAACTGCTCTTCCTCCAGTGCGTAGATCTTGAAGATGTTGCGACCAGCGACAACCACCTGCGTGGCATCACGGCACACGCTGATGGCGTTGGCAGGAGCGTCTAAGTGGCAGAACATAGTTCGGCCACTGATGGTGTTGCTGCTGAGAGCTGTGGTAACCCGTGACATCTTCTCCATTTTCCTGGTGTAGATAACAGTGAATGTTTTTAAGGTCAGAGACAATAAAAGCAGCCAAGATCCACAAAAAAAAAAAAAAAACATTCATTCACATGTTAGTGTAACACTATTGTCAGCTGTAAAAGACATCTGTCACTACAGTAATCCACCAGAAGGTGGCACTCTAGCAAAATAAAAGCTTTTTAGAGCAAGGTTTATACAGTGCTTGGTTTTGAGGGTTGAGGGGATAGCAATGTATGACAAACAAATTATTTAACAGTATATAGTACATTCTTTAACATTTTCATACAACAAAATGGGTGCAGAACTTACTCTGTGAAGAACTGCCTGCCTCTTCAATATCTGCAGCAGCACACAGTCCTCATGTGCTCCCATGAGAAACAACTTGCTTGTTTGCTGGTGAGAGATAGACAGGCATGTGAGTAATACAATGATACTGTTTGGGTTTATAATTAGTACTTTATATAGTCCAGAATAAGATGAACTAGTAAAATGAATATGTCTGTATTCTTTATCACGTAAATATCAATATGTAGGAGAAGGGAGAGGAGAAAATGTGCAACAGTGTTCACACATTTAATATTGTCAATTATGAATCATATCACAATTTTCACTCCCTCTTTCAGTGTATTGCCGCTAATCTACTAATCTACATGAGGCCAAAAAATGCTTGATTACTTACTTGATTAAGGCTATTATGTCATGTAGCAAGTTTTAAATAGTGTCACATGTTCTCATTATTTCTTTCCCTCATTCTGGTCTAGTGTTTCTATTGTTCTGATCGTTTGTTTGTTTGGTCAAATCACCTCAGTCCTACCTCGTGCTTATGACAAATACATATTTAGCGCTCACGTGACAACAGCGGAGGCAAAACAAGCTCCTCCAACAACGTGGGAGAGTCTACCTAACCCGTGCAACTTTGTCTATAAATATGAAACACGATGGTGAGTGCTTTAGCCCTAAACTAACTAACAATACAAAACTTCGTGCTTCATTTGTGAGTCACAAGTCTTGACTTGCAGCTGTGTATATCCGTCAGTAAGGTCCAATGTCTTTTAAACTCACACTTCAAAGGAGGTGCACCCTAAACATGACTGGAATGTGATGCTAATGCTAGCTGGCTAACCAAGCTATCGAGCACTTTTTAAAAGACGAGACGCGTACGGCGCACGCTTAGTTTTTCACTCAATGCAGTCATTTGGTACGCTATCAAAAATGTATCCCTCTAAGCACAAGTATCTAAATGGTAGAAATACCAAAGTATTTCAGGGGACAAACCTTCTGAAACTGTTGCTCGCTGCTTGCAGTACCGGATGTAATACTATGACATAGTATCGCGAGAATTCAGTATCTGATCACGGAAGTATCACGATATTACAGTAAAGCTCATTCAAAAGTTTCACATAGGTACGGCTGTGCCCGTGTTCTTCAAATGAGGCTGTGAACGGGATTTGTTGGACCAAAGTAGGACAGTTTAAGGTGTGAAAATAATGCATATTTAAAGGCGTTGTATATCAGAACTTTGCTAACAAGCTGAGAGTGCGTTTATATAATGTTTACACGTGTTTACAGATGATGGTGTGAGTTGTCTCTGCTGCCATGAGCGCCCTGTTTACCTGCGAGAAGCCTGCTACATGGAGGAGTGTGTATGAGAAGTATTGGGATGTAGTTGAAGCCAAGGCCAAAGGCAAGAAACCTGGAAAGCTGTTGAACCTTGACAAGTGGTAATCCCCCTTCACCTCCTCACAGCTACAGTAACTACATACAAACCAGACAGTTTACCTTGAGCTGGCATTGATTTATTTTTAACAGTACAGTACTGTGCAAGGGTTTTGGGCAACAGTAAAGTAAGGATGTTGTTGGTGTTGCAACCCAGAAATATTTTTGCAGAATTTACATATGTTATTTTGAATTTACGTGTTGGTTGTATTATGTCATTATTAATTGGGATGGGCGGGAAAAAGAATCCAGGAAGCTTTGTGAAAATCAGCTCCAACTTAAGACTGGGAAGTCTTATAAAAATATAAAAGTTGCCAAATGTAAGAAGGAGTTGGATCTTTTTTGTGAGTGCAACATTTCACAGATAGATTTTCCGAGCATCTTAGAGAACAAAAATGTAGATCTAGTCCTGTGTGTTTTCTGTCTTGTGTTGTCATGTTGAGATCAGGTCTATGTGTAGCCCAGACCATGTGTTGCAGGACTCTTTGTTTCTACTGTCATCTATGCACATAGCTCTTTATGACCCTGGCTGGGTGTTTGAGCTCATTTTCGTGCTGCAGAATGAAGCCATTCAGATGCCTCCCTGATGGGATTGCATGATGGATAGAAATCTAAAGTGTCTAAAACCTTTGCACAGGGGTGACTATATGTGTTTTTTCTTGTATAATCTGGTATATGAATTGAGTCTAGTCAGTAAGTGTGACCTTGCACGCAGCTTTTTACAGTGTGTATCTCTGGTCAGGTACCAAGAGGAGCTACCTGCACTCATTTCAGGTCGACCTGACAAATATGTCACTCAGTCAGAGCTGGTGAAACTGATGGAGTGGAAACTGTCTGTAAGTACAGTCCAGGCATCAAATCATAATAATGGTAAAAGCTTCTTCACACATACAAGTCTGACAGCACTGGTCTGTGTCCTTGAGTGGCTCTGTGTGCTTCTCTGTAGAGAGGGAAGTTCAGACCGAGGCTGCAGCAGCTGGTGGCATCCAACAGCGAGGATACTGTGGAGAAATGTTCCAGAAAGGCCTTCAGCCTCCTGCCTGATGTGCAGGCAGCAATCGCAGAGCTCAGCTCCCTGAAAGGAGTCGGCCCAGCCACCGCTTCAGGTTACCACAGCTTCTCTATTCCATTAATGAGGACAAACCTGCTTTCGGCAAATTGATAAAAGTGTAAAAAAAAAAAAAACGCACCCTTATAAAATGTCTGTGATCTTCTTGAAGCACAAAGTACAAAAGTGTGACTCAAGACAGGGACTCTGGCTTTCTGTTTAATTAGTTTGAATCCACTTTATGGCTATATTCAGTTTGACTTGGGACTGACTGTCCATTTTGTTCCAGCGGTGTTGGCAGCAGGAGCTCCAGAACAGACTGCATTCATGTCTGATGAGGCCATGGAGAGTGTACCGGGACTGAAGCCCATCCAGTACACAGCCAAGCATTATGCTCTGTACCTGAGCAAGATGGTTGAGCGGACTGAAAAACTAAATAAAGGTGAGGTAATGACAGTGAAGGTACAAATAAATGTATTTCTGCATTTGTTCTCAACATATGACACTTTGTTACTAAACAAAACACTATAGCATCTGATTGTATAGTACAGGTCAAGAAGAAACATTTAATTATTTTTGCATCATGTCAGAGATAAATTCCCAGAAAACTTTCTCCATTTATCTTTTACTTTTATAGTTTATTTCCATTTAAGGCCTAAAAATTTTATATGTTTGACTTTTACCAAATTAAAAAGTGAAACAATTTGTTCATATCTGGAACTGAACTGTAGTTAAAACAAATAAATAAATCTGATCGATTCAAACTTAGCCTCTTTTTTTTTTTCATTTTACTAAAATATTCATTTCTGTTAAATGTTTTTAAGGATATTTTTGTATTCAAAATCCATTTTCACTCTACGCGAAAAAATGGAAACATTAATGTTTTATTGTTTAAGAACAATGAATCAAAAGGGTGATTTAACGTTTTTTTTTTTTTTTTTTTACTCCACTGAGCAGGGAGAGATACTTTTAAGAGTCGTCTGCAGTGAAACAATTACTTACAAGGAGGCGAACTGCTCTCAGAGCTTCTGTATTGAATGGTGCTATAAAAATGTCCTGTGCTCTTATCCTCAGAGGATCCGCAGCAGGACTGGACGCCCCACAGGCTGGAGATGTGTCTGTGGGCGTTGACCATCGCCACTCAACAGCAGCTCCCACTTGTAAAGGATTTAGATGTGAGAAGCAGCGCGGCGGCGGAGAATCGCTCAGAACCTGACGCTGAGCAGAGACCAACAAAGAAGCTTAAAACAAAATAAATATCACAGCTGCTGTAAATTGTTTCTTTTTCTTCTTCTTTTTTTTTTTTTTACATTAAACTTGTATTTTTTTATTATTTTCCCAACATAATAAAGATGTAAAGTCAATGATTAAGATGATTTTGTCGATTAATCAAACACTACAACACGGTAGGATGTTGCCACAGTATTGTTCTTTATTTATATTGTTTCTAAATTAAAGCAAAGTACAATGAACAGTACAAAATAAAACAAAATATATTCATATATATACAATATAAAATGGTTCCGTTCAGAACATTTAAAAAGTACAATAGATTGTGAAATAATTAATGAGGACTTTGATATAAATTATCCATATGTAAATTTAGTTTTTCCTTTAGTTTCCTCATGACCGAGAGAAAAATAGGTTCTTCTGCTTTGTCTTTTTGTAAACGCTGTGTTGGTTCAACCTCTTGTCTGGTCTGAGAGATTGAACCTCGTAAGCTTGGCACCATTTTATCATTACAAGTAAGCAGCTCATGAAAAACTACCACAGCAGCACAGATATGACTTTTGTTGTGTTGTTTTTTTTTTTTGTTTTGTTTTTTTTTAGTTCAAAACCACCAGGGGTTGAGGGAAATGACTTGCATTCGAAGAAACAACCTGTGATAATGTGTATTTGTGTGAACTGGAGTGACCCGGGTAGTATGTAGTGAATGTGAAATGAATTTGAAACCAACACTAGACCCTGGCGAATGAAGACTGAATGAAAACAAGAAAATGTTTTGTTTCTACCAGTTTGTCCTCGGTTGAGATGTAACGTCTGTGCTCTATTACAGAATGGAAGACAAACCTGTCTTTCTTCAGGCTTGTTTCTAACTGTGGCAGACAAAGATCAGCGTTCATGAAAACCAGAAGAATCAGGGACGTCCCTCACGCTGAAAGACTTAGAAAGGACAGTTTAATTGTGACATTTATCACAATACCAATAAGTGTTGGGATTCTCCTTTATAATTTTACTTCACAAATTTAAAGTCTGACCCTGTTTTTTTGTCATTTTAATGTTGTAACACATCAATATCCTGGATCATTTTTTGAAAACCAACCAAACAAAAAAAGAAGGATCCTTAAACCAGCATTGCAGATTTCAATATCTGCATTAAAACACTTAAGAGTGTAAATTTATGCACTGGTGAGCATCCAATGACTCTTGTTCAATCTTTGAAGCTACAGTCGCCAGCTTTACCTGCAGTCCTGCAGTGACAATTTTCCATATCTAAGAAGAAGCACTAAACACTACAAAAAAAGGCAGCAGGTCAAAGCAGCTACTGCATATACAGATGTTTGCACGTCTGCTTCTGTCTCTGTTATGGATCCTGTGCATGTAGAATAAAATACAAATGGCTGGAGCTCAGTCTTGGATTTACATGTGTGTGTGTGTGTATATATATATATATATATATATATATATATATATATATAAAAGAGATGTATAAAAGCATCAAAGAAGGATTGTGGCAGTAGAGAAAATGGCACATGACATGTCAGTTAACTACAATATAACAAGTGCAAAAAAAGGAAGTAATCAACAGTCTGAGTAATGTCAGGTATAATGTTGTTGAACTATGCTGCATTTTTGAATGAGACAAGTACAGAAATAATCAAACAATAATCCAGTTACGTTAACGCAGGTTCGTGTATAAGGTGAGTTGGCACTAACCTTCAAACAAACATGGCCTGCTACTGCAGTGACTGCTCAAAGTGATAGATCACATGTTATTGATAGGCTGCTCCTATTCAGCTCATGCCATCCCTCACCAAGCCCTCCTCATACTGTAGAAAATAAATATGTCACTCGAATGTCAAACATTAAATTAAACATCATGCAACATGTCAGATCCACTTATTAAAGGAAGATATCCTGTTTTTTACGGTCTAAGCTTTGGGCTCTGGTGTATCCTTGTAACAGCCATGCATCATCCTGACGCTGGGGGTGTTGTGACAGTCGCGCGACAGGCTGGAGAAGCACATAGAGGTTCTTTTTCTTTTCTTTTCATTCCTTTTTCTTTCTTTTTTTTAACACTAAGAGTGCCGGCACTGATGTCTGTTGTGTCTGCTGTCTCTCACACAAACCCAAACTGTCACATGCTGTCAGCCAGAGCTTGAGCATCAGGCCTCTATCACTCCTCTCCTTTAAAATGAGCTGCTGTCTCTGTGTGTGTGTGTGTGTGTGTAAGAGAGACTTTTTTCATTCTTTCTTTTTTCTTTTTGAAGGTGTGTTGGTGCTGTGATTTTCTCAAGCTCAGGTCCAGGAGATTTTGCTTACAGGGAAATGATGAACTACTCCTGAACTCCTGAATTTTCTTTTCTTTGTTGAAATAACAAATCAAACAATGGACATTTCACGTTGCGTGAGGAGAACTCAGTTGAGTATTGGTTTTTTTTTTGGGTTTCCTTTTTTTTCTTGAGGTTCAGGGGCAACAACACATCACAGGTCTTCCATGTTAGTCAGCTAGTCATGTTCTTCCAGGGAGGAGTAATATTCACAGTTAATGTGCTCTACAAAAGCATAGCCATTTACTAGCCCTTTTTTTTTTTTTACAACCCTTCTGGGTTCCTATGAATCTTAAGTTAAAGAGGCACATTAACCTCGTCTCAGGCATCCTCTTTATCTTCATTATAGGCTAACAGGGTATGTATGCATTATTCATCAATGTATCTTTGCTATTCCAAGCAATAATATTTCCTAGTATGCACAAGAGTTTCCATCAAAGATACATGACTAACATGTATTGGCTCAACTCAACTGTTTTTTAATGTATCTGAAAATGGCTTATTCGGACTATTTCATGCTGATTCCTTCATTTAAAAAGGAATCTTCTGTTACTAGTGACAGTTTCATGTGGAGGCCTGTATTTATGATCTACTATCAAAATTGACAAATGCATATTTTTTTCCCTCCCCAGGCAGGCCAGTGGACATTCAAATGAACTATTGATCAAAGAGTAATAGCACAAGAAAAATGTGATTGCTATCCTCACCTCAGCTCTCTTTCTTCCAAAAAGTCTTGGATCAAATAGAGGATAATATATGACAGAAGCCCCCGTTTGTAATTAGTTATTCAGAAAACACGAGCAGCAGGAGCGAGGAGAGGCGAGGCAAGGCGTCCGCACACTGCAGGGGAGGGTCTGGAGACGCGGGCACTTGGAAAATGAAAAATTGCATCGACCAAAAACAGAGTTGGAGGACAAGTTGCAAAAAATGAGTCCGGCTACATGAAAAATATCTAACAGTCCAGTGTTGCAGTGTTTTTTTGTTTTTTTTTTCTTCCTCCTCACCTGTTGAACATTCACAATGAGGAAATGATTTGATTTCTGATCACACACAAAGAAAACAATAGATTAAAAAAATAGAAGCTACCGATTAGCACGTTTCAAACCAACAAACACCTTTTTTTTCTTCCTCCTCTGTTGTTTCCCTCTCTACCTAGTTCTTTCTATGGCTTATTTTTGTAAAGCACTAGAGATTTGTAAAGTCAAGTGAGCTCGAGTCGTTGGTGGTCACCTAACAAACTGGGGGATTTTTGCCTCATATGCTATTTTTCTGAGGATCAAAGCCATATAGGAGTTTATCAGAAGAACAACAATCATAGCATTAATTTTGCACCATTTGAAACTTTTCTCTTTTTTTTCCCTGACGAGGGAAAAAAAAAAATACAAATAAATATACTCTTGGTTATGAACATACAATATACACATCCACTATCAAATGAAAAACGGGGACAACTTAATAACACTCTTTTTTTCCCTTTATAGGTACATTCCTTTACAAAAGTATACAGTCCCTAAGAATGAGAAACTGAGGTATAGACTGGGCCTGACAGAGAGACCCCAATGCCCTCTGGGACACGAAGGTCAGAGGTCAGGTTGATGACACATCCGCGCCCTCCCCAGTTCAGTCTGTCAGAGCGAGAACAGGCAGAGGCCAGTGTGTGTGTGTGTGTGTGTGTGTGTATTCTCTTCCCCTTGTCCATGACCTGCAGAATCAGGCAGTGTATTTGTGGTTGCGTGTGTGTGTGTGTGTGTGTGTGTGTGTCCTTGTCTCGCTGAGAGCCACAGAGCATGACATGACATATTTTACACGGTGCGCCTAGCAAGTTGGTGGTTAATGTTTGACAGTAACAGGAGGAGGAGTTTGCTCGCTGAAGTGACGACTGTCCAGGTTAAAGTTGATTTCCCGTCGTCTCGTCTGTGTTGTGTGAACTACGTGTCTATGTCCACAGTGTTGGTATAATGTCATGGAAATAATACATTAAAACAAAATGATGTCCTTTTATTTTTAAAGACCCCATGAAGTGAAAATGTCAGCGATACCTCTAAACTAAAGGTACTTATTAATGATCCATGTGAACATTTGGCATTTAAATTTTTTTTCCTTCATTTTTCCTGTACCTGCTTCTGGGAAGGAATTTCTCTGTTACGAGTCGATAAATTTTGACTGATTCGCTTTCATTTGGCTGG
Organism: Polydactylus sextarius; assembly: GCA_016801845.1. NCBI lineage: Eukaryota > Metazoa > Chordata > Actinopteri > Polynemidae > Polydactylus > Polydactylus sextarius. The sequence goes on along the minus strand of CM028920.1, from coordinate 9,917,638 downwards.
AAACCCTCATGAGCAGCTGAATTTGAAGTAAACTGTCTTTTTGTTGTTGTTGTTGTTGTTGAGTTAGTGTGCCAGCAATTCTGCAAGAAGAAACCACAGTGACCGCTGCGAGTTACAGCAGGGACGTGAAATTTAAAAAAAAAATTATATTAACAATCATATTTCATCAGTGCTTTAGTGTTTTTTGTTTATTGCTGCCTCTTGAAATAAACTCTACTCTCCTTTAAATCTTCCTCTGTAGCCAAAAGTCTCCTAATCTGCTTAAACACCCAAACTCAATTAATCTAAAAGACTTGTATCTTCATCTCTGACCTTTATGAAAGATAGAAAATTTCTCCCAACAACTTTATCACTAATGGCAACACATGTTCCTATTTTTCTGCTCCCTTCGGTTCCCGTTTCCTTCTCACCAGAGGCACAATCAGATTCTTCTCACTCGAGGTCAAAATTTTACTCAAAGAAACAACACTGAAAGTTTAGCGCTGGTAATGTGGATGAGATTTCAACGTATATATAAAAAGATATATTGTCCCTCAAAATGGATGTGAGGAACTTTTCACCTGTTCTTGTTGCTACTTGTAATCCCTCTTTAATAAAAGAGACATATTTCTTTGATTTGCAAAGTATCTGTAAAAAAAAGGATTCTTGGTCGATTTTAGTTTTGAATGATGTTGTATCATTTCGTTTGGGTCTAACTTGAGAGGAAATGGGAAAGTTAACTATGGGCGAAGAGGGGAGGGGGGCTTTGTTTGGAGCGGGGTTGGAGTCAGTGTGTATGTGGAGGAAGGTGGGGGAGGAAGGTAAAGGAGGAGGATGATGATGATCATCATCGTTATTATCATCAGGGTGGTGGTGGGATCTGCACCCCCAGGAGCTCGTACGCAAAGATGTTCCAGAAAATGGCGAAGAGGAGGAAGGTGATGAAAGAGAAGACGATGACCCACCAGGAGCACTGTTTCTGCAGACTCTCCTCGTAGCTGCGCAGGATCAGCAGCCCCATGCTGATGCCGACCACGGCACCCGACAGGTGCGCCATGAAGCTGGGCTGAGGCCCCGAGGACGGCAGCGGTGGCGAGAAACGGAGCCAGACTGCGCGACCCACCTCTGAACTCACTGCGGAAGATTAAAACAAAACAAAACAAAACAAAAAAAGACAAGAAAGAATCAGTGCAGAGAATCTGTTCAGCATCTGCTCGCTGCTGAAACTGTGAGAGAAAGTCAGTGAGAGACACAGATCCTGGTTTTCCACCGTCGCTTTAGGAAGTGTTTGGCATTTTGAAAAAGACACTTATTTGCTCTCTAGAGGAAGGAGAGATGTGAACACTGATACCATTCTCTGGTCTGTACGACGCTTATGAAGCCACAGCCGGCGGCTAATTGACTTATCTTAGCATAAAATCCACCTACAGCACCTCTGAGCTCACCATTTAACACATTACAGCTCATTTGTTTAATCCCAGCTTTAGTGGTGCTGTCTGTAGATTTCATTACCTTTGGACAGAGCCGTGCTAACTGGTCCCCCTGCTTCTTTCTTTCCTTCCTACTTTGTGCTGACTTAAGCTAACCATCTGCTGGCTGTTACCTTACATGTAACAGACAGGTATATTAAAAATGTCAATTGTTTTTTTTTTATCTAACTTTTGCCATAAAGTGAATCAGCATTTCATCACAATGTCAAACCTTTTTGCTTAATCCATTCAAGCTGAAAACGATCCTGTTAATTTTTTCCCATTTAAGTAATATGGCTTTTTTAAAACCCAGTTGGAGAATTTGTGACTCTTTGATTAAATTATCTTGAATAGCAGAGTGCTTTTATTTAGCTATTATGGCAGTCATTCAAGGTATTCATTCACTTATATGTAATTCACTCTCACTCAAATACAGAACAAGGCTTCAATTTTGAGGTGACTTCATGTCAGTCCACAGAGATGAGTTATATATTTATATGTACTGTAGTAAAGTGTTTTATCACAGACAAAGAAAGGTCACATGAGTATTTAAACAAAAAATACTTTAAAAAGTTGTATGAAGTTGATTAATCTCTTCCAAAGTTGTGTTTTATTTTGAAAATCCATATCCCCTGTTTATAAAAGCCACAAAGAGAGACACGACGACGGTCCTGCAGAGACTGGCTGCTCTCTCGGTTCGGGGGCGGCAGGCTCAGGACAGATGGAGGGAACATATTGCTCACTAATGAAAGTCCCAGTGTATCGGTCCTCGTGTGGAGAAAAAGGACAAGTAGTGTGACTCAGATGCTTCGGAAACAAAGCAACATGTCCGATCAGGGAGCCTCTCACTCTGAACCCATTAACTATGAAAACTTCGGTAGCAGGTCTGTTGCTCAGCTTTAAGAGGTTTTAATTTATGATAAATACTCTGCGATTCTGTTGAGTTGTGAACAGGTGGTTTTGTGAACAGGGACATTAAGCTGCAAATTAAAAAGTAATACACATTTCCTTTTTTTTTTTTAATGATGGATCTATAAACTTGTCGTAAATAGCAACAGCAGGATGAGTGAGCGCACGGCTCTGAGGGGAAACTTACTGCAAACTAGTGCCAGGATCATGCGGAGCAGCTTGTAAGGACAGCGCATCCCGGCCCAGTTCTGCAACACACGGAGCGAAAGTGTCTCGTCAGCGCAAACAATCACGACACAAACAAGCATTATATATACAAGTATATTAAGAACCTGGCAGGAGGAGACTCACTTCCTATCCTCTGGACATATTTAGACAAGAGAGGAAGGCCATCCATATCCATATGAGAGGACGAGGCAGCACTTACACAAGACAGAGATGCGATTATACACCTGGCTGCTCTCCACTTACTGGTTCCAACCCAGTGGCACTCTATTAATTAGGGCTAAGATAATTTAACAGAGGGGTAGAATGGGCCAATAAATAGTCCTTGTGGTTCTTCGAGGGTGGAAAAAGAAGAACAATGGCATCCTGACTTAAAATAACACATTTACACCCCACGATGAATGATTGCACCCAATCACATCCCAACTTAAATCCCCTGGCAGAGGGACCAGGACCCAGTGCCAGTGGTTTTCAGTCTTCACTTAAAGCAGAAAAAAGAAACGCCCAACACTGATGCAAAATTTAAGAGAAGCACGTAAATAAAACCTGCTGTGACCGTATGTTCACAACAGGCGAGGAGCGGCAGTAGCTCCTGATGTCACAATATTTTTACAGATAAATGATTCATATGATGGAAGGGGAGAGGTCAGAGAAGTAATTCAGAGGAGGAGGTCTGAGCTGTTTGTGATGTGATGTTGCTGCTCTCTCTCTCTCTCTCTCTCCCTCATGAGAGGCAATTTGCTCTGACGTTTGCTCCAAACTCGCAGGAGGAGAAGGGCAATCTTTAACCAGAGGACAGCCAATCCATTTTGTCCGTTACAGATCTTGTTATCACAGCTCTGACATTGAAATTCTAAGAGAATCTGACATGCGAGCGCGTGCGACGTGCTGCAGAAGATTGAGACGGAGAGGCCGAGAGAAAAATAAAGCTACAGTTGGGAAAGCTCTCTTTTTTTTCTTTACTTCAACTTCAAAACAAAAAAAAAATGTAAGTGTCATGTTCAAAGTTAACGTGGTTTAAAGACAGTCACAGCAGTGATTGAAAATTCACCGAGCCTGAAAACTGGATGATGATAGTTGATGGTAGATGGCCAAGATCGAGGGTCGAGACTGGATGAGGTTTCAAGATTAGTTTTAAAAAAATGATAAAAGAATAAAAAAAAAAAAAACAGAAGACACCAGAAAAGAATTCATCAGAGCAGAACTAAGATGTGCCTTCCCCAACAACAAGCGTAACAGACCAAATAAACTGTGCAGGCAGCTACAAGCTCACGGTTTTTACAGCTACACGGTTTTTGCTTTGAGCCCATCAGCCCACTTTGATTTGTATCCCTGCTGGCATCTCCACTGCCCACAGTGAACAGCGACATTAGTTAAAGTGATTCGTCAGATGTAACGCCGCCTCGAGAGTCCGAGAGAATGCGGAAGACATTTCACATACAAAACTTGTTACAGAAACAGACACGGCATCGTGGGAGTTCACCGCCTGTTTTGTTTGTTCTGTTTTGTTTTTTTTCAGTGAGCACATATAAACAGTCTTAATAATTAATACCAGAGTTTAAAATGCCAGTTCACATGAGATTTACTGATTCAGTCAAAAAAAAAAACAAAACAAAAACAAAAGAACAAAACAATCATCATCATCAACTTCCAGCGAAAGCTTCTTTACTTTGTTGATGATGATGAGATAAGAGGTCACATTGTCTCTGAATATTCAGCGGCGTCGTTCCAAAACCCACTGAGCAATGAAAGGTATTTATCACAATGATGTGATGCTACTGCAGCAGGAAAAATGTCTACCTAGCATCTGCTGGGAGGAGGAGGAAAAAAATCAAAACAGATAAAAACAGTAAAGCCCGGGATGATAGCGAGAGAATGAGGTGGTCCCTGTTTTTTTTTTTGTTTTGTTTTTTTTTGGAAGGCTTTGACATTTCATCTCTACTGAGAAGAAAAAAAAACACTTTCAGACGTAACAATGGAGGCGATGATGATGATGATAATGGTAGTTACCATGACGACGTTGGCCAGATGCGCTGAGCACAGAGCGTAGACCCCGCCGGAGCCCCCCACCACCGGAGCACGCATGTCAGTGATGGACACTGTCAGCGAACCTGCAGAGACACAGAGAGAGAGAGAGAGAGACATATTAGGAATGTAGACATGAGAAAGAAGACGGGAGCGAGAGTGTGTGTGTGTGTGTTAGAGAGAGAGAGAGAGAGTGTGGGAGAAAGAGAGCGAGCAAAGGGCAGCGTTTCAGAGCAGAGGGGAAAAACAAAGAGTCAGATTACTCATCACACAGCAGCACAAGTCACCTTCCTCGGAGCATTTTTCTAAAAATCTCTGTAAAAAAAAAAAAAAATCTCACAGAGGGGCTGTGCTGCATCAGCTGACCTTCATGTGCCCTTTTATTTAACATCCAGAACACATGACACACTCTTTTTTCTCTCTCTCTCTCACACACACACGTGCTCTGTGTTGTTTTTTGTATCTTTCCTCTATGTAAGCAGTCTGCTCACACTGCAGCTCAGTAATTATATCAAAATGACAAAGAAGTGACAGTGAGTGTTTCTTAATGGGATTTTAGTAGTTGAGGATGCTGCAATTAAAATTAGAAGAAAAGAAGAAGAAAAAAAGTGAATTTTAAGATGATCTCTGGTCAAAGTAAGGCCTGGGGAAATATGGGCGAACCTTGCTGAAGATGATAATTTCCAATTTGCATGCCCTAAAAACACTTTGTGTTATATTCATGAACAGTCTTGTCTCATCTGACTGATGTAGAAGTAAACAGAAGCCAAATATGCTGTTTAAAAGATAGATAGATATCTTTTATTATCCTTTAGACACACAGACAGACAGATAGATAGATAACAACTCATTGAATATTTGGACATTTTAAGAATATACTTTGTGTTTATATATTATTTGTATTATTGCTGAGAGAGTATAAACGGGGTAAGAAACATTGAGCCCAACTCTGACCAAAGGTAAATTTAAAAAAAAAAGGTAAATGTGTCCACCAGCACCTTTAAATCTCTATAATTAAAACCCTTAAATCTCATTTGTTTAATAGGTACAGAAACAGAAGTGTGAAAAAGTGTGAAAACAAACAGCTTGTGTTTCAAACTAGTTTTTGTTTCTGTGCTATATCCTCATATTTGCTGCACTGATATGAGCTGTTTTCATTTAGCTCACAGCAAGAAAAAGAACATGCATCTCAGACTTAATGTCAAACTGTTGTTCGGAAGTGTTTTAGTGTACAAACAGAGGGTATATCACAGTGGGATATTTGGGAAGTTATTAACGAAAACAATAAAATAGACTAAAGAACTTAAGAAAAAAAATCCTTCTTGAAAAGGAGTTTAAAGAGCCAGCAGGTTTGATCAGCATGTAAAGGTGTGTATAGATTCAGTTGTCGGTGCAGTGCAGGACACCTGCTGCTGCATTAACCACAACATTGTGAAGTAGGACAGAATCCCAAGCAGCAGAAATCACAGTGGCAGTTGCTTGCGAGGACGGCGTCAGCCACTGTTAATTATGCAAATGAGCTGATAAGGGAAGCGGAGAGGCCTGATAAAACAAAACAGCCTCTTTTTAATCACAGTTGGGGGTTTGCTGGAGTTGTGATCTCAGATTTATAATTCATGTTGAAACATTTGGATTCTCTGTGTGTGTGTGTATGTGTGTGTGGGAGAGAGAGTAAACATCGACTTAAAGAACGCCTTGTCAGCCTGTGGTGACGGTCATGATCGTGGAAAGACAGATGGTAATCAGAGCGCGTTCCTGAGTCATTCATCTCTCCTCGCCGCGACACCTATGGGCTATTTTACGTGAATTTATGGGGCATATGAAGGTTGGTGATTCAACTTAAGATTTCAGGAGATTCACTGTGCCCTCATTTTTTTTTTTTTTTTTTAGCAGATCCACAAAATTGCAATTACAGAGCATAGCAAGCATACAGTATGTGGTCTCTGATCTTTTCAAAGAAAACGGAAAAAAGAACAAAGTGCCGCCGAAGCAACTTTGGTGGCATCAACATCTAGTCGTCTTTTAGTCCTTTTCTTCTTTTTTTTTAAAATTTATTACTTTGACGTGTTAGTATTAAGCAGATGGAAACTGATGAAATATTAATAGAATGATATAAGCCATATCTTGATGTTTTAACGATTCCGTATAATTAAGTGATACAGTTTTAGGAATTTATTTCACTTTTTTTTTTTTTTTTTTGCAGTGCAGTGATCTACTTCAGAGACCACATCTCCCAATTTCATTTTGGATTAAACTTAAAAAAAAAAAAAAAAAAAAAGTGTAGCTGGTATCGAGATACTGATGAAAAGGATATTTTAGTAACATCTGTTGATTTGTTATTTATTTTCTTTCATTTCAAATACAGAAACTTAAAAGTAGATGGACAGATTTCTACACTTTTAGAGGAATTCCCCTCAGGAAACACATTGATATTTAATCGGAACAGGAAAAAAAATAAGTCCTTTAACAAATCATTGTCGGTTTTGCTCATAAACAACCACTACAGATAAATATCTGTCTCTTCAGCTGTTAAATACTCCACTATGCTCTAGAGTGAACCTTTTAAAAGCTGTGAAGGGTGAAAAAAGCACATGAAGGGTCGGGAAATTAATCTATAGCTTCTGTGCTACAAAACAACAGCGTTCACAGTGAGGAGCTTCTGGCTAAAATGATCATTAACACCAGCACAGACCAACTCTTCAGAGGAGACACTTGTCAGGGATGTGACGCCACCATCTGCGAGTGAAAAAGAGAAGACAACCGGAGACCTCCGGCTCAGAGGAAGAGACGAGCTCCACAGGGAGGAAACAAACTGCTCTCTCCTGCTTTGGTGAGAGGCTCCACATACAGAGTGAATATTAAACAGCTCTGTCGCGGTGGCTCTTCTGCTTAGAGGATGGGTGGTGGTGGTGGTGGTGGGGTTTAAGATTGAGGATTCTCACACTCAGCAGGAGCTGAGACATGAGGTATACGATTATTCCAGCATTGAGCTGACACACTCCGTCTCATGAACAGATTATATATTGTCACCATCCAGAAGATATCATCAGCATCCTCAAATATTTCTGTGAGCTCACGCTGCAGTGTTGACAGTGAAAATGATGCATTTGTATACGAGTATAGGTCAACCACACGCTCTCTATCTGTCACAGTGTAATCCCCAAATGCAGCGCAAGCGAGCACAAGCCTCTCTGTCAAACCGAACTTGCTAACATTACTGTTACTCCAGGCTGCCCTTGAGCTATGGGTCAACTTTGTGTTTTCCGGTCTCTCTGGGATAAAGTGCAGACAAGGGATGCTGAGCTGATCCGGGGCCAGAATTTGACAGTGCCTGAGGCCACGCTGCTCTGTGGTCACTGTGATGGAGGCTGCGCCAGAGCTCGATAAATGCTGCAATACAAAATATATATCATCTAATCCTTGGAAAATATGCCAGATCATGACTCTGCACAAACACTGACAAACATCTTCTCACTGTCTGCTGTCTGGACATTTTCTATGATCAAATATTGTTAAGGAGACCTAAATCAGACAGTAGAAGGTATGTATAAGTATGTGTAGATTTATACGGTGATTATTTTTGTCTGCATTTATAACTTGTTAAATATGTAATAATGTTTTTACTGCTTAGTATAAAAGTGGTAAATACATAGCTGAAACATTATTGGGGTTTTTAAAAGTTAAACCTGCATTAAATGATTTTTTATGGGGGCAGAAGAACAAGTTGTAAAACACAACATCGACATCTACTCGCTTTATAAAGTTGACAGGGCAAACACAACGAGCCAACGAATGCAAATCTAATATTCGTTTTCTTTTAGCTCAGTTTGGGTTTCATCAACTCCTGGAAGAAGCAAATTTCCTCCAGCTTGTTGTTGATGCATCTGATGACACTAAGTTGTAGGCTGTAAAAAAAAAAAAAAAAAATGAAAAAAAATTCAAAACCAAAACAACAACAAGCTGAGAGATGCAATAAAGCTGCAGAGTCAGGTGATAATTCTCTGGCTCACATTACATATATTCATCTGACTGATTATCAATATACAAATATCGACTGCACCAGCTTTAAATCAAGATGCCACATTGAAAAGCAAGAAACACTACACATCCCCTAACATCCTAACATCATCTAATAGAAGTTTTTTTGTTTTTTGGAAACCTAAAGAACATCAGTGATCATTAATATGCATCGAGTTGCATTTCTTGGTTGGTCACTCGATAGATTTCTCAGGAGAGGACAATTAAAGGACAATGAATGTTTATTTATTCAGGTGATTTAGTCAGCGTTGGACACAGAGAAAAACTGTCCATCCAGCACTGTGCTTTTAGTTTTTTATTCAGTAGAAAATGCGAGGAAATGGACCAACCACACCAGTCAGACGTATTCTGCTATGTTCAATAATAAGAGATTAAAGAAATATAAGAGTAAAACATTTCAATGGAGCAAAAAGAAAGAAAAAGTTCTGTCAGAGCTCAGCACAGATAGTGTCAGGTAAGGGAAACCTGTGCCCGCTGATACTGTGGGACTGTTGCTGCTTTGGTTTGGGGTTGTTCTATTTGTACACACTTGCTTCAGACAGATCTATCCTGTATGCATTAAATCTCATGGCCCTGCACAGAGAAGTGCTGTAGTCAGCAGCGCTGTAGTCACAGGCCTGCCTCTGTCGGCTAATAAACTGGGAGGGGGGAGGACGCCTGATCAGATTTATTTACTAAGCACAAATACGAAGCGAGGCAGACTGATGGGAGGGTTCACGAGGAACGGTGACACAGACGACACACTAACCGTGTAATCCTGCTGTCACAACTATGTTTTTTTTTTTTTTTTTTTTTTTAAGAAAAGAAAATTCTGTCGCCACATTAGCAGATAAGTCAGACAACATACTACTTGAAACTATAACAATAAATACATACTGTTTCGTTTAACATAAGCACAATGTTTTGACGGTGTTATGTTGATAACAGTGTTGCTCTTTGAAACTATGCGAATTATTATCTTTACATTAATCTGAAATAAACTGACTAAGAAAGTGGTGAAACATGCCCAATTACAATCTGAACGAACAGATATTTTTAAAGATTTCTATAAGACATTTCCAGGTGACAGAGATATGATCTTCAGTGGTAAATTATACAGTGGAAAGAAAAAGTATGTGAACTTTTTGGAATTTTATGATTAAAAAAAGATAATGTGTCTGAAATAATTACACAAACAAATCTGATCTGTCAGGTCTTTATTGGGTTGAGGTCTGGGCTCTGACTAGACCACTCCAAAAGGTGGATTTTGTTTTTCTGAATCCATTCTGTTGTGGATTTGCTCCGGTGTTTTGGGTCATTGTCCTGTTGCATCACCCACCTTCTACACAGTTTCAGCTGTTATATAGACATTCTCACATTATCCTGAAGAATTGTCTGATATACTTGAGAATTCATCTTCTCAGTGATTTCAAGTTGGACAGGTCCTGATGCAGCAAAGCAGCACTGGTGTGCTAAAACCTGACCCCAATTAGCTTTTTTGAGGTCATCAACTCAAGCGTTCACATATTTTTTCCACAAGCAATATGAGGGTTTTTTGTTTTTTGGTTGTTCTCAATAAAGACATGAAAGATGAAAAATGTTGTGTTATTATTTTAGACACATTATGTTTGTCAATACCCTTGATTTAGACGAAGATCAGATCATATTTTATGACAAATATATTCCATAAAACCAGAAAATTCCAAAAGGTTCACATACCTTTTCTTGCCACTGTATTTAGTTTAATTGTTAATCAAAAATATCTGTGATTCATTTTGTAGTAAAAGACAAACCAATCAGTCCTTTATATTTTGGTTTTTCATGTACCTGCAGGTGACTGGAGTAAAGAATGTAAATGTCAGCGTGACTCAACTGGAAGCTGACCATCTGTCACGTGGTCTTTTGTCTATCTGAAAATCTCAAGCTTCAAATGTCATTTAATAGAGTGGCAACCATCTCAAAGCCTCATTTCAACTATAATAGTACTGTCAGACTGGGAGGGGGCTCTGTTAAAGATATTTCCATCTGGGAAAGAGATAGACACCTCAGTGTCACCCAGAGAGAAAGAGATAAGGGAAATATCACCTTTGCAGCCAATGCTCTCCTTCAGGCGGAGCAGCATGAGTCGTAATCAGTCCTCATCCAGTCTAACATCGTCATCCATCTCCTCATGCCCTGGTGGATCGTGGGCAGGAGCAGGAAGAGGAGGAGGGAGGGTAAAAACTTTCAGATAATGTAAAGGGAAAGAAAGAGTCTGAAAAGTTTTACTTATCAGTGATGTCAAGCTGCGGAGGAGCATCCAAAACTGCCAGCGTCCTCAAAGCAACGTAACGCTACACACATGCACTGCAGTCAGAGCAGATCATTACACTACAACTGGGGAAACAGATCCAAAGCGGAAACGCAACATGAACCAGAATCTCTGTTGCATACATATGCAAAAATCACCCATAAAAAAGGAAACAACAACAACAACAACAACAATAGCAATAATAACAACATGATTCCAGCGTAGTTGATGCCAAGCTGTGGCCTGAAAGAACGGATCTAAATCATCAATCTCAGTGTGCCGGCATGGCCACTGTAAACACACTTTGCCCCCAGTTTCCTTTGAGACCGATACTGTTTATTTCTGCTCTGTCCAGCTTCTCTTCCAGGAGGAAAAAAATATGATAATATTTATGCGACCCCAGAGAGCACATGGGGCATCAAGAAAAATCTATAATCTTCACAAGTCACATCCTCCACAGCTGCTGAGAGAAAACCGCTCAGCACAGCATCAGCATCAGCATCAGCATCAGCAATCAGGGACATGTACAATCATATCTGATTTTGGTGTGTGTGTGTATGTGTGTGAGTACGTCTATAATGGAGGACAAAATTTAGAAATCAACGAGAGCGTATTGTTTATGCCACAAGAAGAGCTGCAATATAAGAAAAATAAATTCTCGTCACGACTGAAGCTGTTATCACTCAAGACTGCTTTTTTCAGTGAACAAACACAATAGCTGACCTTGGATGGAAATTACTCAAATTCTTTCGATATACCGATGAAAAAAAGAGCAAGAAATCATTTTGCGTGCTCAAGGTTATGAGGCCACGGTGATTGGCTACAAGGAGGAGGATGATGTGCTTTCTTCATCACGGATCCTTGAAACTAACCATCGAAGTGAATTGAATATAAACGCCTGATGGATATCTGGCGTCCTGGATTTGGCGTCAGACTCGTTGGATGCAAATGGACGACTGTAAACAAAGCACGCTTGCTGTTCTACACAAATGGGGGCTCCATCAATGAGGCTGCATACAGTAAAGGAAAAAAAATATATTTTCATTATCTTTGGCTGCTGTTATCAGCCGGGCTACAGGGGGGCGGTTGTAGAGGAAGTGAGCTCGGTGTCACCTAAGAGGAGTTGACTGTGGGGTGAGTGGGGGGGTTGGGAATTACCATAAACACGCTGGCAGGCTCTGCAACGCACCAAGGTCACCCTGCGCCTGCTCGGTTCAGCTCGCCACCATGGGAGTACATCAGAAACAGAACCAGACGCTTTAGTTCAGATACATGCAACACTGGGGTTCATACACACCGAGCAGTCTGCAGCTGAAAAGATAGAAATATGACCTTGTGTATGTTCATAGCCATGTACTCTTCAAAAAAGCAGGAAATAATTGGTATTCAGTTGACAATAGGGACACAAAGATGACTCTCACTGTCCTGAAAACACCTCCTGTTTCCCACAACCCCTTACAAGCTTCTCCTCCAGCCAATCAAATCAGCGCGTTGTAAATATCTCACTCCACACCGGCGCTCCGAGCCAAAGTCAGAGAGTCCGAGTCACACCCCTCTGGCACTGAGAGTGATTTATCCGACACTCTGTTTTCTGACGCTTCCCCCCTTCTCCTGCTCTGCCCTCTCTCTCGTCTTTTTTTATCTCCATCTCTCCCTCATTAATTGAGTTTGGTTGCTGATGCAGTGTGAAGGTGCGGTAGCCTCAGTTTATCTGACTCCACTTTGTTCCAAGAAAAACTCCCGGTGGGAGTAGTAACTTTGTGATTCACAGCTGTGAATCACTTATTAACAGTTTGTACACACACAATCTAGTGAAGTGCTGCTTGTTGTATTGATGATATTTTTGTAGCTTTATTGGATTATATTGGAAAGTATCAAAGTATCAGGTTTCATTAAGCTCTTTATAAACCACTAGAAATGTTGTCTGACAAAAACATCTTGTTTCAGTGTCCATTTATCAGTTTTTCAGAGTAAGAGTGTTCAAGTGAGAAACCAGAAAATGTGTTGAAAGCCCTGGATAAATCTAAGAAAGTGGACTTGAGTTAGGATAAAGTGCTGTTTCTTCTAGGTTGAAAATCAACTTTGACTTTCCAATCACATTACTGCTTCAAAATGAACAATTATTTTGATTTCCTAAAGCTCCACATTTCATTTTTACGCGAAAAAAATTGACATAAAGCAAGGAATTTAAAAAAATAAAAGAAAAAAAAAAAATAACAGTGAATGAGTCAATCTGTCACCGAATTGGAAATCTTTCCAAGTTGTAAAACTTGTTTGTTTTTGTTTACTTCACTTACTCAATTAAATTTATAGATTTTATTAATTTTAATCTTGTAGATTCCATCCCGAAGCTGTATTTCTATGCTTTTGGGAATTTTTAGTGGAGCGACATAACTTGGAGCTCTTGTCTCTCCATCAAAACATCAAACATCAGCAAAATGGATGATGGACAAAGTCACTCTTGGCAATAAACCAAGGTTTTCTATCCACTGGCAGAAGATATAATCATATCTGCCCTGTCTTAAATAAGTGCAGCGTGCTTTTAAACAACATCAATCAGTTAGAAACAAGGAGCGTGGAGACTTTAGTGTAATACGGGCAAAAAAAAAAAAAATATGCCCGAGGACCCACAGTCATTTCAAACTGGATGGGCTTTTATTAGTGCAAGAGAAGGCAGGAACAATCATCTGGGTAAATTATGAGTGACAATAAAGCGAGTCTCATGTCGAGCTGACGTCGCTGGTGTCCTGCTCCTGATCCCAACAACATTCATCAACTGCTGAGGGATCAAACATTACATGGGACTTTGGCTTGGTGCTTTTAAGTAATGACAACATCAGCTGACGCACAACAATAACGTTACACCGGCGTGCGGTCATTCATCACATTTCCATTTCAATTTCCCGACGGGCAACAAATGACATAAGGCGACATCTCCTCCTCTTGACTGAGGACGCCGGTAAGTGGTGTGAACACAGTGATCTCTAACACTAACTGGCTGCTTTATTACAGTAAACACTAGACTCTGTTAACAGGCTGCTGGACACAGGAGGAGGAGGAGGGGGGAGAAGAAAAAAAATAAATCCTCCTGCATTATTCAAACATGAGCTCCATATGGGCTTTTAAAGTGCACAGTGACAAAACTGAAGCCCCATGTGGTTTCTTCATACGCAGGTGTATCTATAGGCTTTATTTATGCAGGGACAGAGGAAGGGTGTATTTCCATAATCTGCTCAAGTAAAAAGCAGCAATAGGGCTGATGAATGGATTAGTTGACGGATAAAAAAAAAACTATTAGCAACAACTTTCAGGGGTTTATGATTTATGGTTTGAGTCTTTATTTAAAAATGCTAAATAAAAGGGCTAAAGTACAATATTATGTTCTCAACACAGCACGGTGAAGAATAACTCATAATTAATACATGTAAGTGTATAAATCTCCTAAAATTGGACTTAAATGCAGTATTTTAGTAAATTTACTATCTATAAACTGCAGTTACTACGATATTCATATCTCCAGAGATGATGGAGATTAAGGGTCTTGTTCAGGGTCACCACAGTTTAAAGAGTCAACCACATAATGAACCATAACTGAAAACATTTGATTAACAGGTTGCGACTTTGTTTGTTGAAGAATAATCATAATTCACAGGATCTCATTGTGCTGAGGAGTGTTCCTCAGTGAATACTCTGTGATTACAGTTTGGGCTCCACTGGGAAAATTACATATGTTGTTGTTTTTTTCAAGCAAACACTATTTAAAAACATGTGCCTTTTATTTCAAATGTTAACACATTGGTACTTTTTATTTTGTAAAGAGAGTGTAGAGCGTAAAGAAAAAAAAAAGCCCAATCCAGTACTTAATAGCACTTGTTTTTCTGCAGATATCACAGCCTTAAAATGACTTTTATAGCAGGTAAGAGTCTTTCTGTTCTTGATTTGAGAATTGTCACCAACTCTTCTTGCAAACTGCTTCAAGTTTAAGATATTTTTAGGCCGTCTTGCAAGCACAGCATGTTTTTTTTTCAGATTTTTTTTTAGAGTTAGAGGACTGTTAGAGCTGTTCCAAATGATTCATCTTGTGTTTTGTGAAGTAGTTCCTGGTGGACTTTGAGGTCTGCTTTGGATCATTGACCTCTTGTTGGAGTCAGTCTCATTTCACTTTCACTTTTTTTTTTAATTCCCTCTTTTCTGCAGAGGGTTTCAGAGGCGGGTGTGCCACCGGCTCTAACATATCTACAAAAAAGAACAAGTTTCACTCTTGCTCCTTAACAGTTGGGTAAAAAAAAATGTTTCAAAAACAAATCTTTGATGACTGTGGCTTTGTGTTATTCCAGACTTCAAGCACTGTCCTCAGTGATGAGATCATGAGATAAGATTTCCCACTGATTTTTCTTCCACGTAGACCTTTTCTGTTCAACACTGCATCAGCTAAACCTTCCTGCGGCTGCGTTGCAGTCGTGTCAAAGTTCTGCTTTGTTTTTTCTGCCCAGCAGACATAAAGTTTTGTCTCAAAGTTTTCTCGGTTTTCGAGATTTGTCTTCACCTCCACAATTCCCCTTAATTGTTATTTCTCACTGACATCTACAGATAGAGGAGGTTTCAAGCTGGAAGTGCTTTTATATCTTTTATTTTTATAGCCTTCTTCTGTTTTATGGGCATCAGTTAGCTTTTTGTCAGATCCTCCATTTCCAGAGTCGACAAAGCCTTTTGCTTTGCTTTGCTTTGCTTTGCTTTGATTTGTTGAGTGCTGCCACAAGGTTTCAAGGGTCAGTCACAGTCATTTATCAGCTCTGAAAGCTTCATCAGCTGACAAACTCTAATGGCAATTGTTCACCTGCCTTACGAGTCCTAATGAGTCAGTTAAGAACTAATGAGTTGATGAAGTTGTGTTTCACAAACAGAGGGAAGCCAAAGCCTTAATTAATCCACAATATCAAAGGAAAGTCAGATGTTGTTACAATAGCTGCAGAGGTTGTATTTACTGCCTTTCATATATATATATATATATATATATATATATATATATATATATATATATATATATATATTGTGAGCACACTATATGTATTTATTCAAATAAACAATAAATGAATAACTGAACTACAACAAATCCAATTAAGACATTTTTGAGAAAAGATTATTTTTCTCCAGCACTAAACAAAAAAGAGATAAGGACCAGACTGCAGGTCACTTCACACACTAACACATTCGTCTGCCCTAAAAATAGTCTCCAACAAATGTTTCTTTCATGCTCGGTTGCAACTTTTTCTTTAGAAGCAGAATGTTTGGCCATGAACTCGTTTTAGGTTGATATTTACGAAATGAAAGCAGTTTAGTTTTGAGTCGAGCAGGAAGCAGTGAGACAATTGCTGTTGTAAGAGGCTGCTGGTCAATTTTGGATCGACTAACATGTAAGTCGTTGGAGGAGACAGACACCGCAAGGCCAACGTGAGGCTCTGAGGGGGAAAAAAAACATGGCATTCTGGCTTGAGCTGATGTCCTGAAGCACATGAGGAAACTGAGCGAAGGAGAACCACACGACAATGAGAGAGGGAATAAAGAAAGAAGATTAAAATAGAGAACCCCTGCTGCTTCCCCCCTGTAAAGTGGAACTGGGCTGAAATATTGAACGTGACTCAATTTTTTATATTCACCCAGTCGATACTGCTTGAAAATTTGAGCGAGAGTGTGGTTACTTTGAATTTGAGAGGAGCTTCAGCTCCTGTTTTGTTTTGTTTGATTAATGAGCAAATTCAGAATGACTAAGGACGATGTTCGCAGATCTTTCTGAATAGCTTGGTTAGAAAGTAATTACATAATAGTTTTGTTTTTTTTTCTTTTTGTCACACACATCCAAGGACAAAATGCACAATGTCATACTTTGTTTTCAGAGGCTGCTCTTCATTATTCTAGTGTACACAACAACGTCTGCTATACACAGCTGTTGTCTGCTTGTGTGGGCCCCAATGTTTTATACGAGGTGACATCACCTATCTTTCCGTTACGTAGCCAAGATGGCGCCCATTGAGGGTGAGAAGTGTCCATCGTTCCACACTCAACTTTTTGACCATTATGAACGCACCATCCAGGTATTTGCCGCACTTGTCAATGTGAACACACTTACACACTCCAAAACAGTAAGTGTAAGTATGGAAATATGCAAATTGAGACACGTTATGTTATCTTTACTTTTAAATTGTATGTATCATTTAAAAATGTGTCATTTTGAAGATAAAAACACATGTTCATGCATGTGAGATATGTATATACATGAGAACAGCGCTCCACCATATTTGTGTCATCCTCAAAAAGAAAAAAACCTTCCAGCTTCAAAAGAAGAAGCCTCGTGATGCAGAAATTCCTGCAGAGTGTTAAAGAAACACACATAAAGACTCAACACCTGCAGCATGTTGCTCTATAAATGCACCCACCGAGCTCGGCTGCCCTACAAAAAAAATAACAAGCAACGCGTGCAAGAGCTGATAGCAACAGCCGACATGATTGAACCGGAGCTGGAATAAGACGGCATGAATATAAACATGAGACAGCCACGGGCAACAAACTGGGGGAAGGAGGAAAAATCAAGAATTTCACTGAGTAATCTAAAGCACGGGCAATTTCTAACATCCACAAGCAATCAAAAGTTTACAAAGACTGGGAAGGAAAGTGCGAGGCAGGGAAACACCATATACACCCAAAGACACGCACATCTAAGTTAGTACATCAGCGAAAAGGACGAATCGATGAATCTTATATTGCCTAGAGATGTATCTATCCACAGATTCTAATTTCTTTCCAGTTTAGTTTGATTTATGAATTTATGAATTCAATCAAGTGCAAATGCTTCATAAGGAAATCGACCGGTTTCACAACCACAACTAAAATGTATTTACACAGCAGCATCAGTCACAACAACACGTAGAGAGATAAAATAAAAAGACCAACATGTTACAAGCGACGCAAGTGGCTGTGTAACAATGTCATTTGGCAGACCGGCTGTTTTCAGCTAAATGTTCACAGTGACAATATTAATTATGGAGCTGTATTATTGTTTACCATGTTCACATTTCAATTTTGTGGTGAATTCAGCAAATATTGAAACACAAAGAGCAGCTGAGGCTGACGGGAATGTCATTCAGCAGATGCTTTTATCCAAAACCATCTGCTTTTGGATAAAAGGGGTTCAGGATTTTGCAGGAGGACCAATTGAACCCTCCGATTTGTGGACAACTTGATGTGCCACCTGAGCCTCAGACACACCACATGAACATGAATACCAGTTATTCGTCTTTATCCTCAGAGGTCAATGGATATCTGCATAAAAACTCATGTTGAGATATTTACATATTTACATGGTGAATCAACCAGCAGATACGCTTGTACATTATTTATCATAAAACATTGTCCATGATGTTCATCTAATTCATGATTTGTAGCTTTCTAACGTGTAATTTAGAAATTGGACCTTCTGCTAAGAAATGACAACTTAGCCTAATATTATGGTCAAATATGTGTTTTTTTTTTATTTATTTATTTTTTTAAATAAACATGTATTTTTCTTGTCAACGTTTCAGTAGGAAATCAGATAGAGAGACTTAGTGAAGTCAACGATGCATTTTAAGATGACAACTGTAATTTTGTTTTATTAGCCAATTTGGAGAAAAAGTTTTTCATATGGATTCCTTAAAAAAAACATTCAACAAATCTATCCTGGCGGCACCGACTGACTGAATCTGAGCGTCTTTTGTCAGTCCTACTGCGTCCAAAGCCCAGGCTTTCATCTGACCTCTCACCTGGAGCGAACAGCCCTCCCTCTCTGCTCCCCACTGAGGCTTGTGCCTCTTTTCATTAACCCTGAGAAAACCCACCAGGGTTTTTGCCGAAATCCCCTCCCCGGACACGCAGAGAAAAACACACAGAAAGAGTCCTGATGCTCTCTAATGGAGCACTCTCCAGTGGACCACAACATTTGTGCCAGCGCAGCTCCAATTTCAACTCCATCAACAAGAATCAGAGGGTAAAATTATTGTGCGACTAAAAGTCGTTCATCATGTTGTGACCGGCGGACAGCTCAGCTCTTCCTCTCTGCCCAGGACGAAGTCACCTGATTCCTCCTTCTCTTCCTCTTTTGTCGGACTGAATGGCACCAACATAAAGTGCACATTGACAATATCAAGGGAAAAATATCAAGGAAAAATTCGCATTTAATTCCAGACAGCTACACGCAGTTTAAGAAAATTTAATTTTTGATTCACTAACTCAAGTGTAGAAATTGTGCTGAACGCCGCTTGACTCCACGCTCCACGCCGGTGGTACAGATGTCAGCAAGTACCATCTCCTCGCTGCTTTCTCCTCCTTTTTTTCGATTTAAGCTGCAGCTTAAATCTCCAAACAACATCTCAAACTGCACTTAAGCTAATTCCCCAGATGGAGACCCTGCATTTCTCTCCCACTTTTCTTTCTCTAAGTCCAATGCTCACTTGCTCTCTCTCTCTCTGCCATCATGGCTAAAATAAATCAAAGTCACAATAATTCATGAGTGTTAACAGTGTGTGTGTGTGTGTGTGTGCATATGAGTGTGGGTCTGATTTTTACAGAGCATGAGAAGTTTGGAGCGCCTTTAACTCTATTTTACTAATGTATGTGCAGAGAGACCAGAGGAAAAGACGTGGACAAGAGAAATTGCTAAGAATTAATGAACGTAACTCAATGTAGATCAGGATATCGCTCTCAACAGCGTTTAAATAATACTATTAACCATATTCAGTTCAGTGGCCTGCATTTTTTTGTGTTGTTTTTTTGTTTTTCCACCAGCCACATGGCATTTGTCAAAACTCATGGACGTCAGCTCAAGGACAAGATGCAAAATCCAACCGAGTCCGCGGACTCGCGGCAAAAACAAAGAAGTTGTTGTTTTTTTAAGCAGCAAACATGATACGAGATGTGGCACATCACCTTTAACCAGACAAATAATAAAGCTACGGACAAAAAAAAGAAAAAAAAAAAAAAAAAATCAAAGCATTTGTCTGAGTAATAGACTGTGCAAACAGTAATAAAAAGAAAACTAGGTCAGTACATTTGTACCACAGACTGGCAATAACACAGACAAAGGACAGAACTAAGAGCAAACAGCCTTTTTTCTGTTTAGGTCATTATTTTATTTATTTATTTATTTTTAAAAAGGAGAGGGGGTTGCTTCATATTGCTGTGCAGATTATACAAAACTGTCTGAAACTGTTTGCTCACAGTAACTGACCTACATGTTACACCACTGCACAGTTTACACCAGCGGTTCTCTTCACACCATCTTGTTATTTATTGCACCCACACCCCCAATAACACATCAGCTATAAATAACACCATGAGCCTTTGTTATGAGAATGTATATCAATAACAACAATTTAAATAGAATATTATGTCCAACATTAGCTGCTGCATTATTTCCTATTTCTTATGTTATGTAATATAAAAGTGACAAAGCTCCTTGTTAGTAAAGCTGGTTGATGTAATAATATCTTTGTAGTTAAAAGACACTCACCAGCCAGAACTCCTGCCATGTAAAGCAGACTTATTCGTAAGATGCCGTGGACCATCTCTAAAGGCACGCCGATCATCAGCTGCAGTAAAGCATTGAACCCCAGCTGCTCCAAACTGAAGAAAGAAACAATAAAAACAAAGACGACAAGATTTAAAGGACGACGTGTATTGAACCAATCAACAGCATCTCAGCTCACTCAGTTCGGCAGGTATCCACAAGTTAAGCTGAGGTTCTTGAACGTACCCAACGTGCATGAACATGTAGCTGAAGAAGCGCCACACTTGTGCACGGTGGCCGGGATGGTAGACCAGAGGGCTCTTCATGAAGTCGGGCTGATAGGTCTGCAGTACCCACTTGTTTAGCATGATGCCGTAGCACATGAACACGATAATCTGCAACACAGACACAGCAATGACACCAAACTGTCAGTTCTTGCTGACATGCCCATTACTCGCATCTTTTTTTTTTTTTTTTAGATAGCTGGTACAAAAGGTGGAAATTACACTGCAAAACAAAACCTACTGTGTTTTTTGAAAGACACATGACATTTTTCTTTTTTCTTTTTTTTTTTAAATATTCTTTGGCTGATGCTTATTAGACTTTCAGAGACAATCACTGTCGGCAGTAAAAAAAAAAAAAAAACGCACATCTGGTTCAGTTCCATTAATTTCTTTTCATAGAATAATGACTCATTGTCTGTGTGAATTAAAATGAATGTGAACCATTATTATCACATCCTCATTGTGATTACAGACCATTCAGTGCCATTTGGAGGCATTTATAAGAGCACTTGGCTTTCTTTACGGAGAATTACGATGATTTCAGGGGAAAATGATGAAGTTTTGCTGAGAAACTGTGGCTTAATTTTTGGCTGCTTAATCCCAAACTATTCAACTGTGGTCCTGGAGGGCTTCTATGTTAGTGCTTTTCTGTTTTTTTTTTTTTCTCAAAACAACATAATAAGTCAATTAATGCCACTAAGGTGGCCACGGTGTGCTTATTGACCTCGTTTTCAAGTTCCAAAACTGATGTCTGAGAAAAAAATTCCCTGCATACAGACAGACTGAAGGTTTCAGCCTGAAGGAACGGGCATTAAATGCACAAACTAAGCACCTGACTCTCAAATGAGTTACCAGCTCATGTTGAACTCACAGTAAAAGTGTGTGATCAAAGGTAGAAAATCTTTTTTCCACTGGAGCAGGCTGAAGTCAGTGCTATGGGTTAGTAGCCTGTAGTGATGGAGGAGTCTCAGGTAAAGTGTTGCAGGTTTAAATTGTTGCTGTGGTTGAAGCTGACGCCATCAACCAACCTGGATGATGGTGACGATGGCGATGAAGACAGGCGGGGGACACAGGCGGTTCTGGTGGAAGTACCAGCGTCGGTCCGTCTCGCAGGGCAGGATCTCGTAGGCCACATAGCGCACAAAACGTTTGTACAGACCCAGCCCCGTCTCGTCCAGCAGGATCTCCCTCTGCAGCGTGCGGCGGCCATTGGCGATGGCTCGTCGGAAACTGCTGGAGCGTTTGCTGCTCATCTGAGGGGAAAAAAAAAACAAGCTATTATTCTTCAGAGTTCAATGCAACATCTTGAGGACAGCTGCTTTTTTTTTTTTAAGTAAAAACTCAGAGAAATGATGAGCATAATTTTTCCAAATTAAACTGACAGGAACTTAAAAAACATCTGCTTAATGAGAGTTAAATAAGAAGACGGATGTCACTCTCACATCTGTAAGCATAGTTGAAAAACTATTTTTTGGAGCTGTCAGGCTCGTTCATTGTGACTCCAAGGAATCAGTATTCATTTGCTGTGTTTGCTGTTTGCAACTCGATGACTTAATGCGTAATAAACTCGTCTGGAGTCACTGTACGAGCGTTACTGTTCGCAGCCGGAGGACACACCTCATGAGGATGAACGGATTCCATCATCTCTCGCTGCTGAATTTCTCATCTTAGCAATTAAAGCTATAACTTTCTTCACGCTAAGTGGCTCAAACATCAGTGAAGGGAGGGGGGGTAGCTTCTTTTCAAGTAATCTGAGCAAGGATCATCAGTGTGACTAATCATTTTAGATGGAGATGAGGGGAAATTCATAAAGAGCTAACCTCACAACCACTCAGAGGAAGAAGTGATGACATTTTATGTTCTTTTACATCTTTTTTTGCGCCTCTGTCTTTTTGTTTTTGCCACTATCCACTGGACATTGGTAGATTTCTAACTTCATTTTTACCTCATCTCCATAACGTGTGCTCCACTATGTGGAATAATTTCTAAAGAACAAAATGCTGTTGTTATGTTGTTGTCAAACATTTTCTATTCAATACTTTGACTCTCTTCACATCACCATCTGTGTGACGCAGACACAAAAGAAGCATTGTGAAGTTTGGTGAAAAATACTTTTTGCTTTAATCTTTATGCTGATGAAGATTTTTTTATTCCAATTAAAGCAGAAATTGGGAAGCAAGAACAGTATTTCAACAAAGACAATGAATCACTCTTCGTATCTCTGCAGTAATTACAATATTACAATGAAATCACAGCGTGATCTGGGTTCAAGCT
Source organism: Polydactylus sextarius (assembly GCA_016801845.1). Taxonomy (NCBI): domain Eukaryota; kingdom Metazoa; phylum Chordata; class Actinopteri; family Polynemidae; genus Polydactylus; species Polydactylus sextarius. Next base: position 9,894,628 of record CM028920.1, on the reverse strand, counting down.
GACACAACATAAAAATAAAGTTACATATGGCTTTATTGTCAACTTCCTCCAAAGTGTACTTAATTCTAGTTTTTTTTGACGTTGATAGGGCAGGTAACACATGAGATATGACAAAATAAATTTTGGATAAACTCATTTTTATATGTGCATCAAAATAGGGAAAAACAAACCTTACATTTATCCAAATATCTTGTCATTTGCAAAAAGTTTCAGTAGCTTCTTATGTTATGTAAGATTTGTGTTGGTACCGTCATGCAGGCATGCACCACGTTTTATATTTAATTGGGTATAAAAAAACAATAAAAAAAAAAATAGAATAAAATAAAAATCATTTAGAAATAGTCCTGGGAGTAAAAAACAAAATCTTTTTTTTTCTTTTTGACAACATAGCTGAAACTTGAATAATGTACAATTGGTTTTTGATTGTGACTAAATGTTCGTGTGACTGCTGGCAGAGCTGATTGTAGCTCAGACATTATAACAAGGCTGTTGAAGTGATTTTGTCCTTGAAAAGCAAATCTTTGTTACAAGGAACTATTCTGTAAGAGAGACGAAGAGTGAGTGTGTGTGTATGTTCGTGTTATCAGAGACTCCAGGTTTGCTTAGTGAGCAGGAGCTCTGCAGCAGCCTGCAGGCCAGCACCACCAATTCTTGATAAGTTCTTTAATAGAGGCTTAGGATGAAAACTATCCTAATGCCACTATTCTGACAGCCGCGGCAGAGAACTGTCAGGATAACAACACAGACAGTTCTTTTTCCACCAGAGTTACCACTAAAAATACTGTCTGACCAGCTCGCTGAGATCCTTTCGAGTCAATATTCACATTTCCTTACAGACAACAAGCAGGCACACGCATGTGCGTGCGTGTGTGTGCTTCACAGTTAAGATTTATTTAATCGCTGATGCTCAAAAGCAAAGCCAGATGCTTGAAGTCTCCCGTGTAGCTAAAACAATACAGCTCCTTTGAGGGCGACCGGCTGACTAGGCAGTTATCTTCGTGTTGTGACGTGACGTGAAAGGCAGTGAAGGAAAGAGGAGAAGGCCCGAGGGCAGCAGCTGCTTCTGTATAAATGGTGTATAAATCCACACCAGCAGACACAGTGTATCAGTTTCTTATAACAGTAACCTGAGCCAATATGACAGCTTCATGTGAAGTGTAATGAAACCTCCAAGGGAGGGGAGAGGGGGAGGTCTGTAGGAAATACCTCCTGCCATTAAAGTACATCATTCCTAATTTATTAAGCAAGTACTGCTGCTTGTGGACTCATTATATGTAGCCGCAGCAGGGGACATAGTGAAATAAATGATGGGTCAATATCAATAAAAAGCTAATGAGTTAAACATACTGCAGGAGAAAGGCGGCAAATAAATGAGCAAATAATAAAGAGGTAAAGAACGGATTTCTCTGCAAATGGAAGGACCGTTTTTTTTTTCTTTTTTTTTCCAAGAAATCACTAAGGAGAAGCTATAACAAAAAAAGTGCTAATTCCTTTTGGAAGTTAGCAAAGCAGGACGTGATAACTAGTCTAACTGTGCATGAATATGACACTGGTGGTTATACGGTGAGGGTGTGAGAGCCTGTTGCACTGTGATAACCAGACCAACGTTGTGCTGGGCTGCTGGCTTTCCCCCAGATTGAGGGTTGCACATGTTTGGTATGGAAATCAGGCCTGAAAAATGCAATTATGCTATACTCAAGGCAGAAAGTGAAAGCAGCAGAAGAAGAAGAGGAGTAGAGGGACATTAGACAGCAGAGAGAGAGAAAGGGGGGAAATTAAGAAGGGAAGATAAGATTCCTGTCTAGTTGAGCCCAATTTACAAATCCTGGAGGCCATCGGAGGACAGTGAAGACGAGACACCTCCTTTTTCACCCTGAACATCTTCATATTGTTGAAATCACAATGAAATAGATGATGAGCAGGAAGAATAGAACAGAGAGAGAGGTTCAAGGGTATAAAATATAATTGTGTTTTCTTCCTCTGTTGACTTTCTTTTCTAAATAAAATCTGTTTCTGGATTTATTTCTTCTGTGTTTGGCTTGTGGACAACACCTGCCGACTCTCTGGCTTACACTGTTTTATGTTTTTTTTCTTCTTTTTATTCCCATTCATACCGACTCTGTGAAAATTTCTTCCAACGAGACACGGCTAAGCATAGCTGTCATTCTCCTTTGCCTTCTCTTGACAGGAAGGCCCGCTGACTTTAAAGTGAGCATTAGCAGCCTTTTGAAGTGACGACAGGAGAGAGACGGCGACCGACAATGAGGACGCACCGAGAGCAGCATAAAACCTGCGATAATGTTTGGAGTAGAGGAATGAGGCTCGCCGGAAAAAAAGTCACATGACATCATACGAAACATTAGAGAGAGAGAGAGAGAGGGAGGGAAAGAAAGAGAAACGAGGGGAAAACCTCTGACTTGTGGTGCTGGTAACGGTGGAAGTTCCCTGACGAGGCAACGTCTGCCAGGGAATAATTGATGCTGAGGCTGAGACAAAGATAAAGATAGTAGTTCCCTTTAGGGATGGTTGAATGGGCCAAGCTGACAGCAGTGTGTGTGTGTGTGTGTGTGTGTGTGTGTGTGTGTGTGTGTGTGTGCGTGTGTGAGAGAGAGAGAAAACAGCATGAGTCCATCCTCCTCCTCCTCGGTGTCTGTGTGTGGCCCACTGTACATGCTGCTCTCAGCTTTAGTCAATTGTCCTTGATGGATTAATTAGCCTCACCACATGGTCAATACCTCACAGCTCAATACTAATTAGTAATAACAATTTTAAAAATGCACTTTAAAGGCCATACAGACATCTGCATTACAGATACAAAAAAATCCATAAGTTATTGTGATTTTGTTGGAGTGTTGTTTATGGTGTTGACGTCTCTCACCATGTAGTGAAGGATCACACCGACAACGACGCCCATCATGGTTTAAGACCACACCCATCTTTAAACATGGCTTCAATTTTAAGTTTCATGACTGCATTTTGCACATTTAAAGCCAAAGTCAGCATTTCCACAACCGCATTTCCCCAAGACGACACTAATAAACACACACACACGTACACAGACGACTTGCAAGATCAAAAACGATACCAGCTCCGCTGTAGTGGCTAGTAATGATTGATCACTACTAGAATATTAGAAGATTGTGCCAATTAACCAAGCTTACAAAGTGATTTACCACCACCGGCCAAACTGTGTCACTATATTTACTAACTATCTAATTTGTGAGTCATTCAAAGGACCAACATCTTCTTCTCTCTCTCTCTCTGTTCGACACACACACTCTCACAGTAGAATCTAAATCGCTGCGGATCTCAGCCTCACTGATTCTACCCTGACCCAGATACTCAGGTTCTTTCTTGCCCAAATCCTTTTAAAATGAGAGTCCACCTTTTTTTTTTTCTAACCGCACCTCCCCACCTCCCACCTCCACATCAGTTTGCAGCTACTGCCTTCCTTCATGGTTTGAACATGGCTGTGCTAAAACTTAAGAAATAATAGAAGAAAGAAAAAAAAAATCCTTTGCTTCAGTACACTTAAGCAAAGTGCATCACTTTTAGCAGGAATCTGTTTGCAAACAAAAGGCCTTGAATTGTTTAGTATGGGATGTAATGTCAATAGGTGGCCTCTGTGTCCATGGAGACAGATTGACTATGGTCCATCATAAAAATTTCAAATACTGATTATCAGTGCCAGTCCTTGGTTTGAGTCCTAGACCAGATTATCTCTTGAATAGGACTGAACCCAAAGTTCACACTGCTTGTTCTATAGACGTGATATAAGACTCACTTGTTTCAAAGCAGAAAATTTGAATAGAAATTACATAACTGTTTCTCTAACTACCGTGTCCTGAGGGAAAAGAAAATGTTAGTGCAAACGGTGAAAATGAAGCAGCGGAGCTTTGGTTTTAAAATCCTCTGATGTGAACAAAAAGAATCTCCCACCACAATCTGTAAAATACACCATCTACCCGTGTAATTAACCATGGCAGCCATTTTGGATCTCCGTCGAACATTAGCCAAATTACCACCCGAAGGAAAACAATGACATACTTCTTCAATTACACAGCTGTTACGTGATAGCATCAGAGGGCCCTCTTTAAAGAAATCAATACATGCAATTACATATCACACGGGAACGTATCCGACTTCACGCCGGCCTGGTTTCACCCTCAATTCATAAACAGATGCTCGTTTATCACTGAATCATCCCCTAAGTCATAGCATGAGCTTTGATGCCCCCAAGAGTCTTTCAGCCTTCTGCATCAATAAAATGTTTGTGTTTAATTGTGTGGAAATGTGTCGCCGTGTGTAAAATGTCCACAGGTTGTCTTGCTCTGTGGGATTTTAGTCCAAATGTGGACGTATGCAGACCTATATTTATTGAGTGTATATGAGAGAGAGATAGAGAATGAATGAGTGTGTAAGTGTGTGTGTGTGTGTGTGTGTGTGTGTAGCTCCCCAAGAGAGGTTTTAGCAGAGTGTTACTTATTCACCCCTCTGGCTGAACTGATGGAGTTCTCTGGCTAAGATCGCCCTGCATGAAAGATGTATTGAACGTGAGCAGTGTCAGAGACAGTCTCGTACTCACACACATACACACTCTCACACACTTTCTCACACACAGACACCAGAGAAGCTGTTGCCTAACGGTGCGATTCAAACACATTTACACCCACTGAGGTCGAGAGAAGCAGTGTGGATTCACGGCTCTGCTCCGAGTGAATGTAGAACAACAAATCTACAGGAAAAATGTTGGACACACAAACTGAGAGAAATCTCAACAGCTTGTGGGCAGAAAACATCAAAAAGGCGACGTCTGAGCACACAAACACACTCAAATTTTCTGCACACTGCATTGTCCATTTTGACAACGTTCAGGGGAGTCCCATCTTCGATTAAGGCAAAATTAGGCCTCAAATCGATACAGACACCAGACTTCAGGCGCTGGCTGTAACCTAATTCAGCGGTAAACTTTCCAAATCAAAAATACGACTGTAATCCTTCATACACAGTGGAGCCTTACTTATAAATTTGCCTGAGATACAAGTAGACAGCAGAACAAATGAGGACAGAGAGAGTCAGAAAGACAGAAACTAAAGAAAGTAAAAGTGAAGAGAGGAAAATCATATAGGCCTCAGACTTGAGGAGACAAAAGGAGCAAGTGAAAGGAGGCCGGAGGTGTTTTCTGATGACCTGGTTACAAATGTCATGCTACATGCGGCACTTTTCCCCGTGGCAGACCTGGACCTCCTCCCAGAGAACAGAGAGCTGCAGAGCGAACGCATCACATGCTGCACGACGGGAGGCCAGATTCACATCAACATTTGAATACCCTCTAAATTAGTCAGCAAATCTGTACTGGCAGCGCTCATGTGTATGAATGAGAGTCTGTCTGCCTCTGAGACAGAGTGTGTGTTTATATCAGGGAGAAGGGACAACTGAGACACACAGACAGGAAGTGCGTGGCTGCATTAATTAATGATAAAATACTTGGATGAGTGTGTGTGTGCAAATGGGATAGATGTGTGCAATGGTGACTGTATGGTCTGTGTGCGTTCACGTGTGTGTATCAGGCAAATCTTTAAAATCAGACCTGCGGGTCGATATCTGTGAGAGGCTGGACGTTCTCAAATTACCTCAGATTACTGCCTGCGACTGCCAACACAGGGCTAATCGAAGGCAATTTGCATTTGGCTGATGGGCAATTTTAAAAGTTTTTCCCTGATGCCGTCGGAGGCGAAGCAACATTTTTGTTTTTTGTTTTTTTTTTCCCCCTCCACCTAACATATGCTCAGAAGACGTGTAGAATGAAAAAGGCAGAAATGAGATGTGAGAGTTCAAGGAGGCATGTTACACAGCTCGAGAAAATGGGGGGTTGAAGAGGAGATATGCACTGAGATGAGATAGATAAAAAAAAAAAAAAGAACGTCAAAGAAAGAAAGATTTACAATTTGCAAGAGGGAGGGCTGATGCAAAGGAGATGCTGCGCCGCAGGAGCATCACCTCTAAAGTGATTTCTCCACAGCGACCTCAGAAATGTGTCCCGCTCCAAATTTCAGTGGCCTCATGTGGCCTTCATTACAAACCGTAGGCAGACACACGGCGCGAGTGGAGAGAAAGAGATAAAAAAGAAAGAGAGAAATAGTGAGAGAGAAAGCAAGAGAGGCAGAAATGAGCTTACAGAAGTGAAAATATGCCAGGAATCGCATTGCTTTGAATTAATCACGGCGCTTACACCCGCGTGGTGCCAGGAGCCGAAGGCAGGTGCTCGTCTACGCGCTTGGAGAGAATCAGCCTTTCGCATATAAAGCCCTATATGAATTTGTAATAGAGGCGTCATTGTAAACACAGATAGGTGAAGAGGCAGGGGATGAATTACGAGACGGGCTGGCTTCACATTCAAAGGCGAGAAAAGTGAGTCAGAACAAGACATCTGCAGCTGATACTGCTCTCATATCTATATATAAAACATATTCTTACTGTCATTAGAGCGTACACAAAGGTTCAAAGGAGGCCTTGGGAAAATATATATATATATATATATATATATATACATACATACATACACACACTCTTTTTCAGTATAGTCCCCCTTGACAACAATGCATTAAGTCCAACGATGCTCAAGCATTGCAATCCCATCACGGTAGAAGGTGGAATCTTGGTCCTCCAAAATATTCTCCACAGCACATATGACCTCATCATTGTTTCAAAAATGATGACCATGCAGGTGGGATTTGAGTTAAGGAAACAAGAAGAAGGCAGAAGGAGCCAAGTCTGGTAGGTAAGGGGGCTGGGGTAGCAATTCAAAGCCACATTTGGCTGCTTCAGCTACTGTAACCTGAGCAGTGTGAACAGGCACATTATCCTGAAGCAAAAGCACACCTTCCCTGAGCTTCCCTCTGCGTTTGGACTTGATTGCTTCCTTCATTTGTCTTAATTGTGATGCATAGTAATGTCCATTCATAGTTTTTCCCTTTTCTAGGTAGCCTATCATAATTACACCTTCAGAATCCCCAAAAAAACAGAAGCCATCACTTTGCCAACAGATGCTGTCTGCTTGAACTTCTTTGGGGGGCAGAACCACAATGTTTCCATTGTTTGCTTTGAATCTTTGATTCAGGTTCAAAGTGGTGAAACTAAGTTTCATCTTGAGTCACTAATCTGTGGTGAAAATTCTCAGGGTCAGCCTGGAGGCGAGTCAGAAGTGTTCTGGAAATGTCAATCCTCTTCAGCATCTGTTCTGGCATCAGCATTCTCAGAACCCATCGTGCAGACAGCTTGCTCGTGTCCAAGATCTCAGTTAAAACAGTGTTGACTGAACTGGAACTGATGCCTATAGACTTGGCTATCTGCTGGACAGTAAGACGTCTGTCATCCAAAACCATGAGGTAAATGTCATCGACTTTTTCATCAGTGGTTGAGGTTTTTTGGCGACCTGACCGAGGGTCATCTTCTGTGGTGTCCTGGCCCCACTTGAATTCTGCAGCCCACTTCTTCACAGTTGAATAGGACATGAGTCCTCAGCAAGTGTCTGTACCATGTCCTCGTGAATTTCTTTGGGTGTCATACCCTTTATTTTGCAGATATTTTATGACTGCTCAGGCCTCTGTTTTGTCCATTTTTGGATATGTGCCTCACTTACACAGAAATTAAGACAGAAATCTGAATTCATTTTTCTAGCTTTATAAGAAGTGGTAGTGTGTTACAAAAACAGAAGTGTTCAGCTATGCTTTTTCTGGATGAGGCTTAGAACTTTTTGAACGACCCTCGCGTGTGTGTGTGTGTATGTATGTATGTATATGTATATATATATATATATATATATGTATATATATATATATTTGCTCATGATGAGCAAAATTTGTGACTTTCATACTGTGCCTCTATCAGACTGGCATGGGCGTTTTCTAGTAGTTTCGCGAGGTTAAGTGTCTGGATTTACCGACACATTAACTGAAAAGATTGATCCTCCTTTTGCAGGACAGCGACCTGAATGGTGAAGTCAATTTTCACCACTGCGCAGCTCGCCGGCTCTGTCTGAATCAATTCTGTAACCTTTCTGAAATCCGACAACTGGAAAAAAAAAGCGTGAGCGTGTGTAGAAACCTGTGGATGGTACAGGGAAATGTTTTATGTGTCTATCCTCCACCACGCTGCATCTGGTCTTTCACTCTCTCACTCACCAGCTCGATGAGCTCCTGGTAGCACACCTGTCCCTCTTCATTGCTCTGGACGAGGGCTAACAGCATGTCCAGTTTGGACGGGTCCAGCTGCAGCTCATGGTGCTCCACCAAGCTGGTGAAGTTCTCCACTGCAATGAAACCGGTGTTCTCTGGGTCCAGCTGAAAAAAACAAAAACAGAAACACAATCTTAAATCACTGGGATAAAAACAGTTGTGTTTAAAACGTTGTTTCTGCTAGAATTTTTTAATCATAAGCAGCTCTGCAGCAGAGATGAAATCACAGTTTTCCCTCAGGGAAGATGCATCAATAATAGACAGCTGAGATACATATACACAGAGAGACACAACACATACTCACAGAGACAAATAAGAGCTATAGGGCTGATGGCATAAGCTCAGACACTGACACCGGTATTAATTAAGCTGTGAGGCTTTTGAACAAATTAGACCTATTCTTTGTTATAAGAGCAGGTCTGCAAAAGCAAAAAGGCCAAAAGGCAAGAAGACAAACAGACATATTCATCACTGAATGATGTTGACTTTTCAGTCTTTGCGTCTTGTGTTGGTCTGACCTTGGTCACATAACCCATGAGGTCCACAGCCTCGTGGGTTATTACCGCCGATGCCTCACGCCAGCGCTGCTCCTCGTAATTGATTTAAGAGCCAGAGTGTCACAAAAATGGCTGAGTGTAACTGTCTAAAATAGCGGCGGGTTAAAAATGGCTTGTAAAATACAGGGTGTGTATCTGCTTTCGGTTTATGTAATGTGGGTTTTTCATGCAGCGGTTTCACATACTTGACTTTCTTCCCTTCACCTTCTCCTCTTAAATGCAATTGAATTGCTCTCCTATGGAGTGTTAATTTCTCGTGCCAGCTCTCTTTAGTGCATCTGACTGTGTTTGCGAAAATGTGCCTGTGGACAATGTGGAGCAGTACAAAGAGACCACATGGAAAGAGCCCTCGCTGCTTCGCATTTTACCATTTCCTGAATGCTAACGCAGCCTCATTATGGTTGAGATAGTAAACCAACGGCTCTTTTGTTGCCCTCGGGGGAGGAGGAGATGAGCTTTCAGATGTTGCATCAGTATGGACTCAGTCATGCTGCATCATCGCTGCCCGTGTCATGAGTCCGTGAGATGGATCACGTTCGGATCTGCCTTGGCCTGGACACCGTCTTGCTCCGACACGGTTTAGACAAAGGTGTTACAGCGGCTGCATGAGGAGAGCGGTATTAAACTACCCTGCGCCGTGTCAAACTCTACAGCAGGAGGCTCAGAGATTAAACCTCCATTGCTCAATGAGAGAGCAAAGAAGATCAGTCTCCCTCTCGACATGTTTACTGTATGTGCTTTGCTTACACGATTTCTTTTAATGCAGCCTATTTAGCTGAACACAAGCTTTAATCTGTTTTTTTTTTTTTTGTTCGCCTGAACACTTGTGTATATATTCACATGGGAGAGTACAGTGGGGAGAAGAACTAATGGTGTGTTGATGATACTTGACCTAGAATGAGTGTTTCCACATTGCTGGTTGATGTAGTGAAAGGATTTTAGTTAGTTATGATACTTCCACAGAGCCCTACGCTCACACATTTCTCAACAGGAGAAAAAAAAAAACCTCCTACATGCAGTATAAACAAAGATTCTGTGCACGTACAACTGTTGTTGACTCCAGGATCTCAAAACTCAACCCCTAGTTGGTAGAGCTTGACAGACAGTGATCTCAGTGCTGCCTGAAAAGCACAAAAAGACAAATTTGTGAATAAAAATGAACCAAGATGGAGAAAGAAAACGGACCCAGGTCTATTTTTAGATAATCCCTTCCAACAGTGTGTTCCATGGACGTTTGTTAAAACATGGCCCCATTCTTCCCTTGAGAAGAGTCGAGCAAAATGGTGCAGATTTGACTAGTGTTTGAGATGTGTAGGGCACCGGGATGACGTGGGGAATACAAGAGGAAGAGAAAGCAACACAGGCAGCAGAGTGGTAAGACGCGGAAGATGAGATGAAAGATGTGGGTGGTCATTAAGTGAATGTAAAAGAAACGTAAGAAGTGAAAATGTTTTAAATTAAAAGAGCAGTCGAGGCAGGAGAAGATATGAAAAGGAAAAAGGAAAGTAGAACAGAGATAGCTAAGGCGAAGACAGATATGAAACGAAGACACACAGAGAATAAAAATGCTGTTATTTTGTGCGTCTTCTTATGCCCAGCACTCCAACACTGAGTCCTCTTCTTCTTCCTATAAGAGGGCTGTGACACACTCCAGTGCTCTGCATCCTCTTGCCACAGAGGAGAGATAGATCAGATTCTAATGTGCTCCTGCCTCAGCCCGGGCTGACAGAGGGAACAGAGAGCCACACTGGGGACGTCTGATAACTGTCAGCCTCCATATGTCAGCACATCACTACACATGGAGCAGCGGCACAGGCTCAGAGACAGCGGCGCGCTGTATATGGATGTGCACATTTATGCAAACTAAGTGTTGACGTTGAGCTGTCACATTGAACAGATACTACTCCCTTCACACTCTGACCTTATTCAGTATGAATGTTACACAAGGGAGATGGTCTGTTGAGGATACAAGGAAGGTGGAGGATTGGTTCTTGTACCCAATTAGGGTTATCAATTAGCTAGATGAGGTACGCTGACATGAATGAGTGTTGGCAAGAAGAGCTTGCTCCTTTTTTCCCTTTTTTTTCCCTTGTTCATGCTAGTGACATGAATGAGTCAGAGAGAGAGAGAGAGTGGGGGGAGGGGGGAGGGGAGAGGGGGGACACCAAAAGAGAGACAGAGACGGAGAGAAGAAAGGGTAAGAAGAAGAAGAAGGAGGGTAAAAAACACTGAGAGGCAAGCAGTTATTGAAGCGATCCAACACTGGTGAGGGCGACACTTTGACAAGCTGCATGCGTTGCCACGGTTACCAGTCGCCTGTGTGTCATCCCTTTCTTGTACCCCCCCGTCTCCTATCCCCCCTGCCCCCACACTCCCAACGATATATTGGCGTTCAAGAGTCAAAGGAAAGACACAAAAGACGAGGAGGGAGAGAGAAAAGGAGACGATGAGAGGGAGGGATACAGATGTCTGTGAAGGGGAAGGAGAAATAGGATACAGACGGATGAAAGGAGACCAATGAGATGACAACGATGTAGTAAAGAGACAAAGGCGGATGTAAAGGGGAGGCGGGGCTGGAGATTATGGATGCAAGGTGGAGGTGTGTGATGGAAGAGAGAAAGAGAGAGAGAGAGAGAGAGAGACAGACAGAGTGCTCCCAAACTTGGCTGGTTCAGAGAACAAGTGGGAGCAGAGAGAACCAAAGTCTCCTCACAGCCTGGGGACAAACCACAAAATCCCAGCCATGACAGAAGTACAGCCAGTGGGCTGAAACGCAGCCTGTCACCCTACATGTAGAATACAGATACACTACCCATAACAAGGTCTGTAGCACTGGCAGAGCAGTAGGTAGTGTAGTGTTCACTTTATACAACCACCTTTTTTTTTTTTTTTAACTTATCCTCATTATAAACCAACTCAAGATGGTGAATTTTAACTGTTTTATTGGTATAATTATGCTTTTTGTCTGGTAGTGGTAAGAGCTAAAGTCATTAGTTAATTAACTGATTAGGTTATCAAGAGAAAATGACCAATAAAAGACAATAATTACAATTTCAACTTTGTTTTTCTTTGTCTTTTATGATTATGAAGACACAGACCTTATTACCCTCTGTCCGATTACTCTTGTTAAATTAGGTTTTATTTTGAATAAAGTTTGTATGCACTTCAGAAATAATTACCAACTGGTCAGATATATAGAAACTGAAATAGCATTTAGTCTGTAAAGAATTAGCAGTCTACACAACAAGGAAAATTAATAGAGAGGCACTTATTCCCCATCAAAGCGGTGCTGTAAAACAAAACAAAACAATACAGCACCGAAAGACAAAAGAAGCCCAAGGACGCTCTATTATCCTTACCATGCCAACTGCCACAGTGTTGTGCTGATAACACAATGGATTACACAACGAGGTGGAGTTTAAGAGGCTGACTCTCAACTCTAAAGGTTGAATGAATGGTATTTAGTCGGTGGAAAATGGTGATCATAGCTTCCATGTGATGGGAACGCAGCAGCAGCAGCACTGGCATGGTTCCCAGGCCCAGTTTCAGCGACACAGTGCTAACCCAGTGACACAGAGCCAATACTACACACTACTTTGGTCTCTGTGAACAAGCCTGTCAAGCCCGAGCTGGGTTGTGTATTTGTAGAGGGCAGTGATGTTCGCAGGACACTGGAATATTTGAATGAGGCATCAGATAAAACTCTTTGAGTCGTCTACGCCGCTGCCCTCAGGACTCACTGGAGTTCGCCAACAACTGGGCCACTGAATCTGTAATTATCAAAAATGCACGTTCTGCGCAACTGTAGACATCATTACGCTCAAACTTTACAACTGTGGCTCTGCAACGTGTTGGCCCTAAGATTCAAACCACACTCTCCGTGCGAGGAATTTTCCTTGATGCAAACAATCATACAACTACATTCCCTGGAGCTCAAACTCGGTACAAAAAAAAAAAAAAAAAAAAAAAAAAAAACAGCCAGAGGAATTTTCAAAAACAACTCAATGCAAATGAGCATTAGTGAATGATGAAAGGGAGGGTATAAGAGCCTTATTCTTTTTAGTTGACATGAAAATGTCAGAATAGTATTCAGAACCCCAAGTCCTTATGGGAGGGATATAAATAAACCAGATAAGAAGTGAGCGACACATATTCACCAACTAATGATAACATACTTTAGTGGCTGAGAGCTACACCAACCATCAAGTTGCCTTATCAGTGGCGCTGCAATAGGAAGACTATCAGACAAAACTATGACCGTGTATGTGTGTGTATACTCAGATCGTGAGCATATGTGAGAGCCCGCCTAGGCCAGAAATAGCCTGAGCTCAGCATTGCTACCTCCTGCAGACGAAGACTAATAAACTCACTCATGTTGCCACTGTTGCTTTCTTTTTCTCTCCCTCTGCAACATTTTCTTGTGGTTCGGCGTGACAGGGCTGCGGTATCCCCTCGGCTTTAGACCTGCAGTGCTCATATGGGTCTAAACGTGTATGTGTTTTCTTTTTTTTCTATGTGCAAATCATCATGATTTTGGGGGATTTTTGGAAAAACTCCAGGAAACACCAAAAGCATTCAAATGTGTCGGCTTTAAAAAAAAATAGAAAGTATGTTTGATTGAGGGAAATCTTTAGCAAGCAGTCACTTAGATGTAAATTTTTAAGGTTGCAGGTTCGAAACCCCTCAACTAAAGTAAAAACGACACTTGAAATACTGTACTTTTAAGTGAAGACTTGAAGACTTTAGTTGTTGTGGATTTGTTTAGAGGCTGGATCCTTTAGTCAACAAGCTCTGATCAGCCATGACATTAAAACCAGTTACTTGTTTTTAATGTTGCAGCTGATTGATGCAAATCTAGAGTGTGGAAATGCAAAACCACAAGGCATGCACTGCAAAAAATGTTCCTGAACAAAAAAACAACAACAACAACAAAAAAACAGGTGCCCAATCTTTAGGCAGGCAGTGGGGCTTTGGTTAAAAACATGCTTGCCTGTTCACAGTCCAAAAGCTGTTGGCAGATTTCACTTCATTCTAGTTTAATTAGAGAGACCTTTTCCAAATCAAAGGCCGCCGCATGGAGTCCCAAAGGTGGAAAAAGCCTGTCGTCAGCCAGTGTGAGTGATTTGGTTTGGACTTGAGCATAATAGGACTGCGGCCTGTTCAACTGTGGCCTCACAAACTGCCTATATGAACATACTGGCACAAGCAAAGTAAAGCACGCAATCAATAAAACAACCAGCCGTTTACAGTGTGGAAATATTGGATTCATCTCAAGCCCAACAACCTGCTACATCGAAAATGGATATTGACATAGATGAGTCAGCCTCTGTGATACTCCACTTTAAATGTGTCTGTGAAGGAATATGTATTGTTGAGGCATCACTAAGTAGTTGTTATTACTGAGGCGCTTGTACAGTAAATGACTCACCAGTGTAAAAACAGAGCATCTTCTCACTGAGCCCACACAGGCTTTTCTCCACTTACAAAAAACAAAAAAAAAAAAAAAAAAAAAAAAAAAAACACACACATTCATAAAAATGCAGTGGTGCACCTTTGTGCGCACACACACACACACACACACAAATGTGCACAGCTCCCCAAAGGCTCTTGGGTTTGTTGATCAATGTGTTGCTGATGGGCCACTCGTGATCCCTAAACCCTGCAGCAGATAATCAATTTCTCCCTCTTGGACAGAATGATTGCCCAATCTATGTGTCAATCAGCCTAAATCCCAGAAGATTGGTTCAAAGAAAAAAAAAAAAACAGGAGACATGCTGGAGTTAAATACCAGACATTGGAATAGAGCTGGAAATACACACACACACACACACACACTTATACACAATCACTATGTCTTCAGGAAACACTAGCCAAAGCTTTCCAGCCCAAAATCTGCCATCAAATCCACTTCGGTTTGTTAATTTTGGAGATGGTTGACCAAAAGCTAAATTCAAACATATATCTGTTGTTACAGTAAAAACACCAGCTCGGTTAGACGACTGTGAAAAAAGAAAACCCCAGATGCAAAAGAGGAACATTTGTCACTGGCCTAAATATGGCCACCAAGGCTGTGTTTGTTCTTGCAATCATCTTGAATGACAAGGTTGAAAAAAAGAGGGAAAGTTTAAAACCAAATCTTTGCTTCTATTTGAAAATTTTAAAAAAGGAAAAAAAAAAAACACGAGGAGGGCGTCACAGGAAACGCCTCAGTGCTTGACCCTTGATGATGAAGGGCTGAATACTGACCCTCAGATGAAGAGATATGACTTCTATACGCACAGAAAAAACAAATGAATTCATAAGGAAAAGCAAAAGCCACTGAGGAACAGACACATGCATGCACACACAGCATGACTGCTGCAAACGCTAATGCAGCAGCTATGACTTCTTTCTGATGAGTGACCGTTATTCCATGATTTTTACTTCGTTCTTCAAATGCAAAATACAACAATTAAATCCATCCTTACATCCATTCATATACCCATCCATCTATTTGCTCAGACAACCCTCCCTCTAATTATCCCTCCATAAACCATGACATGATAACCCCCCTTCCTCCTCCTGCTGTGGCTCATGATCTGACCTCACATTCTCGGGGCCCACATGGCTCCATGATGCCCGCATCCGTCATGTTGTCTCACGCATGAAGCCGTTGCAATCAGACCCTACCATCAGATTTCACCTCAGCCTGCACGTCTCAATCCCTGGATAGATGGCGAGGTGGCCAGGAGCCCCGTAACCATAGAAACCTCCGCCGCTGTTTGCTTCACTTGCTTACCTGCTCTTGTATGAGCTGAAACAGGGAGCTTCTATCCATATACTGGCCAGGGAGGTGAGAGGAGCCGCCGAGGACAAGGGCATAGGGAGGAGCAAGAGAGGAGTGGTGGTGGTGTTGGTGTGGATGGGATAAGGTGGAGGGCGGTTGAGGTAGCAGCTGGTGCCTAAATTGTAGCGTCAGGCCCCTTCGATGCTGCTGCTGCGCACCCCCCCTTGATGATGGAGAAAGCCTGGTGAGCTGAGCTCGGTCCCTGGTTTTCCTTGCTGGTGGTTTCCCTGGAGCGAGAGCTGGTGCCGAGGGTGCGGATGGTGATGCAAACGGGCCGTGACTCTGCTCTGTACCAGTGCGGCGTGGCGGTAAAACCCAGCTTCAGCAGACGACAGGCAGGCATGCAGGCAAAGGCAGACCCAGCAGCTCTCATTCACTCTCCTCCTCCTCCTCCTCCTCGCTCTCCTCTATCCCATTGCACTGACTGCTACCTCTCTCTCTCTCTTCCCTCTCCTCATACACACACTGCGCCGCCTGCATACCAATGAGGAAAAGGGGAGGGAGGTGGCCTCTCTCTTCCAATTGCAGATGGCGAAGGAGTGGCCAGGGGGATGCGGCTCCTCTCCTCACTACAAGGCGTCTCGAGGAGGAGGCAGGGGATGGGCTCCACTGCGGCTTTGCGCTTACTACTGACACACAGACCCCCCCACGCACACGTCTGGTCTGTTGCTGACAGACATGCACACAAACCCACACACTGTAAACAAGACAAAAGCTACTAACAGACAGGCATACGGTGAAATCAGAATTTTAGTATTATACCAGACAACACAGATGATTGGCAGTGACTGTCAAAATACTACAACTAACGATACCAACACCAAAAGAAAACCATAACCTGCTCTGCATCCTTTAAATCTTGTTGCTAATTATGACCATTGGCACATTGGCACATTGTGCGCTGTGCTGCACAATCAAGCATATTCCACCCCCACCACACCAGCATGGACGTAAAATTGAATTAGACTGTTTGGATGGCTCACTGATTCTCCAATGAGTTCAAATGAATACTACTACCACCATAACACAAGAGCAGGATCCAGAGTACCAGAGTTCATTTTAAGTAAAACCAGAACAAATACTCTTTTTATGTTAATATGATGCATAATACAGAGACTGGCACACAGGGAGCAGAGTGTGAGGGTTAGAACGAATGATGGAAAGCAACTTGTTACTATTCATGTGGGGAGCAGGCAGCGCTGAGATCCCCTTTAAAAAGTGATTCCTTTCTGTACAAATCCGCAGTGACCCCTCCTCCTCAGGACAATGGCGATACGCCGGGGAGGAAGCAGTGGAGGGGGGAACGGGAACGTAAATCTTAAGTCATAAAAAGACATGAAACAGCTTCCAGTGCCCCACAGTTGACTGTAGCATGAGACGTCGTCTGGGTTGCAACCCTACCGACGACTCGAGCTAACACATGATGGTGAAGCACGGGTGTTTCTAGTCCTCTGCGCCGTTTCCTGTGAGATTTACCACCAACGGCGTAACTCAGCCTCTGGCTCCATGACAAACAGTGCCTCTGCCTGTTTAAGTGCCATGATTGCACCAGATGTGTGGACTTTGATTTTCTTATATGGCAAGAAGTCTTGTAAATCCTCCTCAATGTGAGGTGGGGGTGGTTCAAAATATCTGGAGATGCTCATTACAACAATGCCTCACTGGCTCAGTCTGAGGCTGCTGACTATATGAAGCCACGGGTTACTGCTGTATTTGTCCTAATGGACTGGGCCTAGGCCACCTTGAACGTGGCACAGCTCCCAGAATTTCTTTGTCACCTTCCATTATATCCATCTAACACATAACGACCTTTCAAGTCTATAGAAAAGACAGGATTCCCTTTCAGTGTAGGAGGACTGAGGTCATTCCACAGGCTTCTTTGTTCAACTACTAATCAACATCGGGAATTAATTTGTCTCAAACACTCTGTAGTTATGAACATGAATAAGACAAATCTCATTATTAAGTCACCGCTGGAGGAATCTTTTTTTTTTTTTTTTTTGCAAACTGCAATGAATGAGACAGATTGAAAGAAGCGAAACTGGATTCAATTGTTGCCTTGGTAACCTTTATGGACTTCCATTAAACAATGATAGACAAGTACCACTGATTAAAAAAAAAATAAAAAAGTTAAATGAGGAAATAAAGCACATCAAGGCTCCAAACCATGTGAGAATAATATGATTTAGAATAAGTGGATTGATCAACATTGGTAGGTATGTAGCACTAAATCACATACTATCAGACAAAAGGCGCAAATGGTCTCATCAGAACAGTAGTAGCACTAGAAGAGGGAGAGCAACATTTTCTAATTCACGAACAAGAGGCCATCAGACTCACTGCCCCGGTAAGGGTCATGCGAGTCTTATTGTTTCCATTATACTGCCACCCAGTGACATTACACAGATGACTGACGTAGCAAGATAAGCCTCTGGCGAAATACTGTCTCCACTGCCTGAAGCTTCCCTCAGCTGAATGGTCTCTCTTGAGCCCAACTAAACCCTTCATGTTCTATTCACCCCCGGCGGATGGATGCAGGCGGCAGGACAAACTTGGGCAGCCTGCTTGTCTTTAACAAGGCCTGAGAGCAGCAGACAAAACGCTGGTCTGGCCTCTGTGTGAGCACGGAGAGAGAATAACAAGGCCTTTCAGAGAGGCAGAAACGCACATTAATTAGACCACCAGCCCCACACTCCTCCTCCTCCTCCTCACAAGCTTAATGACCTCGAGGTCCATAAGGCAGGTGTTTATTTATCGGTGTCAGGATGAGAATAGTTGTGTTTCTCTCAGTGAAACCGATGGTAAGAGGGAGAGCTATAAATGCACGCCTTAATGGTCTGGGTTCAGTGTGTCTTAATTATATACAGGCTATACCAAGATTTTAGTATAGGGTGCATACATATCTATTTATAGAGCAGGCCTCTTAAGTATACCACATACTTAATGTGTATGCACAGCGCAGGGGTTTGTCTACGTGCACAGCTCCTCCAACTTCACAGCCTTTGGATAAATTTCACCCACCAAGATTAATGTTAAACCAAATTAAACATCTTTCTGTTTATCTTGTTTTTCTTTTGCACCAAAACTTGATTTAAATATTCTTACTCCTCTTCTTTAAATCTTAATGAAATTCAGTCTTGTTACTCAAGTCTTAACTTGGGTAGGTACCTATTACAAAATAAGGCTCTGGTGTTTTCTGTATGGTTTGTTACTGTAATGTTCATTTCAGGTGTAATAAAAGATAACACGGAGCTGCAGTTTCTCAGTAACAAGAAGTTATAAAGCTGTCATGTATCTGTAAGGTAGCACTTAGTCAAAGTAAAAGTCTAGATTTGCATATTTTCCCAGCTCTATATATATATATATATATATATATATATATATTCAGAAAGGCAATATATATATGTTCTTTTTGTATATCTTGTAAGGGTGCGACCTAATTAATAAATCATCACCTCACACATGAATGTAATGAAATTGCATTCTGCTGCTTCAACGCACACTTTTCTTTTGTGTATTTTTACTACACTTTTGTGTAGCTTGCTCAAATCTTGTATTCAGAAAAACCCATACTGGCCTCCCTGATGGAGAATTCACTGGAAGCAACAAACAGAAAATTACCTCATGAAATCTTAATCAAACTGGTTGCGGTGGAGGTGGACCGGTGGGAAAACAGCCACATCAGAGTGTGAGGATGTCTCTGTGTAGACGTTAAAGTGAGATAGAGTGCTGTCCGGTGTATGCTTGGAAACATTTGTGCCATCTACCATCCTGAAAAAGAGGAACCTGTGTAAATATAATTGAAGAAAGAAACAGAAAACTTCAAATGAGAGGGAATAAAACTTCAGCTACAAGGCTTGATCACATAATTGAGGGTTTGAGAGATAATAGCAATAGACTGATCCTTGTCAAACTATAACTAGCACTCAGCATGTTGTCAGTGTGCAGGATGCCATTACATATATATATATATAAATATACACACACACCCTCAGATTATCAAATTATTTGATTCTAGCCCGCTAAGATAAAGGCCTATGTCAAGAGTGTGACTTAAGCTGATTTATTATGCCCAATCCCAAATAAAATGTGACTTAGGCAATTTTAATAGCTTTCCAAGATGGTGGTGAACCTTCAGTGAACTAATTTATGTGATTCTGGACTCTGATTAAGGCCAGACTATAAATATTGCATAGCTGTTTAGTCTTATTGAGTTTTTTTTAGTCTGCATTTTCGTAAGCAAAATAGATAAGTCCATAAAGTTGGCACTTGGCAAAGAATGGAAATTTGTGTCTGTTAAAATGTTAACTGTTTTCTGTCTTTTAAATCAATATTTCAGCCACTTTGAGAATCAACTGATGTAGCTTAATTCAACTGCCCACAAGACAATGAATGTGTTGGTAACACTTTAGAATAACGGATGTTTATAAAGCATTAGAAACGCATAGTAAATAATGAACTAATTACAACAACCAAACATTTCTTTGACAACCTGCCACAATCACAGGCATCAGATAAGAACCCAGCAGAAAAGAGCTGGAAGGAGATTATGTTTAGTTAGTTTGTCAGTGTTTAATTTGTTTGTTTGTTAACACAAATATTGCTTAAGTCACAAAGGCATGTTAAAAATGTTATTACTATGCTAGTAGTATACTTTATATATATATATATATATATATATATTACCCTCATCTTCTGTAAATTAGGAAGATAAGTTGTTCTGTGGGGAGAACCTGTTAGCCTCCATGAACCCTGTGAATTGAAATTAAAAATTGACAGTATTTCACACTAGAGTGTCAGACAGCAGTGATTCTTCAATAGAGGGAATCACCCGCATGATGAAAAGTGGCAGAAAAGTGAATCAGGTCACTGAATGACACAGTTTTAGACCAAACTGCTCCATTTAGAGGATCTCTTAGGGGATATAAAACAGAAGAAGCAAAGGAGAGGAAGGGGAGAGTTAAGAGGAAGAAGGTTGAAAAGGAGACATCGTTAAGGAGAAAACGCAAAGGTAAAGGGGAAAATTAATAAAAGAGGAATGTGTAATAAATTCTAGAAACTCTGCCAAGATTGGGATTCATGGGGGAATCACTGTTTCAGCTCAAGTATCTGCAAAATTCACAGCTAGCTCGAGAACAGATCTTTTTCCTCAAACATCAGTTGGTATTTTTTGACATTATGGTGTCACAGTGTGACTTTTAACTTGGGTTCAGGTTTTTCTGAACAGCTTCTTGTGACATGTTTGGGAGTTTGAGTTCAGTTCAGGATGAGGAGAAGGGAGACCTCTGCTGTCTAAAGCTGCAGCTACATCCTGGACTGAGGGCAACTCTGTTGGCAGACATCCATATAAACAAACCACAGTTTCCCAGGTGTGCTGACCAACCAAACCGACCAAGTTAAACCGAAATAATCACAGTGTGTCACTCCTTTGTTTCACTCTTGTCCACTGTGTTTAGGTTATGACATATACTGTATCTAGACACAGACTTAGCACCTTTACTGTCTGTATTGATTCTACTGTTACAACAGCTAATATCTAACAAGTAACGGGAGAATTTGACACAATTATATCCGTCCATGATCCATGATCACATGGATCACTAATAACACCAATAAATCCTGGTCTTCGAGCTGCGATTGCCCTCTGTTGGTGAAATCAGCTCACACCACAGGTCACTACTGTAAACAATAGTACCAGCGCTCTAAAAACTTGAATGTAAAAGTATAACGGGAGCACAGGAGGTGTAAAGACCATGTAATCCTTATTTGGTGGCTTTTATGAAAGGTTTTGACACAATAACCTGAGAACACAACGTAGAAGACAGGCGATCCTGCATGTGAATCTGTTTTTTTCTAGCTGGATTCACACAGACAGTTTAGAGTTTAAATGTTTTTTTTTTCTATAATAATGGATAACAAAATTATATTTGAGTCTACATAAGATGTATGGCTCTACAGCAGCCTCCTGCAGCAGCTTGTGTTGCTCGTGTCCTCTACCTCTACTCTACAAGTATTAAAGGGGCAAGGGTTAAAGTCAGGATTAGGGCTAAATGTAGCTATCTTCAAGAGCAATGCATCAGTGATCCAGATCAGATGTGAGAGCTTGTAGGCAATGTGTTGTATATAACAGCTGTGGATGAGAAAAAAAAACTGTAATTTGGTTTTATCATTTCTAAGTGTGTGGGGAAAAAAATACAGCTTATTGAGAGTTTGATTTGCTTTCAATGGGGCACCTCCGTGAAAAAAACAAAACAAAAAACACTTTCAATTGTTCAAGTAAAATGCTGTGTCATCTTGTAGCACGTGAGACAATAGCTCACAATAGCTTCTGTTAGAGTCATTTCTGCCGGTTTGACTGACAGCGCACAGGTGCTCTGACAAACCGTGTCCAATGAGGAGCCTGTCATTTCAGAGGTGTTTTGAAAGCGGACATTGTGGAAATAGTTACCTGCTCCACTGACTGACATGAGGGAGTGTGTTTCAGTTGCAGTAACGGCTGGCGAGACGTTCACAAAGAACGCCTTGGTGCGGGACAAACCGACGGCCCCTCTGTTGGCTCGGCTGTAGCAGCAGTCAGAGCAGCACTTGGCCGTTGACACCTGCTCAGACGTCCAAGTGTTGTCACAACTGTCAAAAGCCAAATGTGCACACACACACACTTCTTCCACAGAGCGTGGTCACAGCCCATCTGGCCGAGGGCGAGTGTTTTTAAACCATGAGTGTGTCGTGGCCTTGTTCGCACTTTCTGTTGTCTCAACATGGCACTCTATTAGTTCCATGAACATCTAATCACATAGACATAAACAGTTTTATCTGATGGGTAACTGAACTAAATGGTGTCCACCTTTCAAAACTGTACACTGGAAGGTACTGATGATACATGCAAGTATATATTAAAGCTGAGTGTAAGCAAAACAAATGAAAGATGGTTTAACTTTTCCTATATATTTGGGCCTTTTCCTTTAAAATCACTGTATCACTGTATGCAACAACTATATCCTTTCACATTTGTTTTTCCTCTATTTCTTATTCTTGTGTTTTTGCAATAAAGCAAAAATCTAGTGTGAGAAGGTTTTTGTAGTGAAGTGGATCAATCTGGCTTCAGATGAATAGGATTATTTGAATATAATATACAATAAATCCAACTAATTTATTGTGAAGTAATGTAATAAAGAAGTAGGATTTTCCCGTCACTGCTTTTGTGTTTTGTGTGTATGTGTGTGTGTTTTCCTCTAATCAGAATGACTCACATTTCTTTTAAAGTTGAAAAACAAAGAAAACATTACATAAAAATTGACAAAGGTTTCACTTTGTCATGATTAATTTTTTGCTAGACAGGAATAGGACACTGGAGGGTACATCCTTGTGCAGCGATTTTGTATAAAGAGATTATTTTTGTTTTTGTTTTTAATCCTTAAATGCCATTTATTAGTAAAACAGTAGCAGAAAGAAGTCTACGGAACGAAACATCACGTTTGTCTGTAGAAAATAAACCGTTTACACTCATGCCTAACATTGAAACTGAATTTATTCGAAAATTACACTTAATCTCCTTGAAAAAACATGTGTGAGGAATCAGAAAAATAGTTTGCGAGATGTAATTGTAAATGTGTAAAGAAACCATGAGGATTCACATCAAACAAAGACCTGATCTAATCTAAAACCTGTCTTCAGATGTGTTTTTTTTTTTGTCACCACCTGAGTAAATAAAAAAGATCTGATTTAATTTAACCTTATCTGACTGTTAAGGTCAGAATACAAAGCTACACCGGTCGACAAGTCAAAGCAACTCAGACAGAATATGTTTCACGTAACACGGTGTGATAATAGTTTTGGACAAATGATCCACAGCGGCGATAGTGAGGCCTACTGTGGTGAAAATGGTTGGGGGATTTTTTATTTTTTTTATTTTTTTTTACCCAGAAAGCTTCGGGACCAGAGGCAGGACAGGGCTTGAGACAGTTTTAGGCGGCTAAAATTACAAACTGGCATTAGATAAATTTAGAGGTGCAACGCTAAAACACTCCTGACACGATGGTGTGGCTGTCTTCTGTAAATACACGTGTAATATAACTCCCACACGACTCTTCTGACAAATAATCTAGGCACTGAGTTAGCATTATGTAAGATGAATATATTTGCACATCAGACACGACTAAAGATAAAACCAGGAAGGATGATATCAGAGGTTAATGACTGTGTATAAATATACAGCCGTAAATGGCACAAAGAACATACTTAAAGAATGATAATAACAAAATCTAAAAAAAAAAGGATCATAATCTGCAAATTAACTTTAGAGTCACCATCATGGTATTTCTACACCTAAGGCTGCAACTAATGATTATTTTCATTACTGTTGATTGTTATCTTGATTAATTGCTTGATCTGAGGGGCAATCGTCCAACAGCCTCCTTTGTTCAATCAACACAGCAGACCGCACACACAGGCATGAAAAGGATGCACATCTTTTACATTTGAGAAGGTGGAATTGTGAAATTTAGTCAAAATTTAGTATTTGTGCTTGAAAAATGACTTTTGAAATGACATTTTTTTTCTATTTTGTCGATGGATTTCGATTAATCGACAAAACCGTTTTATCCTCAACAACAACAAACACTATATAACTATAGAAACAAAACGTGATGGGATATAATTAAAGGAGCAGCCACTGTGTTTTTAAGTGAATTATGTCCAATTAACAGTTGCAGGAACATGAGCAGGCTGCGAGCAGAATAATGAAAAGCACTGATAGTCAAGTTACATGTGATTATAGTGATAATTACTTTGATATATTGAGTTGAGCTGAGCTGTGGAGGCGTAGTCAGGGCGGAGGAGGACGTCCCTCTGTCGGCGGCTGAAGGGAGTGGTCTAACCGGGGAGGAGAGGAGGGGGAGTAGAAGTCAGACGTTGTTTGGCTGCTGCTGCTTCTCTCAGCACCGCGTCCTAACTACAAGCGGCCAAAGACAAAAAAAATTACATCACTACATCACTTTGGGTAATCGGTGACAAAAACAACGCAACAATATCTTCTGCGTAAAATTATTAGTAATAATAATAATAATAACAACATTTTAAAAATTATAAAAACAAATCGATATTCATGTCGCACGTGGACGAGCATGAGCCGCAAACAATAGACATGTTGTTCATATTATTATAGAGCCATTATTATGTATTTAGACATCAACAGCGACATCAACAGCATCTCCCTCCTTATTTTTACTCACTCATTCATAAATATTTATAGTCAATCTAGCTCTTCTTATGTCCTTTCCCTCATTCTTTCATATATATCACCCTTTCTCCACTCACCCCCCCTCCTCAATGCACTTGTGCTATACAATATACTCTCTATTTCACATAAACACCCCCCTCCTCACCCATCCACTCACTCTCACCCTCTCACCTCCTCCCTCTCCAGCTCAACTGTGCCACATGAAAAAAAGAATCACCCGTTCACTCACTCACTCTGTCATCCTCCCTCCCTCCCTTCCCGTTTTCACTCATTCAATCCCTCCATCCCCGCTACAACCCACTAACTCACCCACCCTCCCGTGAAAGAAAAAAAAAAAAAAAAACGCACACGCGCATAAAAGCGCGCGCACAAGCGCCAAAAAAGAAAAACACACCAACTGATCAACTCAGTATAAGGACAGGTTGAGACACGGGGTCAGATGATCTGATATTGACCTCTATACATCTAACTTCACTCTGGTTATTTAGATTATATATCGACTGCGTTAATAGGTGAGAGTGATTATATGATATTTGGACAATATAGTAGACACTTAAATTGCTTTGGAAATAATCAGTATAATACTGTGGCACAGGAGCCCCTCACTGACAGTCAGACTAACTGTCAGGTTTTGTTTTAGCACCACTGAGTCTGATGTGGCTCAGGACACTAAATTTGTTATGATATTAAATAAACACTGTCACATAACTTCAGTAACAATGGCACAAAAGTCGGGTGTAAACACTACTACTATTACTACTGGTACTACTACTACTACTGGTAGTAGTACTACTACTACTAGTACTAGTACTAGTAGTAGTAGTAGTAGTAGTAGTAGTACTCCAGCAGCTGTGACTTTCATATAGGAATCAAAATGGCGTTGCAGGGAGGGACATCAGAGCTGATATTAAAATAAGAAAAAATAATAATAAATGAGAAATATTGCAAAGTTTGTTATTTGAGGGGTTTGTTGTTGCTTTGGTGCGACACCACAGACCCTCAGATGAGGCAAAACCAAAAGCCAATTGTGTTATTGGCTGTGGTGTGATGCGCCACTCACTGAACAAAAGAAAGCCATCACTGCGCCCTATACTGAAGGACTTTGGTTTCGGCTGCGGTTCCCCCCCTCATCGCAGCTGGACCCACACCTGGACCACACATCTGCCTCTTATATCACTGTCAGAAATATAAAGATCAATTTAATGACCCGGTATCAGAAACCCTGATCTTTGAAGGTGTTGGCAACTTTCCTGACAATGGAGCTCCGAGTGGCGACTGCCATAGTGACACTTATAACCAATTCTGTCCAAAAAACAGGAAACACAGCGAACACACCCACCGTTTTACATCGCACACAAACTCATATTATCATCCCCGATGTCACCTCTAACTTACACACTGTGACATTTAATTTATAGGAGGTTTAACAGTAAATAATCTCGACCACGTCACTCAAAGTCAATGGCCGGACTGTGTTAGTTGGGAAAATGTATCGATGTATTAAAAGCAAAAACGGAGTCCTGCACCGATCAAACCGCGTGCATCCGTTTGAGCATAGATTCAATATCGATATGCATGATATGATTTAGTCTCTGGTTTTGTCTGTTTGGGTCAATTTAACGCGAATTGTGCAAAATTGTTCACATCACGCGTTACTTCCAGCCGGTTTTCCTGGAATAAAAGTTGTTCGCCGGTGCGGAAGAAACGGAACCGACGTGTCCACTTGAAGCCCAATGTCTCTGCTATCAGCTCATGATGTTTGATGGATCAGTACTTCACCGTGGTTTTTATATTTAACGGGAGTTGGAGGATGAAGAAACACAAACAGGACGGCGCCAGTTCCATGGAGTCCGCTAGATCAGCTGCTGGCAGTTGGTGTTCTCAATCACGTCCGCAGATAGGCTTCATAGGCTCACCGAGGCGCCTGTGGAATAAGACACTTAAGTGATCCAGTGTTCAGGCGCGTCACTTTACGTGGACAATTACAACAACAATATTTTTATTCTTAAATCTAAAAAAAAGAAAAGAAAAGTGTGTCATTGTTTACCAACTGAGGAGTTTCTCTTGGAAAAGCTTTTCTTTCTTTTTTTTTTTTTTTTTAATTTCCGGCTGTGTTTATATTTCGCTGCTCCCGAGTCAACCAGCTGACCCGGGTGAAATTACACCTTCAGGACTTTTTTTTTCTTTTTTTTTTTCCAAATTTGTGTGAACTTGCTCAAAAGAAAAAAAGAAAAAAAAGTCACAATGGCAGAAACATCGGCAGCTCCGGCCAAAGCTAAAAAGGCATCCAAGCCTAAGAAACCTGCTTCTCATCCCAAATACTCGGAGATGATTAAAGCTGCGATCGTTCACGACGCCAGCCGGAGCGGAGCGTCCCGTCAGTCCATCCAGAAGTACGTGAGGAAGAACTACAAGGTGGGCGACAACGCCGATGTGCAGATTAAATTGGCTCTGAAGAGGTTGGTAGCAGCCGGGATGCTGCGCCACACCAAAGGTATCGGCGCGTCCGGATCCTTCAGGCTGACCAAACCCGAGGACACCAAGAAGACCAAACCCAAGGCAGCCGCGTCCGCCAAACCAAAGAAAGCGGCGAAACCCTCCAAACCCAAGAAGGCTGCCAAACCCAAGAAGGTGGCCAAGACCCCGGAAAAACCCAAGAAGGCAGCTGTAAAGAAAGTGAAAAAGGTCGCAAAGAAGGCGACGCCAACTAAAGCCAAAAAGGCACCAGCTAAGAAACCCAAGGCAGCTAAACCCAAGGCGAAACCAGTGAAGAAGGCAGCCAAGCCCAAGGCAAAGACGCCCAAAAAGGCTGCAAAGACGGGGAAAAAGAAGTGAAAAGGGACATTAACAGA
The DNA here is from genome assembly GCA_016801845.1 of Polydactylus sextarius. Taxonomy (NCBI): domain Eukaryota; kingdom Metazoa; phylum Chordata; class Actinopteri; family Polynemidae; genus Polydactylus; species Polydactylus sextarius. The sequence continues at coordinate 9,866,918 of CM028920.1, read as the reverse complement.
GAGACAAAGTCACTGTAAATACTGAAGGAAATGTTTTCGTATATGTATTATTTTTGTAAGGTCTCATGCAAACTTATGCTGTTTTTACCAGTAGTTTTCACTCCATTGCACTATAGCCAGAAGATGCTGTAGAAACTATTGTGAGCATTTTTATTTGGCGTTATTATTAATATTGATAATAATAATAATAATAATAATAGTGTTGATTTTTGTCTGATCCTTGGATACATATAGGCTGATCTAGGGTCTTGCTGAAAAAAGGATATTAAATGTACTGTTTACACAGTTGAATTAGTGAATAGTTGTTATTGCATGGGCTCACACTTAAAAAAATACAGTGAGCATTGTTGAGCCTTTACAATGTACAGACCATAACCAGTGAACGTCAGCAAGATTCTCCTAAAAAAGCTCTATAGTTGTCATTCAAGCTCCATTCTGTATATTTTCTCATGTTTCAAACGACTCATGATCTTAAACATCCCACTGTGTTCAGTCACTTTTAAAGACTGTTTATACTGCAACTCAATAAACCTTTGTCATCTTCTACAAAAAAAATTGTTTTCCTGTCAACTTATTTGCGCGCATTTTTACGCGTGCGTAATGTTCTGGTGATGTGTTGGATACGAGGTTGAAGCGGTGGGATTAAACGGAAGATATCAAAGATTAATAGGTTTAATGATAATCTGCTTCAACGGAACAATAACACGGTCTCATCCGTTTTCTATAGTCACCACCTAGACACATAAACCAGCTTTTATTCCGCAACATGAGCTCATAATTTGACTTGTGCCATAAAGATGCTGCAGACAAAGACCACTCTAAACACACACGGGTCTGTTTTCTGCCGCAGAGAAGCTGATAAACAAGTGCAATACAAAGACACACAGAGAGGCTGTTTAAATTATTAATAATATAAAGTGATCACATGTAGAATTTAACCACAACTATATACTTTTTGAGCGTGAAGTCAGTAAAGTCACGTGTTAAATACCATCAGGTTAGAACAATAAACAGGATCATCCTGTACGTTATAACTACGGTAACGTCTAATTTAAAGGGGAACGAGGGCTTTGTATGTTACTGAAGTGTATTAAATTAAAAATAAAAGTTATTTTGGGAAACAACTGTATAAAAATAAACTGCTTTTAGAAAACAGGAGATGAATAAACACGACTGAGAGGTGAATTTATTAAAGAGAAATTAATTAAGTCCTTTAAAAAATGGTGAAATATTAAAACATTAGGTCAGTATGATACAATGAATTAAGATTTTATTTCTTTAATTAAATTCCCTCAGTTGTCCCACAACATAAACTACACTCTACCACCAACACCCACGTCCCTGTCAGTGGCTCCACAGGAGCGATTAAGTGCTTTTCCAGACACACCCATTGATTTCTGCCCTGCCTCTCACCTGACGTGTAAACACTGCCATCTTGTGTTTCTTGCAGGTATCGGCGACTCGTCTTCACTGCAGCTGCCACCAACAAACAAACAGACAGACAGACAGACTGGAGTCAAACTGTTGAAAGTCAAGATTAGATACAATTTGCTTTCAACACGTTGTAAATTCTTACTATCTTTGTCGATGAGCGTAAGACCGGTGAACTAGCCTCATCGTTAAAAGTGAAGTGATCCAACATTAACGTTTGTAGCACAAATGAATACTACCTTTGGAAATTAATTCAAAATACAAGCAAATACTCCAGTTAAAGTCCATAGGACAAAACTGATTTCAGAAACACTTTAAAACAATAATCAAAAAGAAACTTAATGTGTGTGTTCAGCTTCCTTAAGTCTGATACTTTGTGTATAAATGATTAAAAAAAAAAAAGAAACAAAATGAGTTCTAATTAATTTGTGCTAAATTATTGTGATGTTGCAATACAACATATCAACACATGCCACTGCATTCACAACATATCTTCAACCCGACAGCCACAATGTTAAGTCTTTAGGGCGCAAGTCCCAACCCAGTCTGGTCTGGTCTTTTATTAAGCATTTGATTCAGTTCACTTGCAGTAAGAAAAACAGCTATATGTCTTCTTTTTTTTTTTTTTAAAGTTGCAGAAGAGTGTCCTCCAGCAGCTCACCAGCTAAATTTGTCAACAAAACAAACCTAAACATGATACGACTCATTGATGGCAGATTACACAACATGGTCAAAGTGTGTGCACAGTGTCAGGTGTGTGTGTCTGTGTGTGAATGGAAAAAATAGCGTCATTACAAATCTATTTCGATCTCAATTAAAATGAATTTGATTTCAATATGAACACAGGGAGTGAGAGCAGAGATTTATAATTTAAGATTTGCTGTGCCTCCTTCTATAGGACAAAATATTTCTTGATTTCTTTGCAGTGAATATACAATCAGCCATTTTTCTTCATGCACAAAGAGAAAATATCTCCATGCCGTAGTTTTAGTTAAAACATTTTCATTCTATCGCAAAAATGACGCACCATGGAGGCAAATAACATGCTCAGTGTTGCTGGAGTTATTTGGCAAATCAGACATTAATTAATCCTGTATCTATGTGAACTTGGTCGAAAGATAAGCGTTGTTCGTTGAAGAGTCAGCAGCAGCCAATCAGGAAGTCATCTCTGTTAAAAAACAAAACAAAACAAAACAAGCAAAAAGCTTCATGTGCTGCCTTTTGGTTCTTCAGCCTTGTCAAGTTTGGCATTCGACAGCTACATTTAGGAAACACTGCATGTTTATAAAAACTCTCCGAGCTCACGATCAGCTCTCGGATATAACGGAGGGGGGTGAAGCGGTGGCCTCGACGCTACTGTCTTTGTGTGTTTTCTCAGTCCTGATAAAGCACCTTGTTGAGCAATTACAGTAGCAGTTCTTTGTGTATCAACGTACTGAGCGCAAACAGGCCAACTGCTACTTCGCCTGCTTTAGACAATATAAGGCAGAAAAAGCTGAGCATGGCAGCGTGGAGAATAAACAGGATCGCCAGCATCCAATTTGCCTTTGAATTTTTTTTTTTTTTTTTTTTGCAATCTGTTGACTCAAGAGTGTAGGAGAACAAAGGGAAAGAGGTCTAACACAAAGCGGGGAAGCGATATGAAGAGTTTCCTGGAAGCCTTCGTGATGAAAATTTAAGTGATGGAGACTTCATTTAGTTCAGACTAGACCGCCTTGGCTCTGGATCTGGTCTTGGAGGTTTGGTCTTGATGGATGAAGGGGAGGATCATCTCAAGAGAAAAAAAAAAATACAAATAAAAGCTCATCTCGTCAGTCATTTCAGTCGTCCAACGGCTCTGTAGATGGCAAAGCCAAGGACTGCGACCACGGCGGAGCCCAGCGCCACTCTGAGCCAGAACGATGTGTTGCTCATGTCAGAACCATTCAGGTGTCTGATGGGAAGGAGAAAAAAATTACAGAGGATCAGAAAACACGTCTCCCTTCCTCTACACCTCTCTCATTTTTTTAAATTACTCAGTGTTTTAGACTTTATATGTAACATTTTGCAATGACTGTTTAACTGAGACATACGGATACATCGCTGCCCAGGCCAGCTTGTTGTAGATATTCTTGCTGGTGGAGTCGAGGTGAAGGCTGGAGAAGGGCAGCGGTGGAGGCAGTCGGTGTTTATAACAGAACTCAGCTGGTGTCATCCCATGGAGCTGCTTGACTTCAGGGAGGTCCACCTTGGATGCAACCAGCACACATGGGATGTCGCTCTCCATGTAATGTTGCTAGGTAGAAAAAAAGAGGGAAAATAATTTACTTATTTATAACTGAATTCAAATAACCTTTTTGGCATTAGTCATGACGTGAAAATAGACGCAGTTTCTCAAAATAATAAGAACATGTTTGTTGGTGTAGTTTCATTTGTCTTCCTGTGGGAACCATCTGTTTGACTGTTTAATGAGACAACAACAATGGAGCCTAATTCACTGATTAATAATTAATAATCAGAACGTAGGATGTTTTCTTGAGAAAGGTGATTTAACCTTTTGATATTCTACGAAATATGAATTTTGAAATAAAAAATTAAACTCATCACTTTCAGAAAATCTTTACTGTGGAAAAGACAGATTTTCAATTTATCTCTGCTCTTTCAAGAGTAAAGTCTTGTTGAGTTATTACATGGTCAGTTGAGTTGTATTCAAGTAGCATTTCTCTCCAAATAGTAAGATCTCTGTTTGAATGATATGAACCAGTTAATAGTTTCCATGAGATTCTGAATCAGGGTAGAAACTAAAGTGGACATTTCTTAATAATTACACAGTAATATTTATGGATCTAGTTCTTCAAATAATAAACTAATAAACATTTATTTTTCTGGCTCTAAATTTTTCCCAGGAATCAGTGTTTTACACATTTTAGAGCTCTTATTTCTATAGTGTTTATTCAGTGAATTTGATTTGCAAGAAAAAAAAGAACAGAACATTACTGCGAGTAAGCAACAGAAAAAAAAAAAAAACGTCTTCATTTCATCATATTTTTAATAATTATCCGTTATAATGGATTATCAAAGGCTGGTAAATGAGCTGTATTACTGCATAATGAGATGAGTTGACTGAGACAGTGCACAGTCGATGAGTAACCTACGTGAACACATCATAAACACCGGTGTTGTCTGTGTCACTGACCTTGTATATACTGGCACAATAGTCGAAGGAATGTGGGTCACTGGTGTCGTACATGAGACAAGCCACATCGCAGGAAGCGTCTGATGCCTTCAGGAACTCTGCTTCCACGTCCACCTCATTGAGCTGCATGAGAGGGGAAGGTGGGGGGAAGACACAGTGTGGTGCGGCAGCTTTAGTCAAGGTCAAAGGTTAGGGGTCGACATTAAGAGCAGGACGAGAGCTACTTACAATAAGGTACTTCTCCTGGTTGCTGACTTGGACAGTATTTATGGCGTAGGGGGAGAAGGCACTGCTGGAATTTCCTTTATTCTGTATGAAAGTGGGAGAGAAATCACAGCATCGTTAGTGCTGATAATGGCAACCAGTACGAGCTTATCGATATAAAACATTTTCACTTGGTGCCTTACCCCGATGCTGCGGCCCACAAAGGCCTGGAGGAAGACCGACTTGCCCGTCCCCCGCGGTCCGATCACCTTACAGAGAAACACTGATCGCTGAGTCTGGTGTTTCTCTAGATCCACCTCTTTCTCACGTGTCACTGCACATACAAACAAGCAGAAGCAAACAATATAAATCCACTGCACAAACAACGAGGACGGTCATTCTGTTAGAAACTGACTAAACACAGCAGAATTCCTGCCTCACATCACCATACGGTAGAATTAAAAATAATCTTTGATTTAAATTGCAGCACTGATGTTTTCTATGCGGCCACAGTGTAGGCTAATCATTTCCACACAATACTATTAATAGCCCAGAGGTGGGAGGCCAGCTTTGTCACTATAAAGGCCATACAGAGGAGGAAACTCCTGCACCAGCTGAAAAATATCAACCTGCTCCAGTGGTTTGTTGTTATAACTCTTCTACGTGACAACAAATGAGTCAGTTTCTCCTCCCGTTTCATCACTCGCACATGCTACAATCCTGCCTGGAGAAAACACAACTTGTGCTAATCTGTTTATCACCAAGGATTTGTTTCTGCTGTGTTTCAGATGTCAACTAAGTATGAATGTAAACAACACAAATTATAGCAAAATGTGAAGATAAGACCACAGAGGAAAAAACAAAACACTTGATTTGTCTCTAACATTTAGTCACTTACTACATAGTAAAATTAACTGCTTAATTACATTTTTTTTTCACTGTGAGTTAATGCTGAATAATTAAATCTTAAATAGAGTATATATCTATTGATGCCTGGCTGGATCAATAAAGTATCTATCCATCTAAACAAAATAAAGTAAATAAAGTGACCTCTAGTGGCAAACTTGCAGACTAACACAGATTCATAATCAGACAGCCATGTCGGCCTAAAGTATTAGTAGTAGTTTGGCCTGAAGGTACCAGCCTGATGCATCAGACACTTTCACATTATGCAAAACCTCTGCAACTTATCCATTGGCATACGTTAGCTCCACAGTGGGCGAACACTTTCTGCTTTAACCAATCGCTACTGTTTGATCGTGACGTATGTTATGCGCTGGAACGGACGTAGTGGTATCCAGGTATTAGCGGCATTCCAGGGAAGTAGCAGTCGAGCATGAAAACGTGTGTTAACGAGCGTTGTCGCTTCTCTGACTTTAAATCTACGCATCAAAGGCACATTATCTAATTCAAAGTTGATATTCATCAGCTTTGTTCAGTGCTGCTCGAACTACACTGCAAACTCAATCTCGAACACTTGAGTTCAATGTCGACGCTTCCAGCCCTCCCTCTGTTCTGATTGGCCCGAACAACTCAGAGTCGGAGCGAACCGAATCCTACAAACAGCTTCCTGATAAAGTGGTGGAGCTAAATGAGAAACTGAGTTAAAGAAGAACTAGGCAGTGCTCGCATGGAACATGAAAAAAGAAAAGAGATTATCCTTTTCCTTTGCAAAGTGGCCATTTTAGGATTTCTGGTATCTTGACGCATCTGGTGTCACTCCACACTGTTCATACTTTATCACTGCCAGATGTTGTGGTGATGGAAATGACCAAAGTCTTGGGACTGGTCTAGTTAAAACCAATAACTAGTCTTCTTTTTAAAAAAATATTTGTGTTGCTTTCTGGCCTCTCTGTAATCTGTGGTGAAGTTGAGTTAACTGAAGATGCAAACCCCAGACGCAGACACACAGAATGTGTGTGTGTGATTAGCAGCAGTGAGACACGTTACATCACACTTCCCAATCTTGTTAAAGCTTTTGTCCTCAGACACACAGCGGCAGAGACAAGCGCAGACAACTACTCCTCATATTAGTTCATGAGCAACTTCATTAATAATTAAAATTTCAGATAATGAAAATGTCTTTATTGTGTTCGGAGAGTATTTCAAACCATGCATCCATGAGAGCACAGACACACCAACTAAAGTGAACAAATCATTCACATTTCAAGGACAAATGCACCTGTATAGATGTATTAGGTTACAGTGAATGGGATTAAGATTAATAATCCTCCTGTAGTGCTTAAATATGAGATTGGGACTTAAGTTTACAAACAAGATGTGCAGTATGTCTGTGATCCTACACACACCTGTGATTGCTGCAGTCTGTGACTCCTGGTCAGTGAGGATGGGGTAGCCTAGGTATCCTAGGTGCTCCAGGCAACGGTGAATGTCAAGGTAAGCAGAGAGCCTGCGTGTGAAGGCACGGAAATATGTGTGAGCTTCAAGCAGTGCAGAATATTAATGAGCTGTAAGTGTATTAATCTATCTAGTGCGTTTTTACAGTCGAACAAAATGATCAGGTGATACGTACGTCCACTGACAGAGATAACCGTGATTAGAGATGTAGCCCTCGTCTGTGGTTGGCACGCTCTTATAAACCTCTGGACCCCATGGCATGTAGGGACACACACAGAACAGGTTCTTAAGCTCTGCTGGCGACAGAGCTGAGTCTTTGTCCTAAAAGAGTGGGAAAAAAATATAAAAAAAAGACACTTCTCTATTAAAAGGACATCCTCCACTATGAGATCTCCAGTGGGATACTAAGAAAAAGGAAGCAAAGATCGCTACTCACTTCATCGTACTTGTCAAACAGCTGCTGGAGGAACTGGTAACCTACATGATTGAACTCTGTGGTGCAGCCAACAGAAACCCGAAGTCTGAAAACACACAAATACAAAATGTGAAACAGACAAAGCCACGTGAACATCAGTTTGTAATTTATGGATTTTTTTTTTTTTTTTTTTTTTTTTTACACCTTGAATAATGAACAGGAGAGAATCACTCAGACTTACTCGGGATAGAGATAATCGTCAGTCAGCTCAAGGTTGTCGTCATAACCAAACTTCCTGAGGATGGTCCACGTTGTTTCATGTCGGCCCCGCTGGATAAATAATGTATTAAGGAACAAGAAACCTGCAAGAGGAGAGACACAATACGTGGCTGTTAGTTAAGCGTGTCCCTGCGACATCACGGTTTACAGTTGCATGTTCTCACTCGTGACTGATTTTTACCATTTAGCGTCAGACCGTTGTCCTGCACCCCGTCACTGGTGTTCTTCCAAACTACTGTCTTCACGTCTTCTAAAGCTTGCGATGCCAAAGGATTCCCAAAACAAGATTTCTACAAAAAAAAAAGGTAGATTGTTTATGTCAAATAAAAACATTTGGTTCCAACAAAAGCTGAGAAAACATGTACATGTAACAGATACCTGAAAGGTGTTGAGCTCAGCGTCACTGAGGATACGATCATTGTCCTGGTCGGAAATGTAGAATATTCTGCTAAGGGCTCGGATGCACAGAGGTTTTAGCTGCAGAAAGATAATGGAGGACACAGACCTCATTATTAATCACCCAGTCATTTGTTTGTATAAATGTAGAAGAGTGAATTTGAGCAGACATCACATTTCCAAACATGGCTGACCTGTTTGTCCTCAGGGTCGTAAAGAGGAGCGGTAGGATGAAGAACTGCCTTCTGTGCGTAGTAGAACAGCTCTGAAATGTTTTTCAGGTTCTTTGCAGAACACTTGAAACAGAAAAACAGCAAAGATACAATTTGGGCACAGTCTAAAAGCCAGACAAAGTGCGTCCATAGGTAAATATTTGTGTGAAACCCAGCAACCGTGTGCGTATAACAATGGTGAAGATAGCAGGTGTATATAGATCATCAGACTGGATAAGCGTAGAGTTCAGCTTCACCTCAACACATGTCTCAATCTCTGAGAACTGGTTCATGATGGGAAGAATGGTTTCCATTGAGCTCCCACAGCGCAGATCAGACTTGTTTCCTACAAGGATGATGGGAATTCTGATAGAACATATGAAGACGGGTTATTTCTCAATACAACGCCGTTCTGCTTTGTTTTATACAACACAGGTGATTCACTAATTTATGTAATGCACTCACTCCTACATTTTGAGTTTATTTCTTTATTTCCAGGGTGACTTAACACTACAACAGGCCTAAGTTCTTAGACTGGCAAGTTTCCAAACATTACATGCAAACAGTAGGAAGGAGAGCAAAGTTCAACAGCAAATCGCAAGTTACACACACCCGTCAACAGTTTGTACATACTTGTTTCCTTTTTCTGCATCTCCGTTTACTAAAGGTATCCATTTAGTTCTGATCTGAAAAGTAACAGGTGGCAAATGAAACAAGTGTAGTTTGTATTTTCAATGAACAAAATAATACAGTACAATGGAAGAGGCATGCTTGTGTTGTAATGTAAACAAAGAAGTAGGTCACTACCTTTTCTATTGTGTCCTCGTTGGTGACGTCATACACGACACACACCACATTAGCCTGTGGTTGTGGATGTTCAAGTAGGGGAAAAAAATCAGGTTTTTGAATATTTCACTTAAAAAGCTGAAGTGGACATTAGTTCTCCAAGTATGTTAAATTTGAGGAGAGCGACCTTCAGAAAAGTGCTTCTGGTCTCCTGACATGTGGAAATGTTATTGTAGCAAAGTTGCAGACAATCTTACTGGCAACTATTTAAACAGCTTAAACTTTCATATTTTCATTCGGGGTTGACTGGGTTGTTTAAGGTTGTTTCAGCTTAATTTAAGCCCCGGGTACACCTGGTTTGGGTTCATGAAGATACTTCATCGTTAAAAAGAATTGTATTTAATGTGTGTTTACCTTGACGATTTCATCTCGGAGGACCTCATCACTTTGTTCTTTTTCTGTCAGAATTAAAAACAAACACAACTGAAAGTTGTCATACAGCCCCACATGCATTGTTTATTTGTTCCTTGTTTTACAGCCTATGTTTTAATGTGCAATAAGCACAGAGACCAATCAAAGGACTGGCTAATGTCAGTAGTGTATATTAGCCGTTACACCATGTTACCTGAGAGTCCACTATGTGTGTAGGCACCTTCTCTGGAGTCACGTCAGCAGGGATGGTGATTTCTTCAGCTCGTGGAGGAACCTGTCAGTGAATTTAGATCATAAGTAAACTCTCAATCATCAGTCTTATAGAAGTATCTTCATCATGTCATGAAAAACAAAACTTGAGCATGCGGCAAAAGATCACAAATAAATAGCAAAACCAGTATCCGGTAGAATTAACTACACTACACTGACAACCACTTTGACTCAGTATATGTTTCCCTACATAAGCTAACTTGCTATGGCGACCTTAAATTCTTCTTATCTCAAAGTCAAATTAAAATAACTACTTATTCTACTATATCATAGAACTGTTTTACCACAGACCATCACAGAGACGCTGAAGCTTTAACTCAACTCATTCTGCAACAACGTCATTTCACACGTAGAGCAGCAAGATAAGTACATTTGCAAAGGGAGCTACAGAGGACAATGATAACACCTCCTGCTTGACGCCTTCTCAAACACGGACGGATTATATTCGCTTGTATGTTGTGAACAGCACCAAGAAACAATATCGTCTTCCTAACCGTGAAAAAAAAAAAAAAATCACCACATTTTTTTTCAAAGTATTGCCTACTGTAGAGCAACAATTACCATCTTCTTAACAAATCTACAGCAAAACAGCAAATTAAGACAAAAACACAACATTGTCAAATATGTGTAGTCACTCTTACCTCTTCTGGAAACTCTTCTCCAACCAAAGACATGATGAGGGACGTCTTCCCCACCTTGGCTGTTTTGGAGATGACAGGAAGAGAATGAGGAGAGGATCCAGTTTGGTTTAAATGTTGAGATTATATGACAGTATATGTCCTAGCTAGTATCCTAGTATAGTCCTAGTATAATATATGACAGTATATGTCCTAGCTAGTCAGTCCTTTAGTTATTCACATTTATGTGAATAGTAAACCACAAGGAAGTGCTGCTACAGAATATGGCATTAATCACACGCTATTTTATTACAGCTGTACATAGGAGAGCTTGGCATGATATTTGTCATTATTATTATTATATCCAGTGATTTATAGTACTTATTAGTCTATATCTATACTGTAACACTGAACCTCTTCACTCCATGTAGTCAATAACATGGGACCGTCACCTTCAGTAAATATAAAATGAAAGTTTATTTTACCCAATAACTTCAGTTACATTGTTCGTAATTTAATGCAAAAGCTTGACCGCAGTTAACCTTAACATTAGCTTAATAGTTTACAGCTAACATGTCGATGCTTTCTAATGAAAAACTATTATATAAACACATTTAAATGTCTTTCAGGAGATGATGTTAGTCGATGAACCACAAACATCTCGTTGGTTCTAACGGTCAAAGCTAACGAACCATTAACAACTTGTAAGAGAAGTTAGTCTGAGCTATGTTAGCATTAGCAGCATATGAGGTCACTACATATGTAAAGTTAATTTTTCAGGACATAATTAGCTCAGATACATGAATATGTTTTAAGGTTAGTACATTAATCGCGGTTAGCAGTAACCAGATTAATTCAGCTCCAAGTTAGTGAGTTAGCATCAGCAGCTAATGTTTGCTAGTCTCTTTAGCTTGTGCTCAGCTGTCACTACAAATGACTTACGTTCCCCCAACAAAAGTATCCGGACGTCTTGTTTCATGTTTCCTCTGTGTGTGAATAACAGTCGGTAGTGCTGCGGCTTTACAGCGACATTTAACTTTCATTTGAATGTCAAATTTCCTTTTTTTTTTTTTTTTTGTTTTAGCTAAAACCAAATGTGTGCCTCTCCACAGCGATATGCACCCAAGGTGAAACCATATCTTTCCGGTTCACGTAGAAGGCGGTGAAACGTCGCCCTCTGCAGGACGAACACCGCACTGCAACATATTTATTACAAATTATTTATTATTTTTATATATTTTTAAACATCCCATATTTTTTGGGGTACAAAACATCCAACAGCCACATATTCATCAAGTTGAATTAAATATTATTTTTTTCCCTTAACATATTCCTGTTAACACCTTTTCTAATAAACCATTTTAACCCTTTATTGCCATGCTCATGTATCTGTTTGATACATGAGATTCTACGACTTCTCTCATCAAAATGATCAGCATGTGTCAAATTAAAAATTATATAAAATATTTTATAATCATATGAAATAATAAACAAAATAAAACATACTAACACCCCCCAAAAAAAAAAAAAAAAAAAAAAATAACAACAATAAATAAATAAAAACAAAAAATAAGAACTAAAAACATCATAAATTAATTTTTTGTTAGGTTTGATCAAAAAAATTTAAATTTTCTGGCTATTATTTGATGCGTTTGGCATTAAAGGCTTAAAATATGGAGTTTATTCAAATTCTAATTTCCCCACAATTAAGATTGTTTGTATTTATGCATTTAGAAGAAAGCCTAATACTTAAAAATATCAATAAACTGCCCATTTTGTGACAACATGATGTGATCATCACGTCCTTTAATGATCAAAATAATGTTTTTCTCTTCAAACAAACAGCTCGATCAAATGGTTGAAGCTTGTCACAGAAGGCCTTTAAGATTTTCTTTATTAGAGTTAATAAATATAACTTGAGAAGGTAGCAAATGATAATTTAGAGCAGAAATAGGAGCATTATTTAAATTGTTGGTGTCAAAGTGACACCAGAAAGTGTTGAGCAGGGCTAGAGACACTGAAGCAACAGCAGATAGAAAAATACAAACACATTAACATAATAATCCTTTAATGTGTTTATCCTACTGAGGTGAGAACAGTCGATTTAAACAGAGACATATACACACACACACACACACACACACACACACACACTGTGAAAATGACACCAAGGAAATATCTCTCCCTCTCTAAAAACACACTCTCACACCACATATGGTGCTTTAAATGTTTGTATTTGATGTTAAGTCTAAAGATGATGAATGCATGATTAAGAAAATGTCGTCCTAAAAGAGGGTTTTATTGTTGGTCACTGAGAAGTCACACAGAGTTAGATGTATTTTATTAAAGTGTTTATTTACTCGCTTTGATTATTCTCAAAAATAACCATCCTTTCTGTTCCATGATTCCATCTGCCCACAGAGCACTCTTATTTTCTATTTCCAGCTGGTTTTGTATGAAATTAAATAAAATCCCCCAACTTCTCCAGACACACTGGGGACACACACGCACACACAGAATATTGAAATGATGATATTTTTCTGCTGGAGAAGAGACACTGTGTAGAATTTTTTTGCATAGTAAATCCATCCATTTTCTACCCCTTTATCCTGCACTCAGGGTCGGGGAGGCTGGAGGCATCCTGGTGGTACACGCTGGTCCCCAGCTCGTTGCAGCTTGGCCACATACACATCTACACCTATGGGCAATTTGCATGCTCTAATTTGCATGCTCAATTCCTCAATGGATGCATATTTTTGGCTGTGGAAGCTCCCAGAGCAGCAGAAACAGGGAGAACATGCAAACTCCACACAGAAAGACCCTGTTTGGATCAAAGACCCTGTTCATCCCAGGAGTCGAACCCAGGACCTTCTTGTTGTGTAATCCGTGTGCCCCTGTTCATAGTAAATATGGATAAATAGTCATGTGGCAGACTAATAGTCTAACTTTTACCTGAACCGTCCCAGCTCGACATACACCAAGTGTCACTGTTCCCTCAACGGTGCAGTGTAGGAAGTGTGAATGCCACATTGTGAATGCAAGACAGACAGTGTCAGAAGTACGAGTCAGAATTAGTAATTAGGGAGATCAAATTCTGATCAAATCGCCATTCAAATTGTGTGTGTTGTGGGTGGGGCACTTTATCCTTTATAAAATCTCCTTTTACCAAAATAGGCAACTCAAAAAGATTCATGCAAAATGTTCTGAGCAGTGAACTGGTGCTTCAACGTTTATATAGAAGGAGAAAGTAAAGTTTCTTTAGCTGCAGTTTTTTTAGTTTGTGTGTGTACCTGGTTTTTCCTACATTGTGGGGACTTAAACCTGTTTACACACTTACATTGTGGGGACCTGTCTCCCTTGTGGGGAAAAAAAGCTGGTCCCCATGATGTAAAAAACAAAAATTGAAGGTGAAGATGTGACTTAAGGTTAAGGTTAGTGTCAGGTTCAGGGTTTCCAGGAAAGTCTTCAGGAAATGAATGGAAGTCAATAAAATGTCCCCACAAGGCATTAAAACAAACGTGTGTGTGTACTACTCTGACATCATTGGTAATCTCACATTTTCACAGAATTGTTCACGCTGTTTTTATTGAAAATCCCATCCCTGAGTATCACAAAACACGTGATTCTACATAAGACAAAAAACAGCAGGAACTGCAGCAACTAATCATCTCTTGTCAATATAACTCACAGATAGAAAACCTAAAATAACATGAAAAGTGACTAGTCAGACACACACACACAAAATCCCTTCAGTAAAAATGTCTGTCTTTAAAAACACATGAAAAAAAAAAGATTAATTTAAAATTCTCGATTGTGCGCAAACAAAGCTTCTCTAAAATATCTGAACCATAAAAAATATTTACTCAACGACAAAATGACATTTTAAGTAACAATGTAAACTACATGAAAAATGAAGATAAACCTACAAGGTTTGAGTTAAATAACAGATGTGAGACTCTCAGAGGTCTCGCACCTCCCACAGCAGGATCTCATTATAAGCCACAGTGAAGAGCAGTGATCCGGAGGGAGAGAAGCGACATGTCTGCAGTGAGTCACTGTGCTGCACGAAGTCCTGAAACCTGCCACTGCTCGACTTGATCACCTTCAGCACTCGCTCTGGTAAGGTCAGACAACAGTGAGAAAAATCATGAAACACATTCTGCAATTTTTTAATATTCACCTCATTGATGGAATCATGAGCTGATGTTGAACAGACACACACACAAAAAAACACAAAACAAAACTATGATCACAATTTACCTTTGGATCCGACAGCTATGAGCTGACTCTGAGACGAGAGGCTGAAACACGAGGCCCAGTGGGGCAGGGCGATCTTTTTAATTACCTGTAGCAAAAAATAATAACATGAATATTTGTGAGCAATGTCTGCCTTGTAGAAACATATGGAAAAATAGTGAAGAGGGGTGTGGGGTGGAGAGTGACCTGTTTTTTATTCAGGCTGTAGAAGGACAGCTCTTTCTCTAGTCCATAGCCAGTGTAGACCACCAGGCCCGGATCTGATGGACAGAAGGCTGCTAGGCTGGGAGGTGGGCTGTCATTCTGAAACACACAGAGGTTATGGAAATATTCAATAGTTAATGTAATGATTGAACCCAACACTGACTGTGTTTAGTAAAATAAGCTAACATATTAAATTGGGAGCAACAAATAGAGCATACTCATACATTTGCAATAAAATAGTCTGATAAGAAGTACTGCATGCAAATGGATGCAGTACTTCTTATCAGAATTCATCCTGACTGTTTGATGTAACAGAGAAGTTATAAGGTTAGAGGTTAAATATGTGTCTTTCCTCTCATTCAGCCGAAAGTAAAAGTGATATATAACACTCACTTCCCAGATATTACATGTCATTACCAAGTGCTATAACTTAAAACACAGATGGTACCTCAATATAGGCCGGAGCAGGAAATGTCAGCCAGTCTAACAGATCACACTTATCCTTTAGCCAATTGCAAGCCCACACACTAACACGTCTGTCAGCGCTGGCGGCCAACCACATCTCGTTTCCGTCCAGTCCGAAATTCTTACACTGGAGATAAGACAAAAAAAACACCTTCAGACAGAGACATGCTATGTAATAAAATGTCATAAAATGTCACAAGGACCAAAGGAAGAACTTCAGAGACGTCGTAGCAGTGGAGAGTCGAAGAGGAAATGTCAGACGATTAGTTGTTGTGCGCGGGACAAGGAAAAGCTTCTGACCAATGATTACACTGCTCATAATGAAGATAATCAGATACAGAAAAAAAAATCTGCATAGCTATTAAGGAATGAACTTAAATGTATTTTATTGCTTCTAAAATAAACTAACTGGCTATACTAATCTATATAAATACTGAATTTAACTTCCATGTGACTTTTTCAGACTTTATGTTATGTCAGTTTTTTTAAAGTAATGACTTATGACATTTTCATAAAAATAAATGTCAATGTTGTTTATGTGTTGTTGCAGAAATGTCAGTAAACACATACACAGAAAACACATCGACTCATATTCACCGTTTCAGGGAAAAATTTCGAGTCTAAATTGTCTAAATCGTTTGTTTGATAAACGACTGTCATGGCAGAAACAGTTTTCTTAGTGTTGTCTGATGGGGCCGCCACGTTAATCTCTGATAGAGCTGACCTCTTCATTTACACATTGGATGGTGCTAATCAATGCTCCTTTGTGGTCTCTGATGACACGAATAGTCTCTCCATTCACCGGGCTGCTGACAGCTACAAGGCCATTCTTCGCCCCTGAAAGGATCACGTGACCTGTTGGAAAACAGATACACAAGCAAACTGGATGAAAAGTAGCAGCACAACATGAAATTTCACAGAGTCCAGCACATGGACTCAATCACTGGGAACAAGTGAAATTACTGTTAATTATAAATTTTATCATTGACTGACTCGAACCACTTCAAACCAAGTGGTTCGATTACTGTAATTACAGCTGATGCAGGTTTGTGGCACAGCTCTCTCTCTCTCACCATTAGCGGAGTACTGGATGGCAGTGATGGCCACCTGATGGGGGTGCAGTTTCATCTCCATCTCTGAGGAAGCGAGTCGAAAAATCCTCAGGTTCCCGTTGCTGTATCCTGCTGCCACACATGCGCTGTCCTTCCCGGAGAATGGGCTCCAGCACACACAGCCGCAGGCCTGAGCAACAGAGAGAGGAGCAGTTGTGTTTGGCATCAGCATCAGAGTCGGAGTAGATTTTTATTGTCATTGCACAGCGTCCGCTCAACGTTGATGTTGTTATTAACGCTCAGAGTTTTTAATAGCAACATTACAAAGACAGAGAGACTGAGGTGTGCGGATCTTGCAGTCACAGCACTCAAAGGAGCACGACATGTCATTGTGTCAAAAATGTGGACAACACAGCAAGTTAAAAAAAAACAGTCATTTCTAATTTTTATGTAAAATCCCTATTCGGGTTAACATGGGAGTGAATGAGGCAGTTGGGCTGCAGTCTTGTCACTTAGAAGCAGCTAATTCAAAAAGTGTAAATCCTGTTGTTTAGAAGACACATTGTGTGAAACATGACAAGTGTGACTGCAACACCGAAGAAAATTAAATGTATAGATTGAAATTTGTGGCTGTGAGCACAACGTAACGAAAAAAATTCAGACAATCTTCTCAAAGCCTGTCAGTCTCGCTGATCACCACACCCACGCTGCGTCAACAGTCAACACAATACACACCCATTATAAACTTTGAATTTCTTCAAATTTGATCATGGTCTTTCAACTGTTTTGATCAAAAACTATACAGCCTAGCAAAAAAGCAGAATGCTACGTCAACACACTAGACTTGTGTCTATATTTTAAAGTTTTACTGATGTCTTTAGGTGAAAAGAGTAGTAGATGTTTGAAAAACCTTGAAAATTTGCACAATGTTTTTTTTTTTTTTTTTTAACCTAGTCTCATTCATTCTCTTCATGGGAAATGTTTTGCTTTTAAAGGAAAAAAAATAATATTTTGGCACATCATTTCTCTGTGTGATCAACGGTTATTGGGTTTTTAATGGACGAAAAATTGCCGCAACTTTTGATAAAAACAGTCTAAAAAATAAATGGATTACATGAATAAATTTAGAAAAATAGAACTGTTATTTAAAACAGTTTTTACCGTTCACATGTTTTATGTGTATTTTTTTTTTTTAAAGATAGAAAATGTATCCATTCACTGATTTAACTTGCTGTGAAGTAGAAATAACAGAAGACCATGAATAAATATACATGTATCCTACTTTAATTCTATTCTGTTATATTTTATATCATATTTACAGAATGAAAACAATGTATTGTGTCCCCTCAGTTTACACCCATCAGTGAATGAAGACTATTTTTTTACCGTATCCCCTCACCTGGTTGAGAACCTGAAACTGTACAACCAGTTCGTTGCTGGGAGCCGCCCACACCCTCACGCTGCCGTCCTCGCTGCAGGTGGCGAAATGGCTTTCGTCAGAGCTGAACGCCACGTCATTCACCTGGACAGTGAGAAAGAGAGAGAGAGAGAAACACAGAGAGAATGAAACCATATCTGAGTGCAATTAAAACAAGAAGGAAAATCTCATGCTGTCCCTTCCTCAAGGATCACATCACAGGTATTTTTGTTTCTTTGGTTGCACTTTACTAATTGATCCTCTGCTATCTCATTTAAATACCATCAGAGACATCTACCATGATAATAAATGTCAACTAACCTGTAAACTTTTCCAGATAAATGAATAAAAAATAAAAATAAGCAAACAAGCAAAGTGTTTACTCCTCAAGCAGGGATTAGTGTTCTAGAAGCAGTGACGGCAAAAACAAACTCATTTAATCTGACGAAGCCTTTGGGTTTGGAAGAACGCCGGTTGAATTAAATTAAATCTGACATTTTTCTAGTTTTACAGCCTCTGTCGTGTACATTATTTTCATCTTCCACTACGGACAACTTTTATTAATTCTGTTTGTGTTAATTGGTCACTTTACCATCAGCAGGCTCAAATGTCATCAACTGTTAATTGCTTCTGTGCTCCCTGCTTCTAATTACTCTCGGCTCTGAATGGCTTCATATTGTTTTTAAATATTAAAAAAAAAAGAAAAAGAAAAAAAAAGAAAAACATCATACCATTGGATTACCTTTGATATATGATTGACAGGTCTTCGATATGAATTCTCATTGCAGGCATTTGAACTTTTAGATTAGCAAAATTATCACATGAGGAATGTCTCCATTTCTTTTCAAGTGGTCGCCGGACAGAGTAGTGGCAAGTTTAAGTCCAGCTCCAAATTACATCAGGAGCAGAAGGGATTCTATATTTTAATTCCCCACCCCCCCACCCCCGACCCACCATTATCTTCTGGTTCTACTTCCCTTGAGTGAACAATTCATCCAGCTTCCTCAGAAGCCTCAGAAGATGAACATGAGCCAAAACGCCATGTTTCAGCCCCGCATGAGCCTCAGAAAAACCCTCAGAATCAGAATTAGAATAAATTATTCCTCTTTTCTTTTTGACATTTCCGTGTGGATGGTGGTGGTGGTGTGGTGTAGTGAGAAATGAGAAATGTCCATTAGCAAGAGCACGAAGGAAAATTACTTAGCAACATCTGTGTTAACCTTTAACCGAAAAGTGCAGAGTGCAGCTGCTCTTTGTTGTCATTTTATGTCACTGATAACTTTCCCAGGAAAATCTGTAACAAGGCAGTGATGTTATCACCACAGTGGTAACAGTCCTATCAGGATGACTTTAATCTATGGTTGGGATGTATCTTAAAGCTGCGTACTCCGGTCACCCCTTGAGAAACCAACTTGGGATGTGATTATTCTTCATTCCACAGAGCTCACACTGGTACCTTGGTCTTGTGCCCGCTGACCAGCCGGATGCTGCTGTTATCTGACCAGTTGATGTACCAGAGGGTCCCGGCTGTGGTGCCGACGATCCCCATGTCCATTGTGTTGTCAAATGTGGCGCTAACCGTCGTCCCGTCCAGCATTATCTCCTGCTCCAGCACCACGGTGGTTTTACTGGAGAACAAAACACAGACGACCAAACACAATGAGTCTATTGAAACGAAGGCAGACGTGCTCACTTGAGGTGCTTTCATTCTTTCTCTGGCTCACACAATTTACAATAAAACTCCCGCTATATTGTTGTAGCCACTTTTTTACATGAGTGCATTTATCCATAATTACACATTTGTAATGGTTGTAGTAATAGTAGTGAGTCACTGGAAAAAGGCATATTTTCTTCATACCACCTTTAAACCATTATATGTGCATCAATATTTCTATATTGTAATTTTCATCTATAGGGTTGTAGTGAACACGTACAACAGTAGGAACTCTAATGACGTACATTTTACTCGTATTGCACGTATGTCCCTCATCTCTCATGTATCTTTAATTATCAAAATGTGCTTGATGCCATTTTAACAAACACCAATCATTCCTGTAACATAACAACATAACAAAATCAGGTCAAATTGATTTTTAACCTCATTAGCAATTAGTGAAAGATGGAAGGGGGTTAAAAATCAGATGTGCCAAGACATGAAAGAGTGAATATATTATACCTTTTTACTTATCTTTATCTTATCTTTCTTATTCCTTTCAGGTCTTGTCATTTTACCGAATTTCATAAAAGCTGAAATGTGTGGGAACTGAGTTGTGTTCGGCACACCACCTCAACACAACATGCATGTATACATCACATCACAAGAGATGATATATGAGAGGAGGCTACTGCCGAGATGAGACACAGGAGGAATCAAGTAATAAAAAAATTGCTACAAACCTGTCTTCCACACTGCAGATCTTTTCCTGAGGCTTCACGCCCCGTACAGCTTCTACCTCCCACAGTCTCAACCAGCGGGTGTTGCTGCCTGTCAAAAGACGGTTCCCTCGACACAATAGCACTCCTACACCAAGAATCAATATCGATCCAGTTACCACTTGTGAAAAAAAAAGCCAGGACTAAATCACGGGTAAGCCAAATGAATCAATATTTTAGACTATTTTTACCAAGTGAAATAAAAACCATGTCTGTGTAATTCAATACAAGTGACTAAAGGGCATTAACGCTGTTGTATATCTTTTTTGTGTGAACCATCACAAGCTTAACTACATGGTCAGATTATACAATTAACTGTACCAATCTCTCCCTCATCGGCTTCCCAGGTCATGAGGCAGCGCTGTGTGTTGACATCCCAGACACAAACGTGTCCTTGATTTGTAGCAGTGAACAGGAAGGAGTCCGTGTGGTAACACAGAGCAGTCAGTTCAACATCTCCCACCTCCGCTGGTGCTCTCACCCTCTGCAACTACAAGGGTGAAAGACTGTTCAATTCTGATTTACCAGAGGAAACAGAAGTATAATATTTACTCAAATACATATTTTGATATGAGAATCAATGGATCTCAATAAATGGATCTCAAGCTGAGAATGTTTAGTCGACTCTTCTCCGGTTCCTTAATTTACCTTGAGGTCGACATCCATGCCACGGCTGTGGATGAGGCAGAAGTGAAGCCCCTGGCTGCCCACACAGGCCATCTGGCTGGCTGCTGACGGGCTGAAGGCTGCGTCATGGATCGGTCCTGACACAATAACACTGGACAGCAGCTGGAAGGTCTTGCTGCTCCACAAGGCCACCCCTGGCTCAGAGAAGTCTCCTGTGGAGAATTATGAAGAAACAGTGATTAGTAACAACAAATGTATTTCAATGGTCAGAGAAGAGTATGTTTTTGTTCATTTTAATCAATATATCAAAACAGGGCTGCACAATACTAGGGAAACAGATTGCAAATACATGGCAAAAAAGACCTCTAAACCATGTTGATATGAGAGTGAAAAATAGAACCAAGCCATGTATATATCTGATGGAAGCATACGATTGATATTGGTAGTAAAATCATTTCATATACAAATTAAGGCAAATAGGAGTTCGGTTGGGTGAAATTAATCTGATATTTTATTCCAACCTCCTTTAAATTGTATTATGATCTTAACAGTCTTCCTGCGTATTAAAGAAAAGGTAAAACGCTGTAAAACACAAATGTAAAACACTGCCAAGTTTTCTCTGACGGTCTTGTCGTCAGACAGACGACACCTTTCTAAATGTGAAATATGTAGAGTTTGGACGTATATTTCAAAACTTTTGTCAGCATTTGTCAATCATACATTTGAACAATTTATAGAAGGGTGGGTTAAGTATGTAACTTCACAAAGGCCTAATTTTATTTTCACAAATCCATAACTGTATTATAAAGAAAAATCACTCCCTCTGTGGTTGTTTTTGAGTAATTTGAGATCCGACGCAATTAAGTTTTATATATTCAGTTTAAAATCCTGGAAATCACTTTTTAAAAATTGCTGACTGATGCTGAATATCATAAAAATGTTACAAACCGACGGAGAGGAGGAATCGATCGTCCCTGGAAAAAGCCAGACTCTGCACCGTCCCTCTGTGGTGAGAGATGGTACCGAGGCAAGTTCCACTTGGGACGTCCCAAACGCAGATGAGACTCCTGCTGCCGTCACTGTCACCTGCTGCTGATGCCAACATCTGGACAGGAAGTAACACCAACGTAAGGTACAGTTCCATCACACACAGTGACTCACATACCACACTTCATGACATCACCTACCACATCCTACAAATAAAACAAAAAAGACAGACTGCTTCATAGCTGGGGTTGTGTCCAGAATTTATGAATACCAGAAAAATCACGACAGAACCAGTTAATTAAATATTTGTGTGAAGAAGCTTTATAAATTTGCTTTTTCTACTGACAGTTCTTTGTGTTGAACTGTTTGGCACAAAGCTCATATTTTCAAAGCCTCTCACTTGTTCATAAATTGACACCATAACAAGTGCTGTGCACAAAAACAAAAACCCTCACACAACACTGACTGACCTAGTGGTACAATGGAGTGTGAAATGCATCCTTCATCTCCTGATCAGACATGTCCTTCTCTTGACACTTGTTGCAAATGTACTCAAGGATGTTAGTTTCTCTCTGTGCCTGTTTAAATGATTGGGGTAAGTTCACTTTCCTTCTGAGAAAGCAATTCCCTGCAGCGACAAACCAACCAGCTGATATAGCAGAGTAACTCCCCCACTGAGCTGACCAGCTGAGTCCAGTTCTGTCTCTTTCAGATGTATTCCTGCTAAATGTTCACTATAAATATGAAACACAAGCTGCTTTCTTGGAACTGGAATATAAATATAAATCTGAGAACTGTAACTTATAGATATAAAACAATTCACTGTTTTTTCCCTCTCTCTTTAAGCACATACTGTATATTTTTCTTGGTACTATATTCTGTTCTAGTATAATAACAACTTTATGTTTCACTGAATTCAAAACCACTTTATTAAATTAATGCGAAATACAAATGTCAAACAACCAAATGAATATTTCACTGCAACACAGGAGGCATTAAAAGAGACTAAATCTCATGCCAGTGCAATAAATTACACTGCAGATGCTGAGGCTATTTGTTTTAAAATAAGAACAGAGTGACCTATGAATCAGCATAGTAACCACAGAGCACATGCTCAGAATATCTCAGAGCTCACTGGGTCAAGCTGACTTTGCCAGAAAACCTGCGTGCTGTCAGCAGTCTGATTTGTCTTATTTAACGTTTTCATACTGTTGATGTTACCTACAGCATCACATCACCACCAGCTGCACCCACACCGTTCAGAGGATCACATACGAGACCTCCGCCTGTTGCCTTTCAGTTTATTATGACATAACTGTGAAGCCTAGAACCATGAAAAGTACCTGTGCGTCATGAGTGACTGCGAGACAAGATATCTCCTCGTTGTGGCCCTGCAAGTGTCTCTGAGAGCCTGAGTGAAGGTGCTCCACCACCACCACGCAGCCACACGAGTACGCGAAAAAACCTGCAACAAAATGAGTCGTGACATAAAACAAAACAATCAGCAATAATAACAATTACATTTATCTAATTTTTATTTTAATTTGGGTTTCAGAGTGTGTAATTTCATAACCTTCTGGGCTTTGGAAAATTACCACAAGCATTGTTTACCATTTCCTGATGTTTAATAGAAAAAACAATTAATTGAGCAAATAATTAGCAGCTCAAATGTTTTGAGAATTACGCTCTAGTAACATTTGGAAATGTACACTATTCATCTTGAACATTTAACATTTCCAGACAGTGACACTGACATTGGCTAGCTTTGCTGTCAGTTATTGTATTATCAAATGCATTTTTAAACTTTTCACTTAACCATCCAGATTATTTGTTTTTGAATGTCCCTGATTTGCAAACTAGATGTGTTTCACTTTTACTTTCAGTATCTCATAATGACCTTGTTCAGGGCTCCACACCATGTTACTGCGCCCATTGCCATTGTAGCCAATCACTGCTTTCAGCCTTATACACTCTTCATCTGGTTGGGCAGTTACAGCAGCCTGGATAAGAGAAAACAGGCTGTGAAGCACGGACACTAACACAACGAATGACAACTGTTTATAATAATATAGTGCTCTTCACCTGATCAAGAGTGGAGGTCTTGAAACGTGGGATAAAGTGCTTGTAACAATCTGGGCGTATTGGCTTCTTCCCTTTCGACTCAGCTAAATGACAATTTAGCTTTAATTAGAAAAAGAGAAGATTCAATTTTGTCATAAAGTTAGTTCACTATCAACACCCCAGTGGGGAACTTACCAGTGTCAATGCGGCTTGTATTAAGAGGAGATGTGTTGAGCAGCTCTGTGACTTTGAGGAAAGATGTGGCAGGTCTGGGGTCAGTTGAACGACCTAAACTTGTGGCTTGAGCTGGAACGGTTGGGATGGTTGGAGTGTCACCATAAAGAGATGAGGAGCTAAAAGCTGCAAGTGGAAAGAAAAATATCTGAAGGTGACAATTAAGTCTAATCATCAAGACCCTCTGCCCACTGAACACTTCTGTTCAGGCCATTAGTAATAAATCCATTTTTCTCATGGAGTAAGTAACTCATGGAGTTGCTTAGCAACCCCTGAACACCCATTTATGCCTGGTATTTTTCTTAAGAGCTGAGAAACTTGTTATTCACACAAATGATTTAAAACACTCTGAGTGTAGCACAGTCATGACTTCTAGAAGAAATTAGCTGCAAGAGTGTTTGCAGAAACATTTTTAGTTTTGTGAGCTAATCATACTTTTAACTGACAGGATGTGGTAGCCGTGCGTAACTTAAAATCGAACAAAAGAACTAATACCGTGATCGTCTTGGTCGATCGCGCTGACGTAGAGATGTGGAGGCGGAGAGGAGGGGAGGGGCGCGGCCCGTCGAGGCATCCCATTGGACAACTGAACTTTGCTCACCTCAACACCTGATTGGGCTGTTATATTAAAACAAAAAGGAAATTACAGTATTGTACGAAGTCTACTCTTTTTTTTTTTCTAGTGTTACGATGAACTCAAAGTGAGTTTACCAGATTTAGGAGCTGAGGTGAGGCTCACTCTGAGAGGTGAACTGTGAGAGAAGACAGAGTGATTTGGGCATTTACTGATAAAACTCACAATGCGTGACACACATATTAATTACATGATTCAAACAAGTAGTACGGGTTGTTACCGGCCGTCGGTGGAAGAGTGAACAGGATGTGCCAGGAAGTCCCACAGGAAAATGGCGTCGCCCACGGAGACGACCCCCAGTTGGTCAGGGGTGAAGCTCACCTGGCAGATGGGCTGACTGTGGCCTATGAACATCTGCCACAGAGACATACACGTCCCATGACATAATATAAATACAGACAGCATAGTTTCTAATGTAATCACTGCAACTGTAGCATTTTACCACATAATGTAACTTAAACAGCAAAAATACCTTGCTTGAAGAGTAGACAGCACTAATAAGACAATTAATAAAATAATTTAGATTAACTCATTTTGATTACATGTTTGGTTTCAAGTTCTTAAATGTGATAAATTGTTCTGTTTTGTTTTTATCTGAACTAGTGAATTAAACTTTGAAGGCAATGCCAATTAGGAAATTCAAATGTGTATGTGTAATTCCCATCAATCATATAAGAAAATCAGCAGATTATTCATTTATGAATATTTGTTAGCCTCACCCTGATTATAATTGTGTCTTTCCCAGGATATTTAAATTGTAAATTGGGCGTTCTACGTGACGGAGTGGAAATCTGCATCAAACTACTTTGCACTGCCTTCAGTAACAAAACAACAACAGTATTTTCAGTAGTCATTCTAAATAATCACTCAAATAATTTTAAAAATCCTTTAGTTGTTGACTACCTGAGAGTTTATATCAAGCTTCATGTCATAGTCCCAAACTTTCACAGCATTGTGTCCGGCAGTCAGCAGGAACCGAGTGTCCTCACTCACAGCCAGAGACGAGCACTGGTGTTTGTGCACGTTAGACATCTGTGAGGACAACAGAGATCATAAAGAAACACCCACATACTGAAGGAAAATCAGCTCATTGTGTAACAGACACCTTGTACATTTCAAATTCTTACTGTCTTGTTACCGTTTCTATTTATAGATACATTGGTCACATTCTTCCACCCAGTGAGCTTCATGTCATCGGTATCTCTGTCAGATCATGTTATGTAGAGCCACTGACTACTGACACAGCCGAGACCTTTTCTCAAACATTTTCTTTTTTATTCTCTACTACATGGCTTTGTTGAGGCAGATATTTTAAGACACAACATCAGTGGCATTACCTCCCGGAGCAGACGGCCCGTCTTGGTGCTAACCCACAAGAGTTTGTTAGCAGACGTCGCAACCACCAAGTGTTCAGTAGAAGCCGGAGAGAAGCAGACCTTCAGTGCAGTATCCAGACGGGGGCTTTCTACGTCCAAAATACTCACATCTACGTGGAGCAACTGGACACAGATGGCATGGGTCAACATGACACATTAATATACACAGTAAGACATAAAAGCCTAGAACAACATGACTCTACAGCTAAGGTGACTTAGAGAGAGCACAACAATTTCAATGATTTTGCTATTATCCTCTGCATGCTATAAAGTTTATAGCAAAAAAACCACATAGGATGAAATTCCCCCAATGGTCCTCGACCAAAATCCCATCTTAATTAACCAGGGTAAGAAAACAAACAGCACACTGATGAGAGGTGATAATGCGTGAGATACCTCATCGAGAGACCGTGCGTCAGCGATGGTGACTATGTACTCGGAGGGACTGACGAAAGCCAGACAACGGCTGTCGCTGCTCACTGTCAAAGCGTCTGGAGCTCGCTCAGTGCCTCGGGCCACCATGTTACCTAGCCAGTCAGGTACAGAGTGAATGTAACAACATTTATGTTAAATTCTGATATGCTAACTTGTGTGTTATATGATTAAAACTGGTAGGCATCAGTTAGTCAGTGTTGTCTAGATATTGAAAGAGCTAGTTGTTAAAACTTGTTGAATGCTGTTCCTGCATATAATGAAAATAAAGTTAACTTAAAGAAAGTTTGAGTATTAGTTTGTGTGTGTGCATACATGCAATTCTGATCACGTTGTAATCTTCTTCAGACGAGTTGTAAAGTGCAAGAGAACCCTGCGAGTCTGCGCTGTACATGGATTCCCCATCAGGAGAGAATGCAAGACCCACCACTTCACCTCTGTGCTGCCTGTAAAGAATAACACCAGAAACACCAGAGAAAAAAAATAAAAAGAACAGAAAAGCAGCCATTACTCCACATTGGAGGTCACAGTTTAAAAGCTAAAAGTGAATCACCTTCAAAAGAAAACAGACATATGAAGCTTATATAATTATGAAGATGAAGTAAAGATTCTTTGTATTCGTTTGACAGTGTAGTCAAAGCTACAGTGGCAAGAAAAAGTATGTGAACGTTTTGTAATTTCATGGTTTTCTGGATAAATTCATCAGTCATACAAAATGATCTGATCTTCATCAGTCAATCAGTCATCAGTCAAGTCAAGGGTATTGACAAAGATGATTTGTCTAAATTAATAACACAAGGTCTTTATTGAACACACTTATTCAACATTCAGGCAGTGGAAAAAGTAAGTGAACCTTTAGAATCAATAACTGGTTGACCCCCAGTCAGCAGCAATAACCTCAACCAGGCGCTTCCTGGAGCTGTGGATCAGACCTCAGACCAGAAGTCACGCCCCTTCCGGTGGACACACGGAGAGATAAAAATTATTTTCCGATCCACTGCGACTTATACACTGGATCGCACATATGTTGCATCTTGTATAAAATGATAACTATTAGTGTGAGTCAAGACTGTGTTTGTCGTGTAATTGTTGATTTATATGACATTTAGGTGACATCACGTCATAATTTCTCATAAACTCTCCTCTGAGTTTCTTTCTCCCTATCTTTCCGGTTGAGGAGATAACAAGGAGTAGGTGGATAAAACTTCAGAGAACCCATGGACTGGAAGTAGATGGGCGTGACTTAGGTTCCCCATTTCAGCCCATTCTTCCTGGTAGAACTGCTTTAGCTCTGTCATATTCTTTGCAGGTCTCATGTATATGGCCCTCTTCAAGTCAATCCATAGCTTCTCCAATACATAGCTTTCCTCCACCATACTTTAAGGTTGGTATGATGTTTTCATGATGATATGCCGTGCCCTTTCTACGCCAGATGTAGTGCTGTGTTTTTTTTCCAAATAGTTCAATCTTAGTTTCATTAGTCCACTCCGCTGTGGAGTGTCAATGTGCTCTTTTGAAAACTTCAGCTGTGCACCAATGTTCTTTTTAGAAAGCAGTGGCTTCCTTCGTGGTGTCCTGCCGTAGATACCCTGCTTGTTTAATGTTTTATCTATTGTAGACTCATGAACAGAGATGTTAGCCAGTTCCAATGATGCCTTCTGGTCTTTGACTGTCATTCAGGGTTGTTTGTTTACCTTTGATGATTCTTCATTGCGCTCTTGGTGTCATTTTGACTTCCTGGTAGAGTAGCAACAGTCCCAAAGTGTCTCCATTTGTAGATTGTTTTCCTAACTGTAGACTAGTGAATTTGGTGAAGTCTTTGAAATATCTTTGAAATATCTTTGTAACCCTTGCCAGCTTCATGTAAATCAACAATTCTTGATCGTAGGATTCGAAATCCTCTGAAAGCTGTGTTTGGCGAGACATAGCTCACATAAGCGTGTTCTTCTTGTGCAGAGCAAACTCCAAGGGTTTAATGGGTTTTTTTATCAGTCAAAGTAGCTGTAGTCCACGCTTCCAAACTCATTATATTAACCAGACTCCAGGTGTGCTAAAACCTGACTCTAAATAGCTTTTTTGAGGTCATTAACTCAAGGGTTCACATACTTTTTACACAAGCAATATGAGTTTTTTTGGTTGCTCTTAATAAAGACATGAAAGATAAAAAAAAAAAAAATGTTGTGTTATTTTTAGAGACATTATGTTTGTCAATACCCTTGATTTAGATGAAGATCAGATCACATTTTATGACAAATGTATTGAAAAAACCATGAAATTCCAAAAATGTTCACATACTTTTTCTTGCCACTGTATATCTATCATATCTATATCCAATTACATTTGTAAATGTGTTCCCTTATGATGAAAGTGAGTTTCTTGTCATTCTATGATATTAGTATTCATGGCCTTGTACATTGTATGTAGAGCACTTTGTCAAATCATCGTAATCAATCCAGAGTTTTGTTAGATGGCCAATTACTAACACTGACTGCACTGTGTCTTGCTGTATTTTCCAGTACTTAGATGTACCAGGAAATAAATTATAGCTTCAGCAATTACATCTATGCAAACTTTTGGTCTCCAAAGAAAGAAAAATAACATCACAGGAGCTTCCAAATTAGTTTAGACATACTTGTGTTCAGCAAGCAGTTTGGTGCTGGAGATGTCAAACACTCTGACGATGCCAGAGCTGAATCCACAAGAGAAGATCTGCTCACTGGGATGGAAAGCAACCGAACAGGGGCTGTCCTCAGATGTGAAATCAAACAGCTGAACACAGGAGGCAACAACAAACAACAAACCCA
Organism: Polydactylus sextarius; assembly: GCA_016801845.1. Taxonomy (NCBI): domain Eukaryota; kingdom Metazoa; phylum Chordata; class Actinopteri; family Polynemidae; genus Polydactylus; species Polydactylus sextarius. Next base: position 9,837,360 of record CM028920.1, on the reverse strand, counting down.
GACAATGTTATCAGCTGTCTGTCTTTTAAGCACAAAACAGTCAAACATGGAGCGTAGCAGCAGCCTTGCTCCAAGGGAGAAAGTGTACACAGACCTGAACATTTTGTCAGATTTAATAAAACTAAAACACAGTGGCTTTGACTAAACTATAAAAAGACTAAAATGTTTTCCATTGAGTCTTGAAATATTGACCCTGTGTTTATTGACCTGTTGTAAGGAATCCATATTCCAAATGCGCACTGTGCCGTCAGAAGAGGCTGTTGTGAGGTGCCGACGGACGCCGTCCACGCTGAAGCCGAGCACGGTGTCTGTGTGTGACCTCATCAGTGTGTTGTAACCACGGCTGCTCACATCGAGGAAACCCAGGTTACCGGTAGAAGTGGCTGCCAGGACCTGCAGGCTGTCTGATGAGACGGATACGAGGCTCACGGGTCCCTCGTGAGCTGGAAAAAAAAAAAATGCAGTTGTCACATAATTCAATTATGTGTTACAGCATCACACTATAGACAATATTATATTTTGACATTTTACTTTTGATGTATTTTAAAGGTTTATTAGTAGCGATAGATAGTGTGAAACTGAGATTCAAGTTCACAGGCTGTTATTTTTTTTGTTATTATTATTAACATTATTAGCACCGTCAGCCAAAGAAGAACAGAATCAACATGACAAACACTACCGGCATGCGTTTAGATTGGCAAGCTGCCTGTGGTGTGGCAGCTGTCAGCTACTGTTAGTTTTCTGCAGGTAAATATTATGCATTGCCCAGCTGTGCCTACCAGCCTCCAGGAAGACAGCGGAAAAATCGAGGGGCCAGAGACGCAGGAAGCCATCTTCAGAGCCCGTGGCACAGAATGATGAGGACACACTGATGCTGTTGATTGCAATACCAGGACCTAGAAAACACACACACACAAAAAAATGCACACCCTGATATCCTCACAGGGACAGTTTTTCCTCTCGTTAACATCTAACATCTGCTTCAAATGACAACAAAAAACATTTTTTTCCCCCCTTCAACTGATTTCAATCTCACCTGTGCTGAAGGTCCATTTCCCCTTCGGTCTGCATGCTGCTGCTGTGCAGGCAACAGTCTCCTCACATTTTTAATAACAACTCTGTTGTAGTCGATTTCGAAGATATGCCCGTTCCGAGTGCTGGCAAATCTATATGAGAAACAGTCGAAGGGAAAACAGTGACCTTTAATAATAACCTTTTTAGTGAACCTGGATTCATATTTCTTCCTTTGCTATAAATAAAACCTAATATTTTCAAAGACTGGTTTCACTCACAGAGTTCGTTCATCAAAATGCTGCCCAGAAGAATTTCCCTCCTCAAAAGCCACATCGGTGAAGTCTAGTGAATGATATTCACCTAGGTTGACCGGACAGGAGCGCAGCGTCCCATTTCGTACTCGCCACAGACGAATGTTGTCACGACCGCATGACACCATCCTAAAACCAACACGCTCGGTCATTAAATCAGCCACAGAGTGAGGCCTATTTTTGTTCTGCTTCTGCAATCAGAGCCTTTTCACCTCTCCCACTCTCTCACAAGGCCTTCTACACCTTTCTTGCACCAATAGTAATTGAGACAGGAGGTGTGAGAGTGGACCAAAACCTGAAGAGACACATGTGCAGAAGAAACATAATTGTCTTTATAGAGCTCCTCTACATTAAAGAATTCATTACAGGATTCTTCTCTTCCTCCAGATATAACAACTAGAATGGCTTTTAACAATCACATAAACTGTAATTACATTCAGCTCAATTCATACTCATACTGACTGATTTCTGCCTCATCTTGATGATGGAGATTTGGCTGTTTTCAACCCATGGAGAGCTTCTGTTAATGCCAAAGATGTAGCTGTATTGCCCTGAGGCACCCCAGAGCACATTGGGAGTCTGTGAACAGACCAAACCGCCACCTTGCTGTCACCACATATTACCACAGGTATTCTCCATGAGTCATATTATGCTAATGCGGCATTAAAAAGCCCTCTTTTCATAAACAATGTCATTCTTAGATCTTTAAGTAGAAGAATCCCTGCTGAAGCCTTTCAGCCGTGACACTATGTCTAGTCTAGCAATGAAAATTAAATGTGTTGGGGAGAGAGAAAATGTCTGTCAGTCCGTCTATATGATTATATAATATCGGTGTCTGAATTAAAAGACAGTGTATATATATATATATATATATATATAAAACTAACACAAAACCCTGCAGTTTTCTGACATGATATGATATAGTGCATGTAGGAGAGTGGATCACTGATTTTCATTAACTAAAAACACAGTAGATGCACATCATCAACATGATTAACAAACAGAAATATGCATTCCAATATGGGCCTATTTCATCACACATACGAGTCAAACACCCCTTCAAGAGCTATTTTACATTGGTCGAAGTGATATTGAGTTTGACTGTCTTTTGTTTTCACAAACAAATAGCTAACAATGAAAGTAAATAGGGCCACCAGCCAAACGTATCTAAATTGTCACAAGATTTGATCTAGGACACCCTTCATATTGTTTCAGATCAGTAGATTCGTCATTTTCCTCACTCTTTATAGACACATTGGCTGGTTGTTCAGGAAAATGATGAATCTGCTGATCTGGACCACCCTTCATCACCGGTTATCGGTATTTTGATTTATGTGTAAGGACCCTATTCATGCCATCTAAAGGGATATTTTGAGATTAATTAGTAGTTTAAAAAACGGTGATTTACTGTTAACAACTTGGTTGTGAAAACAAAAGATGGTCAGATTCGATATTACTTTGACCAACGTAAAAATAAATATCTATGATGCACGGTGAGGGGAGTTCAAATTAATCCGGATCATCACTTTAATAAATAATAAAATAGATGATTAAAAACGCAAACACTTGAAAGAGGATACCTTGTATCGTCAAAGAAGGCAATCTTAATAGTGTGGATGTCCACATCTGTGTGTGCTTTGGCTAAAGTTGTCACTTCTCCACTTTTAGTAACGTTGCATGTGTTCCACACCACCACCATCTACATGATTTGATGGGGACAGCAAACAGAAACACAGTACGCTCACAGCTTTGCAAAGTCATGCACTTTGACATGTGATTTAAAATTATAACTAGATCTGTTAATGTGATGATGTGAAGGGTTGACAAAATGTTTGCTAATTGCCCTTTCACACAAATCAGAAAATATGGTTGCGAATTTTAATGAAGGGAAAATATGTATTTATAGCTCTTACGGTTTTATTATGGCTGTCTTTACCCACTCCACAAAGAATACTGCCACTGTATGAAAAGCTTAAAAATAGAAAAAGAAGAGACGAACAACAAATAGAAAATTAGTGTATATGAGCAGCTTTTAACATGGACTTGACTCTACGTAAAATCACCACATATGTAAGTGCTTGTGTGTGTGCAAATGAACACCTGAGGGAAGACAATGAATGAGCGTGAACCCTGAACATAGCCAAACAGTTTCCTTTGTGGTAGTTCCACACACGAACAACACTATGGTTGCCGGTTTGAGCCGAGGCCAGCAGTGTTGTGTTTCCATTAAAAGCTAACGCAGACACCTACAGAGAAAACACACACAAAAAGAATTATATCTTTATAATAAATACACTAAAAATCTTTTCTCTTCATTAGATGCACTGGAAGGTGAAATGACTCATATGACTCATTATGCTCAGGGGTTATCTCAACACTTCACAGATCATTTACCTTATCAGTGTGGCCTATAAAGAATCTCTGCTTGTTAGATGACATCTTCATAGAGACGATAATTGCATGGCACGGATATACCACAGCATCATGTGACTTGGTCCAAAGAGCCTACAGTGTAATAAAATATAATTGTTACATTTCTGACAGTCTTTGTTTTCATGTAGTTTTAACCTTGAAAAACATAATGTTAAAATACAACTGCAAATGAATACATGTTTAGTAGTTGCTCCTCCAAAGCCGATGATTCGACTGAGCCTGAGAATGGGGTCTGGAAGCAGCTTCTAATGAGGAGAACGAAAAAAGCCGGATTAAGAGATTTTGTAATGAGCTTAAAAAATGACACCTCAGCAGTTGCTTTCATTTCATTCTCCACTGTCCTCATCTCTTACCTGCTGTTTGCTTTCTTTGGCTGATGATAGACTGATAGAACGTGGAAGAGGACTGCCAGAAATCTGAGAATGCGACAAAAATTAAACTGTTAAATAGGTATATAAAATGAGGGACTGTGGTATACAATTGTTTTTTTTTTTGCTCTGTTGTATGAAAAGCCTCATCAATATCAAGTTTCACCTCTTCATCACTTTCCTCTCCACGTTTGCTGAAGGCGTCCTCAGGATGCAGAAACACATGAAATCCACTGTCACCAGAATCACAGGGTGGCTTTGATGGAACCCGGTGTGGACTGAAGCGTGTTGACTCCTGCTGCTGTTGGTCATCATTATGGCAAAACCTGCCAACCCTCTGGTGAGGGGAGACTACACTCAGCTCAGGTATGTCTGTCACCACAGGGGGTCGTTTCCTCGGGAGCTTTGAAGACAGAAGTTGAAAACTGACAAAAGAAACAAAAATACTCCTAGAGGTTTCTAGAAGCTGTTAGTTTTCAGTTTCTGCCATGTTTCAAGAAAAAGACAGAGTTCAGTGAGTTCACATGCCCTGATATAAATTACTTTAGTTTAGTTTAGTTGACTTACTGGTTTCGGGCCGGTGATCTGCTGGATGAGGGACACACGGTCCTGAACTGGTTTGCTGAGGTTGACGCAGCCAGACTCTTCTCTAATGGAGTTTCTTTGGTCGGAGACACAGCCTGTGAAGAACAAGGGTATTAAAGTCATTTAATTCAAAACTTACTTTGAATTAATGAATAATAAAATTAATTTTAAAAAACATTGACTGGAAGGAAAAGAATGATCAAGCATTACTTGTATCTACTGTAGAGCAGAGAAATATTCATTAAAATGTCTGATGAAAACATTAGTTTTATGTATAATGACATGTAATATGACAAGCAAGGCCTGCAAAAGGCTTAAAATACCATGTGGTGAGAATAGTGAGCAGTGTGATATTTAATGACTTACTGGCCTCAGGCCTTGGATTGCCTTTTTGAATCGAGTCAAAAGGTAACTTTGTTCCTTCAGAGGGAAACCTGTTGGGGTAGGACAAGATAAGAGACTCACCGGCAATACACAATGTTAAAACAAGTAACTGTAATTTTCTTGTATCATTATTCTTATTATTTTGTGAGTGCACCAACATTTCTACATTTCCATTGCCCTGAACGACTTTATACATAGATTGTTGGTTCTAATCATTTTGCATAAAAACCCACATTTGGCGAAATGTGGAGAAACATGGTTCAGTGCATAATTATTGTCTGAAAGCAATACCAATTATGCACTTTCTGTACTGTGGTGAGGTTTCCATACTTGATATAATCATAGAGGTCATGCCAGGATCCACCCTTGGGCACAGGGAATGACATCTCTCTGGGCATAGCACCTGTACCCTGAGAAGAAGCCAGACCCATCAGCTTTGCTTCAGTGAAGGAGATGCCTATTGGAAGGGAAATTGGACAAAAGAGGACACTACTTCATTAAAAAAAAAATCTGAGGATGAACTCTGACTGTATGACACTAAAAGATAATTATGTGAAGAAAACCTTTTTTTTTCTACTGAGGCATTTCAAGTGCTTCCAAAATGTATTCGGTATTCAAGATATGAGTGGTTTGAATATGGAGGAGTTTAAGATTGATGGGGTTTTTTAAAGCCCCTGTAATCAAACCATATTTCTTCTATGTGTGACACTGAAAAACTTTCCTCTACACTGAAGTTTTCTTTGAAGAATAACACTGATACATTTTGCCTTTCACTTATTCAAGTGACATCACCTCAAACCACTGAAACTGGAAACCACTGATGAGATTCACATATAGACATATAGACAAGTATGCATATATAGTATGATACCAGTATATCTATGTAACAAATACAAAATACAAATACAGTCATAGTTTTGGGGGGAAATAAGCATATTCTACTGAATCCCACCTGGATCTAGTAGCAGGTCACTGGTAAACATGTTTTTCACAGACATGTTGGCACAAAGCTTGATGCACCTCAGGTGACTGTAGCAGCGGTTGAGGTAAACAGAAAGTGTGTACTGCAGATCCAGCATCAGACAGGTCCAACGCACTGAGGAGGGGGCTGGACCGACCAAACCTGGAATGTGAGCGCCCGCGTGCACACACACACATATAGAAACATAGAGAAAAATATGAACAATTGCTCATGCCTCTATAAGTGTAGTTGCGCGTCTGTATTTTACCTTGTCTTGCAGATTTGGCCGTGCTTTCATAGACTGAATCCTTTGCAGCTCCACACAAAAAAGGAAACTGAAGCCATGTAGCTGTGGACTTGAACTCTTTGAACATGTTGGAAAAGGAAATGCGGACCATTTGTCCCTCCTACACATCATAGCACAAAGGGGTGAGGGTGAGGGGGGCATATGGCATATTATTTCACAGCTAAGAAAATTGCAAGGATCTGTTCAAATGTCAACATCCACATTATATATCCAACACTGCCTGAAATTACAGTGTGACAGGATTAAAAACATGTCAATGTCATATGTCACTGTGACTGTCAAGACAAAAAGAAAATGACTTACACTTACAAAAATACAAAATACAATTAGAGGATAAATTATACAACATAGATACATCATTATTCTTAGCTTCTTGTGTGAAAAATCTTCAAAAATGGCAAAATTAAGAAAAGTCTAAATCTTAAATTCAGGACCCTTACTTCTGCAGCAACATCCAGATGAACTACAAAGTATTTTCCTGGGGTGGGCCTGAAGAGAAGGTAGAAGTAGCGTCCTATCAACCCCAGGGACTGGCTGGTGTTTTTGGGAACCAGGATGTAGCTGTTGGCAGGAACGGGACCCTTGATTTTAAACACTGGACACTTGAGCGTCTTGTCCTGTTATGGAGAAGATGGAGATGAAACAAACCAAAGTTGATGATGACATTAAAAAATGATACTTCAACACAAATTAACTCTTTTTAGGAACAAACTCTCACTCTGTGTGGGCGAGGACTGAGCCAAATGCTGTTCTTTAAATAGAATCACAACACTGGACACTACAGGAATCTATTTATTGTTGACCTAACTTACAGTGTATATGGACACATCCCCTTCTTTTGCAGACCTTTTCCAGTCTTCAACTCTGATATGTTTGAATATGTTGACATATGGACGCTGCCAACCTGCGAAGCCACAACATGAATCACTAACATAGATATGACAATAATAATTGTTAAATAATAACATTAAATGCGGCTGTTGTGTACGATGTATCCGCCACAATCGACATTAATTTAAAACTGTTAAAGTTCATCTTACCTGTGGAGGCCATCGATCCACCTGTTGATGTTTTCGTCTTGCTACAACTTCTTCAAACTAGGGTAGGCAGTGTAAAGACGTTAGCTAGCAAACAAACATTTAAAAGGCAAGGACGCTTCCTCCTCTTTTCACGGCGAAAACGACTAAAAACTGTTTGTTTCACATCGTTACGAGACGCGACCGCTTCGCCAATTCTCCCAAGTCCCAGGTAAACAACGGTTTTGATTTGACATTGAGAGTTTTCAGTAGCAGTTGTATCCTTCCCGCTTCAGCCTCCGCCGTTGCCAACGACAGCACGACGCCTATGACGTCAGCGCGTTTTGAACCATGGCATCCTGGGTAATGAAGTTCATACAGCAGAATCAACGCAAGAGATTTTGAACATTAAATTAACGGCTTTACAGCTTAAAATGAACTAATTAAATTAATTAATTAAATTTAAATAAATTAAAAACACATCTACACATTTTATGTTCATTTTTTTGCCTAGTTAGTTACAGTTTGTATTCTCAATTGAAATCTATCACAGTGATACAATAATCACCTTACATTATTCATTAAAGGAGTCAATTTTAACAAATAGGATTTTAATTTTCATATATCATTTGTATTATTTACTTAAAGACTGTCTTGAATGAGCACATTCACTTATTCACAATTTCACAGTTTTAAAACTCACATAAAAACAATTACATATTCACAATGAAACACATATAATTACTAAACTGTACAATTAAACTGTACAACAATGTATTCAGTCTGAATCTATATTTACAACATGTGGGAGTAGCTCCACTGGGTCTTGAAGATGAATGAGAAAGGACACCTGCATTGCCATAGATTGCCTTGTCTCATCATGATCCCCACACTGATTGTTGTCTCTGTTTACCACTGACGGACAGTGCAACAATGACGTATCCTGATGCGGGGATGCCGTCTGAATTTGACGTCTAAAAATCAGCGAGCTGTCAGGAGTGGGTGAGCCATCAGGCATTGCCCTCATTGTTGTGGCAGAGGATCTGTTGCGCTCCGGCACTGTGGCGATGGATAAAGTGTCTACACGAGAGTCAAGTACGGCTAGTCACTGTCCACAGCATACGATCTCCGCCTCTATCCTCCAGCTGCGTAACTTTCTCCTTAGCTCTGTCCTCACCTGAATCCAGAGTGGAGGTGAGTTATTTCACAGTGTGACATTTCAAAAACTGAATGAAAGTAAAAAATCACTATTGTGGTATAAAAGGACTAATGACCAAAACATCATATTCTAACACATTGTCACACAAATTGTTCACACACATTGATCACAAAGTGATCTGACTGGCTGCAAGTGACAACACCAAAGATAAATCCATTATTATGAACAACAAACCTCTTTATTAGCATAGCAGTAGAGCACAGCCACCAGAAATCCCTGCAAAGAGGCCATAGGTGAGAAAAAAAATCCTGTTTCAGCAGTGTGTATAAATCTGTTGTAAATAAACACATCAAAGACAAATGTCAGCGACCGCAAGCAGTCTTTCTGCGGTCCAACTCACACTACCTGGAATGAGTTGAGAAAAAGGGTGAAGAAAACTTTGATGTAGCGCAGAATGCCAGTTGTCTGCTCATCTGTTGCAAAGATGAAGATAATCTCATGGACCCCAAACAGAGGAATAAGGGTGAGGGTTGCCTTGGCAAGCCTAACAGGACAAATCAAAACAGCAGGCAATTTGTCACACCATCATTCATACTGTTTTTGTTTTTGTCCTCATCCCTCACTCTGTCAAAAGTCATCACAGGCAAGCAGTGAGGAGTCATGCCCTTCATTTAATAAATAAAAAAGAAAAAATAGCAAAAGGAGTTAAGGAAATGTAACACATTTTTAATTAAAACTATATCATATGCTGAGATAACTTGCCGAAGTTTGTAGTCAGGGTATCCGCTTTGGCTGCTGGCTCGTAATTTGGAAAGAATGACCTTCAGGATCTTCATGAAAATCAGAAAGTTGATCTGTTGATTAGAAAATTAAAATGTGAATTGTATATATATATATATATATATATATATATGCAATGTCAAATGCTGCAATATATATATATATATATATATATTGCAGAGCCCTAAATGTCAAACGCTATCACATGCAATGGATGTACTGAGAAGTCATTTGCATAATTCATCCTTACAAGTGAAGCAAAAAGAATTGGGAAACGAATGATCCACCAGTAGTTCATGTTCTCATTAACAGCCCAGCATCTGAAAAAAAAAAACAAACAGAAAAAAAAAAACAGAAGAAAAAAAAAATCTTAGTGTTTCTCTGTTGTTTAATGTGGAATAGCATGAGGTATATACACACATGCACACACACTTACTCTTTGTTTTCCTTTAACAGCTTCATCACTGCCCAGGGAACCACAAATACAAGTGGGGTTCCTTAAAATGAAGATGGTAAAGATTATAAGAGTTTGTGCAGTCAGTGACCTTTCTCAAAAGTAAAACAAGCTTCAGATCGGAATAACAAATAAGTAAATGAATAATTGCACAAATGTTTTAGTGGCATCCATGTATTAATCCTATGGTGCTGTTACAGGCCATGCTCTGCTGCCACAGATCCTGTTCTAATGTTCAGCTATTAATAGGAACATGAGGGAACAGCAGATATGTGACAATGAAGAGGTTTCTACTCCTGCAACGTGCCTGGTTTTTGAATATGAACCATGATGCTACATCTCTGTGGTAAGGCACTCTTAGGTGTAATTAGATTTTTTAAAGGATTGCAGAGGGAGATCACCTCTAACAACTCAAGATAATTGGTGCTAGAATATGTCGTTAGGTGTTTTGTTAATTTAAAAACAAAAGAGACTGAACTTACCCCAGCCGAGGCAGATGTAAGGCAAGTATTTGTTGTTGTCGATCAACACTGAAGCTATTAGTACAGAATGTAAATAAATAGCCTCCCCGAAGAACCAATAGTGATTGGCCAGGACACAGTACTGCATCATCATAACCTGCGCTATGCGACATCCAAAAGCAGCCTGGGAGAGACAGACATGAAAAGCCTCATGTTGTAAGAGTCTAATGTTTGAATTTTCCTGATTAAATGTTTAGTGGTGACCAGCAAAGTTTCATAGAAGACCCACCTGGTGAGTGAGCATCTCACTCACATCGGTCTGTTTCATGATTTCTCGTCCCCAGTGTCTCTCTAGCATGGTGTCCTTCACGATGACGGATACAGCTCGCAGGATGAAGGAGAGGAAGAGGTTAGCGTGAATGTAGTTTCTGGTGCAATGTAGATTCCTGCCAGGGTACAGGAAAATAACAGTTATTTAATCTTGAACTATCTTTTATCTGTTCTGCAAAAGCACAGTGTGATTTTTAATATTATGTTGATATTTAATCAACCTTTAATCACTTGTCTTTTCTGTTTTATCACCATGCACACTAAAAGTTAAATTAATCCCAAACAAATGCAAAATTGAGCTGCTTCTAGTTAGTGTTTCCTTTAATAGCACAATATCCTACTTGTTACTCTATTTGCTTATTCCTGATGTTGAGGATCTTGGCAGTTCTGAGGTTTCTTCTTTGTGTTATAAATTTAACACACACCATCTTATCTAATTAGATGTTTTCATCTGAAAGCATTTCTATGCCTCTGTCAAAGAGGATAGAATGAGTCAAGTGGACTCATCCATGGTACTAAAAGTGATAATTGCCATAGTGTAACATGAGATAAGTTTGACACACACAATGACATCAAAATGATTAAATGATTGCACATCTGTTAGTCAGCATACCTAAAGCTCAGCAGAATGATAAGAGCCAGAATGAGCGTGAAGAGGGATAAAGAATAGCCGACGGTGTACAACATCCTGAAGCTCACCATCAGTTGTTTGAACCATAGCTGTAAGGACAAAAGACAAATCCACACAAATCATGAATCTTGAGCTCTTGTAACCTCAATTGGAATGACACTGAAAATAGAACGACAGCTTAAGTGTCAAAACCTCAGGCTTAAAATTTCACAACAGAAACGTATGCTACTGTATCTCATGTTTTTTTGTGTGTTTTTTATGTGAAATTCGGGAGGTGTGAGTGTCACACTTCGATGAGCTTTATGACTGTTAGTTTGAAAAGCTAACTTCTACGTGCACATACGCACACTACTTTAATAACACAAAGTATACTGCTGATAAAGTCAATAAAGCATTCGGTTCTTATAGATTCCATACAGGTTTGCACTGTGCTGCACTGGCTGAATATCTTCTTTTGGGTTTTAGACTCTGACTTCAATTTTTCAGCATATTTTAGTGACTAAATACAGTCAAATTTCACTTTAAAAGTTTTGCCAAGAATCTCAAGAACTATTAAAATTAAGCCTAAATTTTCTTCCGGTGGTTACTCTTGATCTTTCAATGGTCAGTTAAAATTTCTCCCACCCAAACATTTGCAACAAAAGATGTCTGGCAAATACTCCAGAGGTCTATTAGTCTGATTAGTAATCAGGCTGCAAGTGAAAATACAAGCATTGGTACGGTGGCGCAGACAGCTCTTGCACTTTTCTACAGATTGACAACTGTCTTAGAGTAAAGCTGAAAATGCAGTCAAAATTTGGGAAGAGCAATGTTTTTCAGCATTTTTTAATATGACAAACTGGTGTTCACTGAAGCAAACAGTACACAATGTGTACAAATTATCGCCTTTTGACCAACATCTAAGCTAACATCTGGCAAACAGTTATGTATTTACATATCCAGCAGACACAAAGCTAGATTTTAATTGGGTCTGCTGCTTGGTGTAGGAGGATGACTATACAGTCAGTGTGTTTTTTACTTCTTTTTGCTCAAAACAGCTACAGTCTGCTTGTTAAGCAAACAGTAGGAGTCAATCTCAAATGAGTCCATATATGTTACTTCAAAGTTTGCTTTCCATGATGAACTGTCTGCCATAAAAACAACCCTTGTAAATGCCACACAGAAGATACTATCTTCCTCGACGTGATTCAAATGTTTGAGAAGCGCTCATCATCATCAATATCACACTAATCCCCTAATTGGATTTAGGTGCGGTACCTCCTGAGATGTGACCTCTTTTTCCTCCTCACACTGGGTCATGTCCCTCCACACGTCCCCACTGTCTTCTCTCTCCCAAAGGCCGTCAGAGCCACACCGTCGACGTACAACTCCCTGGGACACTGGAGGAGAAAATAACCAGTCCCTTAGTCATTTCTATTAATTAGGGTCACACAGGGTTGAGGCCAGTCACAGCATGCATTTAGCAGAGAAGCAGTAAATAGCCTGGCAGGTTATCATGCCAACACAATGACACATTCATGCTCAAATGTATGTTTTATGAACACATCAACACATCTTTTATGTTTGTAATATTGAACATGTAGTTTGACATTTTGGAAAATACACATGCATGCTGAGGTCCAAGATGAGGAGACTGTTTCAACTGTCATGTTGGAAATGAAACTACAGCCAGGTTGCAGTTTCATGTAGTTTCAGGTTGATTAGCTTAGCTTAGCACAAGCACTGAAAACAGAGGGAAACAACAACTAAGGTGTCATTTTTACTTTATTTTTATTTATTTATTTATTTATTTACTTGTTTTGTTTTTTTTTTGGAAAAGTGACAAAAAGCCTGTGAGCCTTTATTATGCATATCCACAGCTATTAAGTGAGAGCAAGTGGGTGGTTAGCTCAGCATAGCAGTAAATAACCCTCAATGGGGCAAGAACATAGTAACATCGTTAGCCTATTTTATGGCTTAAAGAAAGAATTACATAATCTTAATTAGTGAGCTTTAGAGGTGCTCAAACGTGGATTTTTTAGCCTAGCAGTTCCTCTGTTTCTGGTCTTTGTGCCATGTTATGATAACTGCTAATCTTTCTGTAATGTCTTATTGAAGAATTTGATGACAGTGGTGAGCTGTAAAGTTCAGAAAGCTGTAATCTGCATATACATTCGACAGAAACTCAAATATATACAAATTGACAAAAGCATTTATATTTCAGGTTGTCTGTTATGTCAAAGTTAAGAACTGTAAATGTGATTTACCTTTGTCATACCATGGCAGGTAGAAAGGACATGAAATATTGATCACAAATCCAGCTGGAGTATCTGGCCAGCAGGCATATCTGTCAAATGTCCTGTTACAGAACAAGCCGGCTAGAAGAGAAGAGGAAGAACAAACAAATGACAGATGACTTTTCTGTTTATTTATACCACTGCAATGAACCTATTAGTGTTAACAAAGGCAACAACCTAGACGAACCTTCGCAGACCCACTGGAATGAAGTTTCACCCTACCTGAAGGCAGCGGCTCATTCTCTATCATTTTGAAACAGTCTTCTTTATACTGGACCCATTTCCGATAAGTCTCCTCCAAGACTTTTCCACCAGCCATCTCGATCTGCAAGAACAGAAAAACACAGTATTTTACTGCATGCTTTGCAGTTGGGTCATCATAAAAGCCACTCTTGTCTGTCAAACCATTCTCTAAGAAACCAAATAAAGATTATTGTACTAACACTGACCTTTGGCAGTTTGAGAAATAGCAGAAAGATCAATGTCATTATGTCTTGTGTCCTGTCCATCACAGCTGACTCGTTGATTCGACTGCTGAAAGAGATCAGAAATGCTGAGTTTAGTATGTTCCGATCATATATTTTGTTCAAGTTATTGTTACATTTCTGTTCACGTCAGCTGACTTTATGGCTAATCCAAGAACATTTCAAATGGCTGTGAGTTTCACAAGTTTCAAGAATTGTGAAAGTGTAAATACTACTTCCTACACACCAGTCTAAAGAAAAGACTTTTCAAGACAAGTTGGAGCCATTTTCCTGGACATCAATCATGTTCAGAAGACACAAATTTATGTCCATTTTCGACAACCTCCAACCATGAGCAACAAACCTACCAAAGCGTTTTGTGAGCATATCAGGTTAAGTTGACACGTTGGTGGCTTTTACCAAAAGTTCTTTACTAGTGTCCCTCTATGAAAAAGCCTTTTGCTTCCCAACTGAGCATCAGCGTCAAGTCAATGATAGGGTTTATGCATAAAGTTCAAAAGCTGCTAGCATTTAAAAAAAAAACTCTTCAGAAATAATATTTCATTACAAAGATATTTAAATACCCCCTTGAGACATGTTTGAAGACCCTGACCCAAATCTTTAAATCATTTCTATCACATTAAAATTCAAGTTAGTGGACTCACAATGTTTTTTCTCAAAACTCTGTTTCCAACATGTCTACAAGTCATGAGTGATTTCTTAACTGGTGATGTCAAAAAAACCATTATGTATGTCTATGTCTTTTCAGATTTAAACTGAGCAAAGAGAACTTTTCCACCCGCAGTATAAGTCTAAAAACAGCCCTCTATTGTCAAACTTTGCACTAACATTATTCTGCATGGTGAAGCAGTTATGTTATGACATTTGAAAAATGGCATCTATCCACAAATTTGAATATGTAAATATTCAGATTTGTTACCCACTATTGGTATATATTTGTCTTCTATACACAACCACAAGCTGATAAAGCAACATATATGTGTTTTTTTTTTTTTTTATCATCTCAAATCATCTTCTTATTGTCTAGGCTGTGCTCAGTCAGATTTAACAACTCTGACGTCTGATGGCTAAACATTAGTGGACGAAGTATGAGGGTTGAGTCGGCTTCCCTCTGTAGAGTGTGTGAGTAATGTGTTATTCTAACATCAATGATCACTGAAAGATAAGCTTCCCTCCTGAAAATGGGACTATTGGCAAGATGAAAAGGCACATGTGTTATAGCAGTGACTGTTGCTTTAGTGGGCTCGTCTCTTGCTCTCCCATGGCATCCATATGATGGAGGCAGATAATGGTACAATGGGTAATTTTGCATTAGCTGAGGTAAAACTTCTATACATGTAAGACAGAGATTAGGACATTACATTTTTAAAATTACACACATTATACCTTATTTTTTTAAAATTACAGTAGAAAATTTTCATGGTCTCTCTAATATGCTGTGTGCTGGTTTTGTCATCTGTCAAGGTAGAGTAAATTACCAGTGGGACTTGGTAGAAATTCTTTTTTTTTTTCATCCTATTTGTCAAAAAATATGATATTGTGTATGAGAAATATTTTAGATGGGAATGTTGTGTCTCACCGAACAGGTTAACCTGAGGCCCTTCTATAGTGGAACCACATTCATTAGGAAAGTGGGCTCAGAGGGCCCCATGTCCCCACCATCTGCAGGGGTCTCACTTCAGGCTCTGACACTATTTATCGACAGACTGCCAAAGCACAGATATGACTTTTCTATCCTGGTAGGTGGTATTTGACAGTTATCACCTGTGGCAACTCAAGCAATGAAACCAGATCCCCCCTTTTTTTTTTCGGTAGAAAAACTCGATGGTAGAATTCACACCTATTTTTGAAAGAAGATTTAAATATCTAAATCTAAAGCCAGTCCTTTTTCTAACACCTCCCATTCTACACTCTTAACCAGAGAATGAGAATTATACGCCTAAAATTACAAATCACAGTTCAGAACCTATTGTACTCTGTGACATGTGGATGCTGTGATGATATTTAAACCTGCAGGACTGATTTTTCAAGTGTGCGCTCTTTAAACCTGGGTTTATTGAAACAGCAGGTAACGGGTCTATTTGCCTCTCAACCTTTTGAGAATCAGTACTGCGGAAACCACACACTCCACACACTGTTTTTCTTTCTTTCTTTCTTTCTTTCTTTTTCAAGGCTCATTAGAGCTCAATAAATGAACAGCAAATTTCATAGTAGTGACAATAGTGACACAAATTGGCCATTTACCTGTATGGGTTACTCATCTCATTTTACAACATTCAAATAGAATTAATCATTACAAAGAGGCATGCATTCAATTACACAGCCTTGACTGAGTCTTTATAAATCACACTAGGAAAGAAAAAGGCATGAACATCGCGGCAGAGCATCTACAGCAGCAATAAACAGCTGAGAATCCCAACAGGAAACTTATCACATGTCATTTACTGCATCTCCATGTTCATAAACAACTTCTAATGTCTTTAATAGATGATGCTTGAATGTAGTTGAATATTAAAATAAGCTGTCATGTCATTTTTTCCCCCCACATTTAATGTACTTAATGACAATCGTGAACGTTTTCACACCTCAGCCGAAACATGAGGAATATAAAACAATAAGGATTGTTTGTTTCAATAGCTATGTTAAGGAAAAAAAAAAAAACTATACTTATGTATGTAAATGTATGTACATAAGTTTTTTTTAAAAAGCAAGCAATATTAGAATTCTAGTAAGTTTATTTTTCTTACTCTCAGGATGTCGATGTTGTAACATATCCCTTGACATGTGTAATGCGTTACATGAGTATTAATCCCCTGAATTTAAGACATCTTCTGCAAGAAAAAAAAAAGGAAGAAGCTCTACCATGCTGGTCCTGGAAACACATGACATAAAACTAAAAACTGAAGACGTCACTTACAGGTAAATGATCCGTTAGAAAGGAGAAAGCTGATTTCCCTCACAGATGATGATGACGCTCCGTCCTGAGCGACGCTTTGAGACACACAGACTGCACCTGAACTTGCGCTGAGCGGTTTGTTCTCCGCGACGCCAAGTGTCTGTGAACGCACCCTACTGCTCATCGTGATTTCTCCCGGAAAAAGAAGCGAAAGAAAGAAAGACAAAGAAAGCAAGAAAGAAAGAAAGACAGACGGAGGGTTTGTTTTTATTATTAATTGAATATGTATTACAGCCCCCTACAATTATTTTTAATAAAGCCATCGTGTATCATATATGTTTTTTCCATGTGTCCCCACTGCGTTCAAGCACAAGTGAAAAAAATATATGTTGTGTTATTATAAACACACAACGCCGACTTTATATGAGCTAAATAAAGCAACATCACACACACACACACACACACACACACACACACACACATACACACACGTTTGTTTTCATGCCTCGTGGGGACATTTCATTGACTTCCATTCATTTCCTGGAGACTTTCCTGGAAACCCTAGAGATATGATTTGTTGGTACCACTTGTCTAACCTTTATCTAAACCTGACCCTAACCTTAACCAAACCTTAAGTCATGTCTTCATCTTCATTTCTTGTTTTTTACATCATGGGGACCAGCTTTTTGTCCCCACTAGGGAGACACATCCCCACAATGTGAGTGTGTAAACAGGTTTACACACTCAGGTTCCCCACAATGTGGGAAAAACCAGGTACACACATACACACACACACACACACACACACACACACACACACACACACATACACACACACACACACACACACACAGTGGTATCTAGTAGAAGTGTTGTTACATGACTGAAATGTTACTGGTGTACTGGTGTAAAAATACACTGAAATAGAAGTATAAAGTGTTCATCTAAACAACTGCTCAGGGTATTAATTAATTTTTTAATCAATGTATAATTTATTCTCAGGTGTTTAAATGCTGCAAACATTCAGACATAACAGACACAACAGACATCTGTGCTTCATCAGCCTGTTTTCAATATATTGATAAGTTTACTGGCTGCAACAGTGTATGTATGTGTTGCCTGGGAACCAATTGAGTCTCCTGGTTTCATGGGTGTGTTAATGTGATAATGACATCTCATTGGCTTTATGATGCCTGGTAATACTGTAGTCTACTCAGTAGTGAATATTATTTTAAATGTAGCGAAGTAGATTACAAAGCTTATTATTTATTTAAACTTATTATTTATACTCAATTACAAGTAAAATCACACAGTTAAAAATACTCAAAAATACTTAATTAAGTACAAAATTGTACTTAATTACAGTAATTTGAGTAGTTGTAATTTGTTATTTCCACCACCATATGTGTATGTGTGCATGCGTATACATGCTGCTTTATAAATGTAAATGTGCATGACCAATAATTCCACAATCAAGCATCATATTTTTATTTCATTAAGATGATTAAGATATGATGCTTGCTAGAAATGATTATAGCCTCTACAATTAATACTTGATTATCTCAAATACACACACACACACACACACACACACACACACACACACACCTTAATTACTAAGAGCAGAACTCTTTTTATCATCATGATATACAGTGGCAAGAAAAAAGTATGAGGACATTTTGGAATTTCATGGTTTTCTAAATAAATTTGTCATATATGTGATACCATCTTCATCTAAGTCAAGGGTACTGACAAACATAATGTGTCCTAAATAACACAAAATTTTTTTTCATGTCTTTATTGAGAACAACCAAAAACAAAAAACCCTCATATTGCTTGTGTAAAAAGTATGTGAACCCTTGAGTTAATGACCTCAAAAAGCAATAGTATTTGGAGTCAGGTTTTAGCACACCTGGAGTCTGGTTAATATAATGAGTTTGGAAGCGTGGACTACAGCTACTTTGACTGATAAAAAAACCCATTAAACCCTTGGAGTTTGCTCTGCACAAGAAGAACACGCTTATGTGAGCTATGCCTCGCCAAACACAGCTTTCAGAGGATTTCGAATCCTACGATCAAGAATTGTTGATTTACATTAAGCTGGCAAGGGTTACAAAGATATTTCAAAGATATTTCAAAGACTTCACCAAATTCACTAGTCTACAGTTAGGAAAACAATCTACAAATGGAGACACTTTGGGACTGTTGCTACTCTACCAAGAAGTCAAAATGACACCAAGAGCGCAATGAAGAATCATCAAAGGTAAACAAACAACCCTGAATGACAGTCAAAGACCAGAAGGCATCATTGGAACTGGCTAACATCTCTGTTCATGAGTCTACAATAGATAAAACATTAAACAAGCAGGGTATCTACGGCAGGACACCACGAAGGAAGCCACTGCTTTCTAAAAAGAACATTGGTGCACAGCTGAAGTTTTCAAAAGAGCACATTGACACTCCACAGTGGTATTGGCAAAATATTTTATGGACTGATGAAACTAAGATTGAACTATTTGGAAAAAAAACACAGCACTACATCTGGCGTAGAAAGGGCACGGCATATCTTCATGAAAACATCATCCCAACCTTAAGGTATGGTGGAGGAAACATCATGATTTGTACCATCGGGGCCTGGCCAGCCTGCAGTCATTGTGTGGAAGATGAATTCCCAAGTATATCAGACAATTCTTCAGGATAATGTGAGAATGTCTGTATGTCAGCTGAAACTGTGTAGAAGGTGAGTGATGCAACAGGACAATGACCCAAAACACCGGAGCAAGTCCACAACAGAATGGATTCAGAAAAACAAAATCTGCTTTTTTGGAGTGGTCTAGTCAGAGCCCAGACCTCAACCCAATAGACATGCTATGGATTGACTTGAAGAGGGCCACATACACGAGTCATCCAAAGAATATGACAGAGCTAAAGCAGTTCTACCAGGAAGAATGGGCTAAAATTCCTCCTCAACATTGTGTAGGTCTGATCCACAGCTACAGGAAGCGTCTGGTTGAGTTTATTGCTGCAAGGACTCACTTGACATAAATGAATGTGTTCAATAAAGACATGACAGATCAAATTGTTTTTGTTTTATTTTTAGACACATTATGTTATACTCTTGACTTAGACGAAGATCGGATCACATTTTATGACAAATTTATTCAGACAACCATGAAATACCTAAAGGTTCACATACTTTTTCTTGCCACTGTATAAAACATTTAATTCTGTCTGACATGACTTACATGAAGACCATTAAAGCTCCGCAGCAACCTGCTCCAGGAACTGAAAGGATCAAAAGCAGCGTGACTTTGTCATGACACATTTGCACTTCTGCAAAAGTTAATGCTGACATGAATAGAGAAGAGATCACCATGGTGACACTATACATAATTTTGGAATTAAGAAGAGATTATCCAACTGGATTAAATTTATATTGTACTTTTTAGGAATAAGATTATGTGTGATCAATATAACTGTGAAAATTATGAATTGTCTGATTTAATCTTGAGCAATAGTGAGCATTTAATCTTGAGTAATAGTTTGCATGTTTTCAAGTAAAAATCTAAAACATTCATTTGCTGTAGGTTCTTAAACTTTTCCTTTGTTTCACATCAAAGATGATGCTGAAGCTGAATTAGTCTCTTGAGTAGCTGTCATTGAAATAAAATATGCTGTTTTCAAATACCTGTCCTTAAGTCAAGGAACTTTCAAGATGTGAACTTGTCTATGTGCTCTGACTCAATAAAATCAATACACTCGCATGGCCCTTCCGTAAAAAACACAACCTGATCTTTCTTGTGCTGTCATTTCCTTTCAGCCACTTTCTCTTTTGCCCAATATAGATAGATCTGGGGCTCAGGTGGCCATCAAGAACACACCTCCAACAAATGGAGACAGATCCCATTTATATTCTCCTACACTGATACGCAAGAGACAGGTTCAAAGTCAACTTTGATTAAAAAAAAAATCTTTTTTTTTAATTCTCCTTTTCATCATGTCCATCTTTAAAACAGAATAGATAATCTGTTAAGTTTATCTCTGGTTCGTTCATGTCTACCTGAGTGTGAGTCAGAACAAATTTAGACGATTGCTCTGCTTCTTTGTTTATGTTGTGCGAATTTGTGCCGATGGATGATTTCTCGCTCGACAGCTTTTGTTCCGTCATTACTGTTTTTCTTTGTCCCCTGTGCCTCTCAGCATTCCTGTCTCATTCCCTCCACTTTTTTCTCTCCATCACAACTAAAACATATACTTATGTGTATTACCGCCAAAGTGGAACCACTTTTTTTATCATTCTTTTAAAAATACATAATGGGAATGTATTTTTAAAAGAAAACAGAAAAAGTTTAGAGGATGGTGAGCTGTAAAATTAAGTATGAATTACATCGCAGCTGGCTTACAATATAATAAATCTGTTTCTTTCAGGTGTTGGTGACAAATGAATAGAGAAGATGAAGTGATGCTTGAATGAAGAAGCAACTTGAGAGTTTCATATCACGAATATTCAGTTGTTGAAATATGTACTTTTAAAAGCTGAACTGTGTGTAAACTCTGTCATCTTACTCTGGTGACTAACAAACACCTGAGTAGATATAAAGAAGAGAAGAAAGTCAAAATATCAAAAATATCACAACTCACTGATGCTCTTCTTAGTCAGACGTGCTACGTTTTCTTTGTTTTATTCATCTTTGCAGCTGTAGTTGCAAAAAAAACAAACAAAAAAAAAAAAACAGTCAAATTCAATATTGCGTCGACTAACATAAAAAGATCTTGAGTGGTGTTCAGCTTGTATGCGTGGTGGAATAGACCCTGGGTTCAAATTACTCCAGACCATCACTTTAAGTTCCTTCATCTTCTGGATGACTATCTCTTCCCCAGTGTAGGGCCGTCTTCAGTATCTCTAACTTGAAAGGCTCCCATTTTCAGCATTGAGGCATCCCTCTTTAAACATTGCACCTCACCTTCTTTATTACAGGTTTCTCTGTCTTTTTCCACATTCTCTCTTATGAACTGGAAAATCCCCCTTATCCTCAGGACATCTGCCTTTTCTTGATTGTAGGCCTTTCGAGTTGCAGCCAACTCTCTCTTTTTCCAAATTGAAGGGGCATCCTTTTCTCAGACATGCCATCTATCTAGGTGTTGAAGACCTCTCTTCTCTTTTGCTTTTTCACCTCTTCCTCGAACGCTTTTCTTATTCTTCTTTTTTTAAAAGGCATTTGTTTGGTCAGTTTTTTTTTTCTCTTTTGAAGGTCTTTCTTTTACTCATGGGTCACTCTGAACCACTCTGTCTCCAGCTTTTCTCTCATCTTGTTGATTCCTCTTTGCAAAAAAAGTTTGACAGTTGTTTGACTTTCACCTCTATCTATGTTTCTGAACTGAGATAAAAACATTCAGTTGTCTGGACAGGATGCCAGACATGGACTCCGCATCTCTCTGATCATCTCTGGCTGGAGTTAATCATGTTCTGTAACATTTCTGGTCAGTTTCTGGACTAAAAGGGAATAGTTTCTTTCCCTTTTCTCAAATAAGGAAGATACTCTATACCTTTGGGAAATTTTACAAAATGTGTTTCAACATGTATTTTCAACATTCTGATTTGCTTTTTGATTCTTCTCCCAGATTCAACCCTCCTGGGAGAGGAGAGAGTTAGCCTGGTTGTCCAGAGGGATCTCAACTCTCTCTGGAGCAGCTGAGGATTTCGCGTTGTGGCTCATGCTTGCTGCAGCACATAAAATGTGTATAGAATGATTCGAAATCACAAAAATAAAGAAGTAACTCAATGCTGATCACAATATTATTAAAAAACATAATTAACTTATTCTGTTTCATAAGTCAAACAAACTACAAGGTACAGTAAAGTTCAGATTTCCCTAAATGGGTTGGTTACTAAAACAGTCAAGTCAAGTCTACATGGCTTCATATTTACACTTCTAGACTGATTTACAACAGATAGATACAAAAGATTGAAATCTGATGATTTACTCAGGTAAAAGTACCAATACCACAGTGATTTTGACTGATGTGACAATTGTTTTCTTTCAAAACTCACTATGTCTCCACTATTCACTGCTCTTCTATTCACCACAGTAAACAAGAACTGAACAGAGAAGAGCTCAATTTAAAATCAAATGAACTCTGATACAATAACTTTCAAACATAGACAGCTTAAATTGGCAATCACGACGTCCCTTTGTCAACTGAATAAATCATTGCAGTGTTTCTGAGCTGGTGACAATAATGCTCCAGTTTCCCTGACATCCACTGACATCTGACATCAACATCTGTCACTAAAAACATATTTAATCAATTTTCATTAACATCACTGTATTTAGTCTATGTTAAAACACAGCAAGAAATTATTAAATCGAGACTTTCTAATAATTTCATTAAAAACAGTGAAATTGTCTTAGTGAAGTCTGTGGAGTACCCAGATTAATCAAGGCATTGTTTGAGGAAAGGGTACTGTAGATTTAGTTTTTTTCATAATTGCATTGTTTTCAGTGTTTGTAGCACCACACAGGAAACTTCATTCAAGTGTTATAAAGTTGCTAAAGTGCTGCTTGATACAATTATCCGTATCCATCCTGCTGTTTCATCTTATAAAAGTTCACTTAGCCACAACATTTTAAACCCTCACATTACAGTTGTTATTATAACAGTATTGATTTTAGCTTTATTACTGAACTAACTTGTAAAAGAAACCTGAAAGAATCTAAACTTCAGCTAATCATGTTAAAACAGCAGGATCATCCCTAAATCTTATACACAAGCCAAAAGCTGGTTTGGCACTTGATTATCTACACGAGGAGTGTCCTGCATAATGTACTTATGGTTTTTAAATGTATTGTACTTTGAACAAGATTTGCTCAGTGTAGACCAGATCACAGAGGAGACAGCCTTAGGGGTTCAGTCAGAGGAGAATAAGTATTTGCTGAGGTTTGACCTTGGTTTAAAGACATGGAGACAGGAGGACAGTGGAGTCCTCCTAAAAGACGCTTGGTTTGGTTTCAACAGAATAATGCAACTGACCAGAACCAAAACCTAACATATACCTTTAGACAAAAAATAACTAAATTGACACATAACAATTTAAACTTTCAACCATCTGAAACAGCCAGACAGAAACACCTTCAGAATTAGACTGCATTGTTGTTTTGCTTGTCAAAATGTGAAATCAGCGTAATTTGCATATAATTAAGTTATATTGGTAGTTGATATGGGGGTACATGACTGCAGATTGCTGTTCTAAACAGAAACGGTTTTGCTCACACTTTTCACACTGTGACACTGACAAGGTGAACAGGTGGGGGCGGATGACATATGAAAGACACTGAGACAACAGCAGTAATACTGACAAACTAGTACATAATCCAAGAATATCTACATTTAAAGAGTGAATCACCTTAAATTGAAACCCGTCAATTAAACCCTAACCCTTCAATCAAACACAAAATGAGACAAACATATCTTACATATACGTATGTATGTATATATATATTCATATAAGGTTATTTATAGACTCCATTCAGCACATCTCCAATCTGGAGATTTAAAAAAAGAAAAATAGCCACAAGGAAAGAAAAGAAAAGAAAATAGCCACAATATATATATATATATATATATATATATATATATATATATATATATATATATATATATATATATATATATATATGAGACTGTGTGTGTGCTAAATTGTGGCTATTTTCTTTTCTTTTTTTTTCCTTGTGGCTATTTTTCTTTTTTTAAATCTCCAGATTGGAGATGTGCTGAATGGAGTCTATAAATAACCTTATATGAATATATATATACGATGTTATATGAATAACCTTTACATACATCCTTTACATTTTTAACCTCTCAAATTGGCAGGCCTTATACCACATGCCATAATGTCTGAAGACAAAGTGTTAACACTTAGAAGAACACATGAGTAGTGTGATAATGTCTTATGTAACATAGAGGACCAAAAAGAGAATTGTGATGATCCATGTTTATTCTGCTTTGAAATATAAAACAGTGAAGAACCCAATGTACAGATTATTAAAAACAAGGAGCAAGAGAACTCGTATCATTTGAACATACTTCATTAAGGTTCGAATCCACTATCTACCAAGGTCCCACTGAGGTACCCTTGAGCAAAGTCCTGTCCCCACACACGCTGCCCCCTGCTCACTGGGTGATGGGTTAAATGCAGAGGTCAAATTTTGTTGTGTGCGTGTTGTACTGTGTGCTCAATGACAAATGTAATCACTTTCACAGATGTGATAATTAGCTTAGCTTATGTTAGTTTAGTTTACTTTAGCATAACGTATCTCATCTTACTTTCTCATATGTCATCTTAGCTTAAATTAGCTTAGTTTAGCACATCTAAGCTATGTTATTTTAGTTTAGTTTAGCTTAGCCTAGCTTAAAGTCTGGAAACAGGGGAAACGGCTCAGCTAGCCTAACTCTTTCCTAAAGTCATACAAACCACCTACCAAAGCTCTAAACCTCACTGATTAACACATCATTTCTTGATGTATCCTGATGTTTTTACAGTTCTGTGTCTGTTTTGTTCCTAAATCACATTAGATTGTTTTCTTTGTTCTCAATCTTAAGCTCAACTGAGTGATATTGATTGTTTCATTCAATGCAAGAGTAAATCAGTTTTTTATTTGCTGTCTTAACGTTGAGCCAAAGTGTTTCTATCAAAGTTAGGTTTAAATGTGCGGTTACTGTCAGACTGTCAGGTTTGACATTGCTGTTGTGTAATGAATGTGGTAGAGTCACCGGTACATTTACACCACAACAAAATATAGAGTTTTAAGTGCTAATAGAACAAAGGAATGGTTGCTGCTCTGGTTTTGTTTACTGTTCTCCTAGAGAAATGATTCCTTGCCGGGATTCTCTGGAGATTAATGAAGTAGGGAAGAGCCTGAGCACAACCTCTCTGACAATCTTTAGACATTTATTTTCTCTGCTCTTCTTTTATTTTTGACTTTTTCATCCTATGGTCTGTTCCTGTGATGTCATTTCCCAGCGGATTACGTGCTGAACTTTGTTTATTGTCTTGTGAATTGGAAAAAACACATAAAAGAGGGCGGGCTGTGCACTGCATGTTAATAATGACTGTTTTTCACTGTTGAAGTATGATGAAGGATCACAGGGACATGAGACTAATGCTGTCTGATGAAGCTTGTCTGGAGGCGAAGAGGTAGAAAAATAGATGCTGGATGAGCGGGAGGAAACCTGAGAGCAGAGCAGCATGTCTAATTAGAAATATGATCAGTGCTTGACAGACGGGAGGGAGGGGTTCACTCTCACCTCTCCAAACTCATAATGGATCTCTGACAGAAATACTATGAATTTCAAATCAAACCTACAACACACTTTTTTGTAAACAGTTAGTCCCTTTCTTACCGTTTCCAGGTTCCTGTTCCGACTGTATCTCAATAATAACTCAGTCCGATTTGGGCAGATTATTTAGACACAAATATTTGTTAATTTGATAAATCCTGCCCATTTTATGTGTCTGTCTCAGACCTATCACTCCTACTGTACGTCTCAGCCACTCTCAGCCACATCCAGAAGTGCTTCAATGACCCAACAACCACAAGAAACAAGCTGATAACAAAGTCATTGTTCCACACCCAGATCACCAATAGACATGCCTAACCTCCCAGAAACTGTTAGCAGATCCGGATGTGACGGGTCTTGGGATCAGTGGCTAGTTTCACTTTGGCTCACCCAAAAGAGGTGTAGCAGTGACAAACATATTGACAAGGCATTATGAGCTGGGGCCACCCAAAACATGCTTTAGGTCCCTCGTGACCCTCTTTATTGTTCACCGAGGGGGGAATTCTGCCCTAGTTTGCCTTACTGGGACTCATGGATATCATCCTTTGGCCATTGGATTTTCTCATTTTGACAAAGGTGAGATCAGCAGCTGATGACAAGACCCCTGTCACATCTGGATCTGCCAACAGCTTGTGGCAGGCACTTGTTGGTCACTGAAGCACTGCTGGGGCAATAAATCTGGGGGTAGCAGGAATCTGAATCCAGAATCATTAGTACATTTTATGTGTTCTTAAATACTTTGTACACATTTCCTGTATTTTCTATATCTGCATAAAGAAAGTGAGAGATAAACATGTATGGTCTTTACTGCACTGCTAAAACAAAACATGTGGGGTGCTTATAACTTATACACAGCACTGTACTTATTATAAGAATCTCAAACTGAAGTTTTTTTCATACACTGCATGTCTTAATTCAGCAATAAAGCCAGAGATCAACGACTCCAGAGAGCCACTGGCTCAGTTTCAACTGACGACTTGAGTTGCAGCGTTCTGAATGAGTTGTCGCAGAGCTGTGAAAACAAACACCTGAAAAAAACTCATCACAGTACTCTAGTTTCTGAGTGAGTATAATAATTTTACCATAATTCTCTGACTTCTCAGCCTAGCAGCAATAAGATGGGGCTGGTAATATTTAAGTATTAATCCATAGCTAATAGTTTTTCAGTGTTGCTTTTCAACAGAAAAAAAACAAAAACAATCTGCACTTTTACATTCAAATCCCAGAAACATTTGCTTTCAAGAGACTTTTCTCTGAACAATTATATGAATGGATCAGATGTGTTCAAAACAAATGCTAAGCATCTTTTCTGTTAAATGCATTTAGCCTAAATATTATAAAACTCTCAATAAAACTGACTACAGGTTTGTCAACAGTTGCTTGTGGGACACATCTGGTTGCTGCTGCCAACATCACAACCTGTAACCTGCCTTGTTTGAGTGATTGTTTGGTGTGGTGGTCTTTCTTAGCACAGTGCTGACATCATATAGTTCAATCTAGGATCTTTTCCATCTGTGCTTCATTGGCCTGTTTTCATTATATTGATAACTTTACTGGCTGCAACAATGTATTCATCTGTTGCCTGGGAACCAGTTGAGTCTCCTGGTCCCATGGGTGTGTTAATGTGATAATGACATTGATTCGTTATTTCATGCTATTGTGATGCAGATAAAGTAGCAAATGTGATATTAAATGTAGCAAAGTAGATTACAAAGCATTATTTATACTATACAATTACAACTAAAATCACACAGTTAAATGAATATGCAAAAAAAGTATAAGTACCCCAAAATTGTACTTAATGACAGTAATTTGAGTAGATGTAATTCGTTACTTCTACTTTTCAGCACTCAACACACCACTGGGCTTTAGGGACAGCATCAGGACATCAAGGTTAAGCTCTTAGTCTTGTTAGAATTAGAATAACAAAAGTCAAGCACATTTCCAATGGGTATCTTTGTCTAGAGGCCTCAGAATTGTTTCCCTGTTATTTTCAGGGCTCCATTAGAAGAAAACAACCTCAAGCGCCTCTTAATCCACCAGGACAAAGTAGAACTTGGCCTGGTCACCACACCTGAACCCAGATAAACAGTTGACAATGGATGGATGGAATTAGTCATCACACAGGTTTTATATTGTATTTATGTTCTGACACCTTGTGTGATCTTTTCATCTTCTATCTAATCAATTAAGAGGCAATATCAGGATGCTACCTTTAAAGGATGAATGGACAGCACTCTCAGTACAACTGAACAGTACAACTGAACTTTGAAACTAAGTCTAAACCCAGCATGGTAATGTGTGTTTTTAGACTATATTTCCTTACACATATACTGGCGCTGCTTTACATTCTGCATCAAGAGCAGCTCCTCTAAAGTGATTTCAGTTGTAAGAGGCTGCTGCCAACTGCCAACCACAAACAAAGAAAATGCTATTATAGTTGAAAAAGGAGAAATTGCATGGGCAGACGTAGACTATATGAGCTATATGAGGACATGACGTGAACTTAGCGACTGTTGTCAAGGGAAAGGTGCACAAGAAAAACACCACAAATGACAGCAGGTATTTTTTTGGTTGTATTTTTTTATTTATTAGGCAACGTTAATTAGACAGATGGAGATGAGTTTTTGCAAGATGGATGGATCTGATTGATTGTTGTGTTTATTTCAAACCAGCTCACATTGACTTCAGAACAAATATACTGTAATCTCAGATTTAATTTACTGAGAGTAATTAAATATCAAAATATCTTGTCAATAGAAAGGGGTAGGATGACAAACTAGTATATTTTTGTCCAATAAAATATGACACAGTAATTATAGCTGCACATTAGGCAGAACTTTCAATAAACCATTAAATAAGGCCAAAAAATTAAATAAGGCCAATAAATAAATAAAAAAAAATCCTAATCACGTTTTCCTTTTTGTAGAAAAAGTCTATCTGTTGGACATTTGGTGCCGTGAATTAACAAAAATGTCTCTTTGAGAATTCAGGCTTCACTCCAATTATGGTAAAGGCAATGAGCTTGATAGATGTGCAAATAAACCCAGCAAGGAAGGAGTGAGGGTGCAAAATACCAAAAAAGGAAAAAAATAAAAAAAAAGGGGAAAAAAAGAACCTGATTTCCACTCCCACAGTCATGAATGGAACGATGTGTCTGTGACTCTCTGTGTTTGCATATGAATACCTCTATCTGCCTCAACCAGCCTCGAGGTCTGTTACTGAAAAGAAGCTAATTTGGGGAGGGGGTGTGTGTGTGTGTGTGTGTGTGTGTGTGTGCGTGTGCGTGCGTGTGCACGCGTGTGTGTGTGGAGGTGGGGTATTTTCACTTGAAAACATCTGGCGGCTACCATTTATAAAACATCAACAACTGCATGATAACAAGATTATTAAAAAAAAAAAATGTAGCTCTATATTTTCCTTTGGCTTTGGGATCATGTATGTTCAAACTTTTAACACTAAGAGAAGTGGGTAATTGGGTGTCTGAGAAATAGTTGTATATAGAAAAAAAAAAAAAAAAAAAATACCAGTCAGTGCACTGTTAAAACTTGTCTGTGAATGCCATCTGCTTTTATTAGTACCCGACAGCATGTGTAATACCCACATAGCGGTGGTGAATGGTTTATAGATAGCCTGAATACCAAAGAAAGAGTTCTGGACTGCATTTGACAGTGCTGCCATTACTGCTGTTTCAGATTATCAGACTACTAAGATATTACATTTGCATCCCCCCCTATATCTAGGGTTGTGGTAAGCTGGAGTCAAATCCCATCTGACATTATAAACAAGAGGTAGAGGACAACCTGGACAGGTCCCCAGTCGATTTTAGAGTTGACATGTTGAGACAAACAAGCTCTCTCAATCACCTACAGGCAATTTACTATAGTGACCAGTTAATCTAATCTAGTCTAATCTAGTAAACAGGAGTGGAAACAAATACTACATTTAAAGGCTCTAGCCCACCAGCTAACCACCTGACCACCATTTTATATTTTAAATATGTAGCATAATGTAAAATTACAACTGGGATAATGTTAATTTTATATTATGAACTATTATCTTCTGTGTTTTGCAGCTGAAACCAGGCACTAGTAAGGAAAACTGTTTCTCAACCCACCGAGAAAAAGAAACATTAGAGAAACTCTCGTCAGATCGTCAGGGACCTCCTTCTACTTCAGCTCAGTTTATTGACGTTTTCACTGATTCATTACATCAGTCTGAGGCCACAAGTCTGGATCTGAATCATTCAGTCATTCACAATCTAGAGTCAAACATTCTCTCTTGCTCTGCAATTGAGGTTTTGCTCATTGACCTTGTAGCATCTTGCTCTTCACAGATTAAATGCATAAATTAATTGCATTTACCTCCTAATTACCAATGAGTGCCATGTAATGTCCACTAAAACCAAAGGTGCAAGAAGACTGACTCTCATTCAAAATCCTCTAGATGTGCTTGGCTGCCATTTTTGTTGCACTGCTTCGACAGTTTTTATTTCCATGCCTCTGAACTGGTGACAGATATAGATGAATGCATTATTTATTTGGCTCCTTCATCCATCCATCACGCTTTTTGTAAACACAATATCTCAAGAAATCCTTGAGGGAATCCTTTCAAACTGGATACAAAAGTTCAATTCAAGTATTCAAACATAAAGTGATATGATTTTGGCAGCTAGAGATCAAAGTTACTGTGACCACACATAATAGGTTTTTTTGGCCATGGATCATGAATTTAAGCAGTAAAAAAATTTACCTGGACGTGTTGGCAGTGGCATATAACCCAAAGTCTGTATGAAATTGTTGGCCCATTAAAAAAAAAATCTTTTGTTAGTCTAATACTTTAGCTTATTAAAGTACAAAAATGTCCCACTGCCCTAAGCTTGTGTTTTGTGTTTGTGTTTGCAGTAGAGTTAAAATCAGATGTATTTGTCAAATGTAACTGTAAAGCAAAATAGAAAAAAATAGACTTTTTAAACTAAAAGACAAACTCAGCTCAGGGGAAATCAGAAGTCAACATTGCTTGTGCTGTTTGTGTTAAATTATTTAGCCCTTCATCCTAGAGAAAATTTTTATCTGTTGCTACCCTATTGACACTTGTTGCCATGGATACCAATCAAAAGCTTTAGCTTTAGCTGTTGCTCATCTCAGTTTGATGCATGCGGCCTCTGTGTTTTTCCTTTGTGTTTTACTGAATGAGTGAAAATGAGCAGGTAGCGCCGGGACTAAATTTAAACGGTCTTACGTCAGCATCTCGAGTGTCGTTCTGTATGTGTGTTACCATTTTTCAATTTTTGTTGAGAGGACTTGACTGATGTGACGATCAAATACACATCCAACAAAGGGGTCCTACATCTGTGTTTGATGCAGTCAATACGTCTATTGTTATTATTCAAAACTGGTTATTTACTTTGGTTTGAACTATATAGTCTATCTATATGGGTAGGGTATAGAATTAGATTTCTTATAAATACAAATTAAATATAAAAGTATAAAACTGCTGTGTAGATGGTTTTATCCATTTTATTTTTATGCATCAGTTTAACTTGTGCAAAAATAGCAAATGTACAAAAAAAAAAAAAAAACACATTAATTTGGTTCAGTCTACCTTAGGATGTCATAAAAATATGCTGCAATCTTATGAGTTTGTTCTTTCATTTGTAACTATTAACTCAAGATAAAATAACTCAATAAATATATATATATTTTTAAAAAACGGTGAAATGTTAATATATCAAACAACTTGGAAAAATATCAGGACTATTATATAACAAATTTACAAAGTTTACATCTACTTCTGATAACATCTATTAGCTCAATGTGCTGTTTGATCTTCTCCAGTGGTCAGATGTCCACCACGCAGCCAGGAGCGTTCGTTCTTATCGCGTCAGATATAACCTTCGCTCCGGATTCGCCAATGCCATTTCCCTGCAAACTACACACACACACACACACACACACACACACACACACACACACACACACACACACACACACAAAATAAAACAGCTCTTCTTACAAATCCTGCACACTGTGCAACAAAAATATATAATATATACATATAATATAACATATTGTACACGAAGATGAATACAGATGGGAATAGTTCATAAAGGGATAGATAATCCAAATGAAGCCTCACTTGATGTATGTTAGCTGGTGGTTTCCTTTCAAGGCCGTTGCAATGAAAATGGCTCCATCCATACCCAGAGAGTTTTCCTGGAGACTGAGCAGTTGCAAAAAATGATGCAGTGATGCAATTTAAATAATAATGGCAGAGATGGAAAAAAAAAAAAGTTGTCACTGACTGTGAATTACACTGAACAAAAATCTAAACTTTTGCTTTTGATCCTATTTTTCATGAGCTGAATTCAAAGATCTTAAAAAAAAAAAAAAAAAAGATCTAAAAAAAGGATGTGTTGCACTGCGTGAGGCAAACAGTGGTCACACCAGATACTGACTGGTTTTCTGATCTCCCCAGGACAGTAAAACTTTACATTATAGAGTGGCCTTTAATTGTGGCCAGCCTAAGACACACCTGTGCAATATTCAAGCCGTCTAATCAGCATCTTGATATACCAACCTGTGAGGTGGGTGGATTATCTCGGCAAAGGAAAAATGCTCACTAACACAGATTTAGACAGATTAGTGAACAATATTTGAGAGAAATAAGCCTTTTGTGTACATAGATCTTTGAGTTCAGCTCATGAAAAATGGGAGCAAAAACAAAAGTGTTGCATGTATATTTTTGCTCAGTGTACGTTATTTCCTAACATGGATCATAACAAGACTTACTTCAACGATTTGAGGCTTCGGTTGCTTTTCAGCGCGTTAGCCAGAGCCTTCGCTCCCTCCATACCCACAGTGTTCCCACGTAGACTGGGGCAAATAAAGACAAAATGAGCACATGTAAGTACAAAACACAACTCAACAGCTGTTGCACATAAATGGCAGAGTGGGAGCACCCGGATAGCCGAGTGGTTAGGCTGCACCACCTTGGTACACAAGCCATGCAGCGATCGCAGCCAATTTGAATCCCAGCTGTGATGATCATTTGCTGGGTGTCATTTCCCCACTTTTCCCACCTTCCTGTCTACCTTCACTTACCTATCAATAACGGAAAAATTGCCATACATTTTTTTTTTTTAAAGGCAGAGTGTGTTTTAACACTGGCAGCGGTAACAAGGCAACAGAAATGGTAACAAAGACGGGAATCAAGAGGACTGTTATTCAAGATTGTTCTCTCTCTTGCATTACGTCAGTTCTTTTTTAGTGTTGCGTGAAGGTGCAAGCTTGAAATTGGCTCTTCATCAGGTCTGGGAAGTTGACATGTTTACAATAAGCTGCCTTTCTCTTGTTTTATGATGAAGAAAAAAAATGTTTTTTCATAAAAAGCTAAAGCCCTCTGTCAATTCTTTTCTACTCTTTTCTCTACTTTTTTTCTCATAACAATTTTTTTGCTGCTATTTTTAAAAACTAGAGTCTTGCTGCAAAGTGCTTCAGTGTTATTGAGTTATAATGACTTGTTTTTATTGTGTTCTGTAACACAGAGGTAATTGCATACTTTTTTTTTTTTTACTTTTTGCCATCTTCAGATTTCTCTTACAAAATAAAATATTCTTTTATATACATTTAAGTTACGTGGGTGGCACAATGGTCATTGGTGCTGCTATCCTAACAGTTAGAAGATTCTTGGTGAGTTTTCGTGTGTGCAGATTGCATTTTCTCATTATGTTTACACTGATTTTCTTTCAGGTACATTGGTTTCCTTTCACAGTCCAAAATATGCAGGTTAGTTTAATTTATTTCTCTGAAATGCCTGTAGGAGTGAATGTGAGAATGTGTAGTTGTCTATATTTGTTAGTCAAATGCCACTATAATCTGTCACTTTGTACTGTGATATTTATATCATAATGTCACACAAAATGAGTTGAGAAACTGTTTGTGGATAAAATAACCTGACAATAATTTCTGTTTTCATTAAATACTCAGTTACACTAAAATGTTAAAATCATGACAAATCAAGACAAACTATAAAACTATGAAAAATAACTGATTGTGATCTGAAACTGAGTGGCATAAACAGTTATAGATTTACAGCAACTAAGGCTCATCAAAGAGACTCTAATGTTAATTAGCAGCCGGCAAAACATTTAGTGAGAATCTTTTTATCACAGCCAGCGGATGCTGGACTAAGCAGGAAAAATCACAGGTATCGTAAACATAAAATGAAGCAGGATTCTGCAGCTGAATGTCCCGTGGTTTGCTTGTGTTTATTTCTTTTTTTCCTCTTTTTTCCATAAACCACATTGATATGCAAATGTGTTCACGGGTCGGATGACTTCTTCTCTTTTAATATTTGGAAATAGGAGCATGGTGAGTGAATGCATTCACTTGCATTCATCTAGACAGATGTTGCGAGTGTTCATGCTGATGTCTCAGTAAAGACCTGCCAGTCATACATTACAGTGTACCGTGCATTTGTTGCCTTCTTATATCAAAGGCAACATTTTCAAACACATCACACTTCTAAAATTAATCAAAAGCTACAAAGTTTGAAAAGCAGAAAAGTAAGAAGCAACATAGGATGAACACTGATTTTAATCAATCCCACAATCCAGTTGTAAACCTGTGAGTAAAAAACCAAGAACCAAAACTGTTGGTCTTAAACGAGTGGATTATTATATGTGTTTGTATGTCAAATGACAAAAGGACCGTTTGACACATGAGGGACTCACTCTAATGTGTGCAGCGTTTGGTTGGTCGTCAGGGCGTCTGCCAGGGCGATAGCACCTTTTGTGCTCGCTGAGACTCCCTGGAGACTGAGACGGTGCACAAAAACAGTGAACACATGGGGAAAGAACAGAAAACAACAAAGTGTCAAACAGGTGGAAAGAAAAATAGAAAGAAACACTTTTAGAGAAATAATAGAAAACAACAAAAAGTCACACGTGAGATAAAAAGAGCCTAAGTCACGCCTCTTCCAATTGACCCACTGAGTCTGGGTGTAGATCGAAAAAAAGATCTTCTTCTACCCTGAATCACACATATCCTGTGTCTTAAATTAAATGATAACTATTAGTGTGAGTCAAGGCTATGTTTTTCATGTAATTGTTGATTTATATGCTTCTGAAAATACCGAACTGGTTCGACTACAAAACAAATAGTCACGTAGGTGACGTCACGTTAGAATTTCTCCTCGCAAACTTTCCTCTGAGTTTTTTTCCCCCCTCTCTGCCAGGCTGAGGAGAGGACAAGGAGTAGGTGGATAAAACTTACCAGATGAGATATTTTCCCAGGTTGCATAGCTAGCTGTTAAGCTAACGTTAGCTGTCAGAATTTGATGGTGACATAAAGTTTGTAAAACGAGCGTTGTAATCCACTATGTGGTCTCACACAAGATCTCCATGTCAAAAATTATCTTTAAAATTCACAAACATTATGTGAAAACCATGACACTTTTCAAATGAGACCAAAAAATAATTTTTAATCCCTCCATAGACTTTCATTCATACTTTTTACAAGCATAGGACCCATGGACTGGAGGTAGATGGGTGTGACTTAGGTTCTCTATTCTTTAAAAAAATGCCGTGAATACACATAAAAACTGAGCTCTGCAATCAATTACTGTGTGTTATGATTGGTCATTACACACATTAATGATTCCTACCACAGTGTTCGAAGAGACATATTGGTTTTCAGGGCTTCTGCGAGACAACAGACGCCATCGTTCCCAATAGCATTCTCCTGTAGACTGCAAAACACACAAAAACACAAAACACACCTGTGACTCACAGTTCACATTCCACAATCCACCAGCTCAAAACAATGCTTAGGGAGACTTCTGTTACAGAGAACTGCTTTGAAATTTTAGGGAGATCAGCCAGTCCTCACATTTTCAAATATCTTTTTATGGTTTAAGATGTTGTTTTAAGCCTTGGGTTAAGGTTAGGCATTCAGTTGTGATGGTTAAGTGTAGGTTACAGGGCTGGGTAATGTATTATGTCAATGAGTGTTCCTTACAAAGTATGTGTGTCGTGTGTGTGTGTGTGTGTGTGTGTGTGTGTGAAAGAGGTGAGTGAAGTAAAAATTGGATAATGGGATAATGAGTCAGTGGTAGAAATCTGAGCTATTGATCTTACTCCAAAAGCTGCATTGTGCTGTTGGAGAGCAGAGCGTGTGCCAGAGCTTTGGTGGCTGAGGCCTTGATGAAATTCCACTGGAGACTGTAAAGAGAGAAACAGAAGCACATAAGGTTTCCACTTGAGAAAAGCACTACATGTAAGAGGCGTGGAAAGAAATTCTGAATCGTTTTATATTTAAGTATAGCTGCTTTTATGTAACTAATTTATGTGATTATCCTGAGACTAGCAGAGCCCATCAGCCTCATTTTATTGTATTATAGTGTGAAGCCCACTAATGTGTGCTCACATTTGTGTAAATGTTGTTCGTTTTAAATGAGCTTCATAGTCTTACATAACAAATATATTTTGTTTTACTTTAAAGAAGTTTATTTTTGGTGCAGAAAATGTGCTTGGAAATTCAAATGCAGTTTATGCAATTACATCCCGCTGGTCTCCCTCATAGCTGAGGAGGATTCAGTGAGGACAAGCCACGTCTCCCGTGTCATCCTTTTGCTTTATATATTTTCAGCTATCTATACAACTGTTCACGGGCTCCACAAGCCGGTACCCGTTACACTAGCACATTTACTGTGCTCATCTGGATAATTTTCCAAACGAGTGATGTCTGATTCAGGTCGCAGGCAAATTTGTGTGGCGATATGCATGCTTGCAATTGCTTTGCAAAGCCAACTTACTGCAGAGTGGTGATGCCTTGATTAACCTTGATTGCACCAGCTATAGCTTGAACCCCTTCATCATGCAACAGGTTGGCTGTGAGACTGTGAACCAAATGCACATGCACACAAACACAGTGTTCATACAGTGAGTATAAGTTTCTAGAACGGTACCTCTGAGGAGCACTACACTGTGTGTTCCTAATAATGAAGAGACTCACTCAAGGTACTTTAGAGAGTTGTTCTCATGGAGGGCATGGGCCATGTTCTTTGCTCCTTCCACGCCAATTGAATTCTCCCTTAAACTGACCAAAGAGAATAAAAAGTATAAGGGTTATGAAATCACACTCAATTTTAAGGAATTCCTGTGTTGTAAGTCATATCAAATTTGACTATAGCCTCTGGATTACAATGTGTCAATAATGCTGTCTTATTTGCCCATCTCGACTACTACAGTGCACTTGTCGCTTGCTTTAGCTGCCCTATCTATCTATCTATCTATCTATCTATCTATCTATCTATCTATCTATCTATCTATCTATCTATCTATCTATCTATCTATCTATCTCATTTTCATTTCAAATCATCATCCTGGGAAAAGGATGAAATATGTGAAAACATTGATAATTGAACGTTTGATGGTTCAGATTCTTGGATGAAAGAATGTTACTTGATCATGTTTACTGCCTGCTAGCGTCTCTTTGACAGAGCAATAAGTCCGGCAACCACAAATAAAATTATATATTATAATATATTTAAGCAGGACAATTAAATAAATATACTTGTTTTCTTCTTATTTGAGAAGTAAAAGATCAACATCACTTTCATGTTTGTATGAGATACAGAGCCCAGTACACCACTAAGGCTGATTAAAGATGTGGGTGCCTGGGGAATTAAATACTAAAGTATTTTATTCTTGGGTTGCTGCAGGAAAAGCTGCCGAGCTTCAAGTTGAATACTCACTTTAGTGAGACCAAGCCACGGTTGAGCCTCAGTGCTTTTGTTAAAGCAGTCATCCCCCTGTTGCTGATCGAGTTACTCTGAAGTCTGTGAAAGAAAAAAAATCAACACAGCTGCGTCACTGTTTTCACAGCAGTGCGTAGTGCACTACTGTGCGCCAAGCACTTGAATTTTTCAAGGTGTTAACTTGTATAAGCAGGAGACTTTTGAACAGAAGGTTATGAGTAATTTGGAGGCTATTGTGTCTTAGATACTGACTGCAGCGAGAGCAAAGTGTGATTGAGAGTCAAAGCTTCTGCCAGAGCCACTGTTCCTTTGTCCCCAAGCTGATTGCTGCAAAGTCTGCAGAGAAGAGCAAAAAACACATTGACTTGTGGTCCAACAGTAGACTTTATGCTATACAAGCTACACACACTACAAAAAAGTGCAAAAAACAATCAAAAGTTGGATAACTTCTTCTTAATCCACCAGACTGAGTATTGTGAGTAAATGTGCTTAATAGCATGTAAAGTACAGTGATCTAATCAGGTTCAGTAGATTGATTGAATTTAAGATTACATGAGCTTTGTTAGTGTGCGGTTTGTCTTCAGTGCTTCTGCAATCTTCTTGGCTCCTACAGCTCCAACCGTATTCTTCCGAATACTGAATAAACACGTTAATGAAAGACAAAGACACTGATTAGTCCACATATAGATATGGCAGTGCAATAAAAAAAAAAATAAGTGAAGCAAAGACAAAACTCACTTCATAGACGCCAATTTACGGTTGCACTGAATTACTTCTGCAAGGGCCTGAGCTCCGTCCTCTTCAATGGCATTGTTCTGGATGCTGAAGGAGAAGATAGCAAAATTGAGCAATTACATTAACTCAAGTCTTGCATGGGTATCTTTATCGATTACACAATCTACAGAATTCACTCACTTGATTGATACCAGGACTTGGTTCATCTTAAGAGCCTCTGCCAGGAACTTTGCACCTTTAGAGCCAATGTTGTTGTTCCGGAGACTAAATTATACGTAAATACAGTGAGTTGGATGTTATATAGCAAGGTCAAGCAAAGACCAAAGCAAAAACCATAACCAACTGTAAGCACTGCAGCAGTTCAGGCACTTGAAGGTAGAGTCTTCTTGACTTTTTGATAAAACAAGTGTGATTTGTTAAAAAGAGAAAAGTGATTTCTAAGGAAAATGTTTTCTCAAAAACAGCTGGAAACTTGCCTGCTTTGTAATTTTGTATAATTCAATAGAAAACTACAGAATATATACACATGAAATATACATGTTATTCATAAACGATTTTACTTCTATACACCTGTTATATAATTCCCTGATCACCTGAGGCCAACCTGAATTTCCTTCACATCTGTGTCTCCT
The DNA here is from genome assembly GCA_016801845.1 of Polydactylus sextarius. Taxonomy (NCBI): domain Eukaryota; kingdom Metazoa; phylum Chordata; class Actinopteri; family Polynemidae; genus Polydactylus; species Polydactylus sextarius. The sequence continues at coordinate 9,798,040 of CM028920.1, read as the reverse complement.
TTCTTATCTCTGTTATAATTTCATAAGGTTATGATTTAATGGTTGTTCATTTAATGCGGTCATGAGTGTGAGTAAGTCATATGTCAAAAGGAAACAATATGAGCTCACTTGAGGGAAATTAGCGTCCGGTTCACCAGGAGGGCTCGACTCAATGCTTTGGCGCCTTTGTTGCTGATGGCGTTGTCAGCCAAACTGGGGGAGTGAATAAAAGAGGCTGCAGTTATACAATACAATATATAATAAATATCATTGTTACAACCACAATAATTACTGTTACTAGTATTACTATTACTACTCCAAGCACTCTTGTAATCAACAAGATTAACACTAAATTATAATTATGTTTTGCTATGCATATGTGCAATCAAGCAACTTCATTTGATACCATTGAGAAATAATATTACTGGAAATAAAAGAGATAGGCCAGAAATGTTAGTGTAATCTCACCTCATCTTCTGTATATGACAATCTTTGGCGCTCAAAAGGCTTCCCAGCAATTCCATCACATCATCTTTGAAGTTATTATTCTCTAACCTGGTGAACAGCAAGAAAACATGACTGATGTTTCAATCTTTTCCACATATTTTGGCTTTTTAGGAGAGAGTTATTTTGTAGCTGACCTGAGATGGCTGCAGTACAACAACTGTGGGAGCAAACATTTCACTGTGGTAGAGTTTAAGGAGCCTGTTAGGTTGGTCTGTTCACTGCACTCTGGAGACACGTGCAGCAGGTAGCCCAGCACGACGCAGTGAGCTCGTGTTAACTTCCTTGCTAAGCTGCCAAGTCGCAAATCCTCCTCTACACTGCGTAACAGCTCTGTGTGTTGCAGCTCCTGCAAACAATAAGCCAGGTTGACAGCACGCAGGGACACCACAGCACCCCCACTGTCCAAGAGACTTTGTAAAAACCCTGCTGCCCAGGCCTTCTGATTTCCATCATCTTTACCAAGGGCTAAGAGCCCAGCGAGAGGTTTCAGTGCCACTGGGCACAGCAGGCCTGTCAGGAAGCGCACAAACACATCCAAATGACCATCCTCAGCTTGTTGTGCATGCTGAAATGAACTTCTGAAATGGTTCTGGAAACCAATCTTGGGCCAGGACATGGTGCTTTCGGAGAACAAATCAAAGATGGCTCGCTTGGAGGAGATGTGGTAAAAAGTAGCAGCAAGAAACTCCTGCAGAGTCAGATGAGTGAAGCGGTAGGTTGTGTATATGGCTGACTCCTCCCGAACAAGAATTCCTGCTCCAAGACTGCTTTGAGTTAACAGTAGCTCAATCCCATAGGCCCTGAGGTCCTGCTCACTGAAAGTGTATTTGTGTTTGAGGAGCCCATAAAATGCCAGTCGACCAAGACTCGCCATCAGTTTGCGATTGCTCCCATGAAGCTGCTCCGTTTTTATGGGCTCCCTGCCTCTTGGTTCGCCTACCTCTGCCTTCATTGAACAGAAGTGGGCATAGAGCTCAGTGAAAGTCTTTGGCAGGTTTTCATGCAGTCCATTCTGCATCATGTACAGCAGAGTATCAGAAACTATCCAGCAAATGCAGGGAATGTAGCACATCACCATTAAGACCTTATGGGTCTCCAAGTGTGCCCATATTTTGCTGGCAAAATCCCTCTCAGACAAGTGGTGGTTTAGGAAGATCTGGATGTCTTTTGGGCTGAATCCTGGGATTTCAGTCACTCGATCTACCAGTCCTCCAGGGATGTGCGAGGCCACTCCTGGCCTGGAAGTCACCCACACTGCTACGTCAGGGAGCAGATTCCCCCGGATGATGTTTGTAACCAAGTCGTCAATGGACACTTCTTTCTTTGGGTCACTGCAGGGTGCTGCGTCTGAGAAATTCAAAGTGCAGCGGAATTCATCCAAACCATCGAGGATGAACACAGTACGGCAGGAGCCGCTCAGGACCAGACTGATGTCTATCAAATTAGGAAAGGCCAATTTCACCAGCTTCTCAGCTGAAAGCTTCTCCAATGAGTTCAGATCACAAAAGTTAAAAGGTAAGACGAAGCTGATGTCTGTACAAATGGCCCCTTGGCTCCACTGTCTGACGAAGTGTCGGACCCAGGTGGTCTTTCCGATACCGGAAACTCCTATTGTGAGGCAGACCCTGGGTGGCAAACTAATCCGGGTCATAGGCTCCAGAAGCTTGGCGAGCCCCAGTTGCCTAAGATGATTTCTTTTCCCTCCTCTAGTTGCCCCCACCTGCATCAGATCATGTTCCTTTTGTTGGAGGTCAGAAAGTCCATCAACCATGAGTAATGTTCTAGAGGAGATGTTGAGTTTGGGACAGTTGACTGACTCTCTTTCCCTGTACTGCTCATATCGCCGTAAAAGCATCTCTTTGTGCTCCTTCACCATGTGATCTGCAGAGAAGGAAATTGACTCAAGTTAGCTGTAAGGAAAATGATGGCTTTTTTTTTTTTTTATTGGAGCAGGGAATTCAGAGATCAAACCACCACCCCTATTATTATTCCTAATACTGGTTAATTTGCTTTAACAATTGAGTTACTGGATGTTTTAACTACTGACCAAGAGCAATTTCTTCACCCTTTCAAAGAACAATTTTTTTTCCCCCCATGCTCCTTACCGTGGTTTACTATGAGCTGGGCCACCTGAGAATTTGAGCTCTCTATGAAACTCTGGAGAGCATCGGAGCATTGAGTGTCCTTTTCAGAGACAATCGTTGAGAGCATGTTGACCTGGTCCTGCCTTTGATCCACCTCCCGGATCTTGGTCTCCTCAGCTGAACTTAGCATATCCAACTTTCTCAGGTGGGTTAAGATCTCCTCCAGGAAGGTGACTGTAGTGAAGCGTTGAAGCTGGTCTTGATGCTTTTGGATCCAGCTAAGTCCTGAAACCAAAAGAGAAAGAGAAACTTAAAGTCTTAATCACGATTGATGTGATTTACCACTCACTGAAAGACCCCTACTATCCACCAGTTATTAAGGGAAACATGCTGGTTAACACATATTTAGTAGAGCAACGTGAGCCTGAGGGTTGTTGATTCATACTAATTCGTACATTTTACATTACATTAGTTGTCAATAAAAATTAACAATGATGTTTCCCATGCTCATAATCATTTCAAAAGAACACACACACTCATCAAAGCAACCATGTTACTCTCATTATGTTTTGCTTCATAAAATAATAGTATTTTGTAAATAATAATCATATTTGGTCGAGTATTTACTTTTGTATATATTCTGTTGCATTTGTGTATCCACCCTCCTCCCCCCAACTCACGCAAACTTCACACTCACACTACAAATTCACCCTCCCCAATTTCAGTGTGCTATTTTTCACATATATTGGATTATTCAGTCATTGAAATTCTGATGGTTTTTCAACACATCAGATGAAAAATGTTTTCAGCTAAATTAATACAGAACAGATGTTATTTTTCAGAGATCAACTTCAAAAAAATCAAAAAATAAATAAATAAAAAAAAAAACATCACGATTCTTTAAATAAAACAATACACAGCTCAGACATGAAACTCTGGTTAAAGTCTAATCAATATCCTTTAGATTTTCTTTTCAGAAAATCTCATCTCTCAATAAAGCTCTACCTGGCCGTTGCAGTTTTTCTCAAGAAAGTTCAGTGTCATTTCCAACAAATCTAAGCTTCCTGACTCGTGTCAGGGTTTTCCCCGGGAAGTTGTTAAGTGGAGGTGTTGAGCAGTATGTCACAGTTTTTAATGTTTCAGTAGATTATTAGCAACTAGGAAAAATAGCAGACATACAAAAAATATTCCAACCAATTTGGTCTTTGTAGGCGGCTTCAGTCAGTCATGGTTTTACCATATTTGTGTTTTGTCATTAGATTTGTGTTTGGTTCTGCTGTTGACAGTTTTTATGCAAGATTACTACCAACAGACATCAATAATTTAAAAAATGATTTAAATTAAAATTCTCTTTGAAGTTGATTTCTGGAAACCACTGATATAATCGTCTTTTCCTCTTATCACAGCTCTCACTTTTGTTGAAGGCTCTAATCTCTCCTGTATCTCAAAGTCCGAGAAAAGAACAGACGAAGATAAAGCAGAACTGAAGATTGATCTTCACTATAATAGAACTGGACACAACTCACAACTGTTTGGCTCTACTGTGAATTAATTTTCTTTTTAAGTTATGTAAATTCACACTGCTTATGCTGTTACAGCCACTGATTGCCCTTATCTTACTGCCAAGTCCCATCCACCCTCTACAGGTAGGATTGCTTGCTTTGCATCAGTTTCTTCTTTCTGCATTAGCCATAATGATTTTTTTAAGGAAATGTGTACCTTCTAGCTCTGCTTGAGAAGAGTGAGAGCATGACGTTGACTGCAGATCCACATAGCAGTCGTCCTGCCATGTAATGCGCTTGCTTCGGTCCATGATAGAATCGTAATGTGTCTTCCTCTCCATGAGAAAGTTGGATATTTTCCACCTCCAGATGTTCCTTTTTGTGTCTCCACAAGATAAAACAGCATTACTTACACAATGTGCAACAATCATAAACCTGGCATCATAGGTTTTGATAATAATGAAAGTGAAGAAACTGACCAAGGCCTCAGTATCTCGTAAAGAAATATCTGCTTAATGCTCATAACGTGAATTTGAACATACTGAGCAGTTAAAGTGAGACTGCAGAGTAGACAACAGTTTCTTTCAAAGCTTTCATTGACAATATTGAAAGCCATTTAATGGCTAATAATAATGTTTGGACAATATGCATGATGAAAGGTTCTCCATTAAAACCATCGTGGTTACAGCCAAATTGAGAGAGTACATCCCTTTGTAGGTCCATTTCTCTTTTCAGCAAGCATCAAGTTTCAAGGCAACTCAATAACAACAGCACATATAGGCAATTTAAAGTGCTTTACAGAAGAAACTGAGGCAACAGCAACAGAAGGAATTTTTCCACAATACAGCAGAGAAATAAAGCAACTCGATGTTTTAAGTGGACTCCTTCACCTTCATACCTTCATCTGTCAGTTTGTACTTGTCAAATATAGTGAAGACAAAAGGTTGGACATAATTCACAAATTCAGTTCTGCAAGACCTCATTCAGTGATGCTGCTGTTAAAAACAAACAAATGTCCAAAGCATCACAAACCACTTAGTATAACAGAGTGAAGAGGAAGTTAATCTTAAACAGTTCGTCAATATGCATGCATGCAGTTCTGAGAAGTGGTCTTATTGGGCAACAAGTGAAGAGATGGTCATGTGCATGTGTGTGCAGTGACTAGAAGGTGCTCTTTGTTGTTTCCAAATGATTTCACAGCCTTGATCAAAATCACGTTAATGACTGTGACACATCCTACACTTTCACTGTCTGAACATTTGTCACAGATAATCGGTCTCAGCTGACTCTCACGTTCACTCCTCCCTAAGCAGTTCAACACTAAAGCTTCCTCCTACACCCCACCCCTCCAAAAAAAAAAAAATCAGATAAAAATAAGGACACGCCCCTTATTGATTTTAAACTTTTGTATCTTTTCTCAGGTTTCTAATTTCATTTTTTTTTCAGCAGATTTTATTAAATCCACAGGAGAAGTAGTTATAATAATCAGTTTCTTTTTATGAGTAATATTCCTTATTGCTACATATTCACAAAACTGCAGTGAAAATACAAAGACATATTTAAATTTTGTTAGAGGCTTTCACCGAGACGGGAAACGGCAGATACCTTCCTGTGTGGTTTGTTCCAGATCACGTAATTTCTCACACAGGAAGTTTATTCAAAAAAAAAAAGAAAAAGAAAAACCCAGACCTCAGACACATTGAGATAACTTGTCAGCTTCCGCTGTCAAGTTAACAAAGTTAATGACCCAAATAGTTTTATAAAACTTGTGTTAATGTGTCCGGGGGGAGCCCTGCTGTTGTAACTGTTATATAGCAAGAAAAATTAAACAATTATCATTATATACAACAGTAAAAAAAAAAAAGAAAAGAAAAGAGAAAAAAAAAAAAAAAAAAACTAGCAACATCATTTGCATGCTGCAAATACACCAGTGTTACACTGCCAGAGAAAAGCCAGGCAGCTGTAATTCAAACACAAGTAATTTATGAGGTGCCATCATATACATGAAATGTGCAAAGAATGAAGACAGTTGAAAGTCAATTGAAATATATTCTTTTTTTAAACTTACGTTGAAGATAATGTATTTAAAATGCAGACCACAAAAGTGGTGTTACTCACCATGGGTGTGTAGAAGTTGTTGGTAGGTGTGAAAAAATAGGAAATAATGCCCGCGCAGTCGTGTTTCTACAGAAACTCCATCATTTTCAGCAAAGCAGAAGCAGTATGGCTTTAAATGAGAGCCGTTGGAACCACTTAGGAGAGAAGTCTGATTGAGAACTGGCGAAGCGACCAAATGCACAAATCATCATGACCTAGTCTTGTTGCTGGGGCGATACAGTTTCATTCTGCGCCTCCTTCCTGTCTAAATTATCTGCCTTCCTGTGTTGTGGTTAGCAGGTTGAAGAGTGAAAAGACAGAAGCAGAAAAAAAACTTCTGCTTTGCATTTTTTTTGCACGTAGTGTTACAGAGCAAGACTTAAGAGCACAAACATGCTCCAGTGTCATTCTCTCATATTTAGAGAGCAGCTTCTAAACTTCACAGTTGGTTTCGAACCACAGATGACAGCAGAGATGAGACATGAACATTGGTATTGGTATTGAGTCTCACCAGGGGGAAACACTAAGAGCCTCATGTGGTAAATGTAACACCAAGTATTTCTGCAGACGAGTGATAAACAAATCAAGTGTCTGTGGTTTGAAAATTGTATGGGGCAAAGACAGGACAAGATGATTTCATCATGAGAGCAAAAACACACCTCAAAAAAACAAAACAAAACACTTTTATCTATGAAGATAATCAGACATCAAAGTGAAGCGCAAACGCTGCAGACATACGGCCTCTGAGAACTGAGAGCAAGTGATAGGACGGACAAAAGGCTGAAGGACGACAGTGAAGCTCATTTGTACATCTGCGGAAGTATTTTTATTTCGAACCCGCTACACGTGCACAACAAGGGAAGAAAAAAAAAAAAAAAACAGGAGAAAAAAAAAACGTGGAAAGCAAACACTGAAATGAATGCTTTTAAAATTACAATGCAAAGTTTTCTTTTCAGCATTTCCCCTCACACGTTGTTCAGTGTGTAAGTAGTCTACCATAAAATGTTTGCTGCATGTAGACTTCTAGTGCCCTGTAATAACATTTATTGTGTTAGATTTGAAGGCTGCAGCTCCTGCGCTGTGAATATACTGAGCTTTTTTCCAGTTTTTATGATTGTTGTCAGTGCTCTCTATATAATATATATACATATACATATACAAATACACACAGTACCATTAAAAAGTTTGGTAGCACCTTCTGATTTAGTGGTTTTTCATCACTGACTGTAGATTAGTCCAACTCCCCTCCTGGTCAAATAGCACTGATATAGGCTGGAGTGGCCCACGGTCCCATTCATAAACCCATCAACGTCTAATTAAGCACAAACCAGATGAGATGATGCATCTCTGCAGGACACTGTAGTTGCCATGCGGGCTAACTGTGCCCTGAATTCTGAATAAATCATTATTTGTTTTTGTTTTGATTCTATTTCAGCCACTGAGCACACCATGTACACAACGAAATTTGACCTCCGCATTTAACCCATCACATGTGATCAGGGGGCAGCTGAACAGCAGGGAGTGTGTGTGTGTGTGTGGACGACACCTTGCTCAAGGGTACCTCAGAGGGACGTTGGCAGTAGGTGACAGTTGGTGGATTGATTCGAACCTTCAAAACCACAAGTCCGCTGTTTTAACTACCAGGCCACCACTGCCCATGTGACACCAAGGAAAGCCTGGTGACACAATGATGAACTAATGCACTTTCTTTTCTCTCTACTTCTTACTATCAACAGCTAATGACGATATGTGATATGTGCTACTTAACCTCTGAGAGGAATCATCGATGTGGGATCTCTCATCTTGGTTATTTCTTAGACTGACAACTGGTTCTCCTTTACTGCGTGAATACCAGCTGGTTCCTTTTTCAAACTGTTGCCCTGCTATGGATTACAACACTAGTTGCCACTGTCTATTTACTATTGCTAACCAACACTACTATGGCGCAACACAACTGATCTGATACCACGTTTACACGTAGCTGGGTATTTACAGAAATGGATACTTCCCCTTCTCTGTTTTCAATTATATCCTCCTTCACCAGATCATTCTCCAAAAAGAAGTATTAATTTACACGAATCTGCATAAATACGCCATCTAGAACCGGTATGAGCATGCCCGAGCCATAGATGGCAGTGTAATGAGAAGCCGTGTTAGCCAATCAGAATCCATGTGCAAATGTCACGTATTTCGAAAACTTAAAACTCAATTTTCTTCCATTTACATGCAGATGTGAAAATGGAAAAATCTTTCTCAAATCTTTGGCCTCTTTGACCGCAGGTTTCAGAAATAATCGTCGTTAGAGATTTAAACCTCCGTTTTCGTGCAAATGAAAGACAAAAATAAATTAATAAATAAAACACACGGTTATGTCTTTTTTTTTTTTTTTTTCCCTCCAGAAACCCGACTATGTGTAAACACATCAAACGCATCAAAAGGAGGCGCGAATTCTTGTAATTAACTCCTGAGAAGCTGCACCTGATGATTGAAAGGCGGTTTTTTTTTTTCTCTTTTCTCCACTGAGCTAGTTGAGACGCTGCCAATGTCCAACAGAAACACAGCAGCTATTTCAGCATCAACAGGTGTTACCAGTCCTGGTAACTCCCCTTTAATTAAGACTCGTTAATGTCATGAATAACACCTGTGTTCACCTACTACTTCCTGTTAAAAAAAAAAAAAAAAAAAAGCTTCTTGTATGAACCATTTTTTTTACTATTCATTTTTTATACTACATAACTTTATGAGTAAGAAAAACCCAAAGAATTAGCAGGTGAGTCCAAACTTTTGAGTGGTACTGTGTATGTATATATATATATATATATATATATATATGTGTGTGTGTGTAGAGAGAGGAAGGAACAATTGCTACGACCTGAAGGCACTTGCATGTCAGTATGTTATTTGTGGTGTAATCTTGTGGTGCAACTGCCTCCTCCTGCTTTTTGTTTTTAAATTTACTACATGTACATGTATTGTAAATTCTTCTTTTTTTAATGCAATATATATATATATATATATATATATATAAGCTATATCACAATAAAAGACATTTCAAGAACATTACATGACACAACTTCAAGGGTAAAACATCGTATTTTAGATGATTTTTCTTTTTACAAAATATTTTATCATATTGTGTGAAAGCGGCAGTGCTGCTTTTAAAATAAATCAGATTTAAAAGGGGTTAAACTTTGCTCGACAGAGGTGTATTAAAAACATCAATATTGAGAAATTAGATTTCTGGAACAGAGGAGGGGAAAAAAAGAAAATCTCCTCACTGAGACGTTTAAAGCAAACAAACTGAACTTCTGTGCATCTTTGCAGATGAGTAAGGCAGCGTTACAAGGCAAGCGGCACATTGGCGTTATCAAAAAAATGGAGCATGTCCAAGCAAATACAGTATGTTTTATTTCATGGCACTTCATCTTGGGTGATTCTATGATTATTTGTCTTGTATAAACCGTAACGTTTTAGAATGTAGTTATATCTTTTCAGATAAATTGGATAAATGCTCCCCCCCTGAGACTACGAACACCATTATGGCTGCAGCAGAGATGGCTGTACTTTCCCTCTAATAAATGAGGAATCAGCTGATCAAATTACACAAAAAGGCACAGTAGAGGTTTCTGAGCCACCAAAAAAAAAAAACACAAGCAAAACATAAAATAGCTCTCTTATCAAACTAAACAAATACTCTTCATTCAGGATATTACTTCAATATCCAAACTCTCACGTCCTCCTTTTTTTCCCTCTAATTTTCAATCAAGAAAATGTAAACAGTTTGTTTTAAGCATACAAAAGTGGTTACAGACACTCATCACAAGTTAGCTAAAAGACATTCACATTTATAAAAAAAAAAAAAAAAGACAATCAAGCCCTTAGAGTGACTAGAGTCTAAACTGGACTGTTACAGCAAGTAGCAGGAAAATAAAGCAGGAAGTCGATCCGCTCTGAGGAATACATGTGAGCTTAAACGAGTATTATCTTGGTTATTCATATCAAGCCTGTTGTTAAACACAGTAATAACAACCGAGGATGTGATGATGATGATGATGATTGGAAGTTCCTGCATAAATCAAGAGCATAGTTGTTTAAAAATCGACAGGCTTTTTCCACAGTAACATAGACAAAGTCAACAAAAATGACCATTTAGGACTCAAGTATTTAAAAATCATTCTCCCTTTTTTTTCTTTAAAAAGTAGTAACCAGCAAAGTTCACAGGCAAAGGCTGTACACTAAATACGATTTTATCTTTATGTTTTCAAATTCAGCTCATGTCGCTGCCTGATTTGACGCCTTAAGTGTCGAAAAGGTGCCATGAAATATCACGTGAACGCGACTGCGCTGTTGACAGACGATGAAGATGAGTCATTTTCATCAGTGATCTCCCAAAGACACAGAAGGACACTTTTGGTAACAATCATACAGGTCAAATTAACCTCTGATTACCCCTGCCTCTCGCTCTCTCTGCTGTACTCCAATCACCCACCCGCCCACCCACACGCACGCACACACACACACACACACACACACCAGCACTTCCAGATGTAGACACAGTGACTCAAAGCCGAGATTATAGATCTGAGAGTCCCTCTGCGTGTTCACTCAGCTCCATGGTGTAATAGTCCAGAGGACGCCTGAAAACAGAGACAGCAGCATTAACAAACACGTAGTCAATCAAGCACCAATTCCCTCATAGTTGACACTTCACAATTAAACAATAATTTCCTATCACTTATGTTCAATCTATTCCTGGGTATTTCACTAACAAAGTTTTATAATTTGTCTTTCTACTGTCACCGCTGTCCTCAGCTGCCTGATCTACAACTCAGAGGTGTAAACAGGATAATGTGAATTATCATTTACACATTCTTCCAGTAACGTGCGTTTCCTCCAGGGGCGACTGCTCTGAGACAACAAGGGAAGCCCAACTTCCTCTAACATTTCACACAATAAATGGTCAAATTTAAACTTACGCACTGTTGAATTTACATTAAACTGGGACTGACATTATGTTGAAACTGAAAGCATCTTAGAATGTGTTTAACTTCTTCGCTAAGTCTTTTTCACCCGCAATTGAGACAATTTTCCGATTTTGTGTATGAACCCCCTCACCCCCACCCGTTGACACTGAGCTTCTATGGGTTTCTATGCAGCAAAGTGCAGCAAAGCCAGGTGGTGGTTGGATAAATGCTGAAAATCGTCATTCCCTTTGAAGCTCAGCTTCACTGGGGGTGAATGGAGCAGTGGGCTGGACATGAAGCCAGACGTTTGCATGATAATTGGTGGAACTGTCTGAAAGGCTGAACTCCTTTGGATTGACAGGGATTTGGAAACGAGCATCGGTGCAAAGTAGAATTCAGATCTGAGCAACGTAGTCGTAAGACAACGTGCCGATTAAACACATTACACTGTAAATAAAACATACTAATTACCATAGTTATTGAGTCTGTTGTTTAAGTTCCGTTTGTTCGTTCATAATCATATAGTTAAAATTATCTGTTTTAGTCAAGTTGTAGAGGGGAAATAGCACTAGCTACTAGGTGTGCTAGCCTAGTTAGCATGCTAACTAGAATACCTAAAAAGAGGTTCCCCTTTTTGAAAGACCAGCAGCCGCCACAGGTTTCCTCCGTCTATGACTGTTCAATATGTTGGCGTAAAATGATGAGACAAGAAGGTTTTGCTCTTTTACACTGAGCTCCAGTCTGACATCGAAGCCTGACATTTACTGCTAACACTACACACCTTATGGTTGTACAACTCTGTCATCTAGTTAAGCTGCAGTAAAAGGTAATTAAGTGTGTTTTGTAAAATAAATAAAAATAGAATTTTCATTGGTTCATACTTGAACCCAAGTGAAGCCAATGATTTCTGAGACCATGTATTCATGAGAATTGACAAAAAGAAACAAACCCATAAGTATAAGCTTCTATTCTTGATGCATATACAGATGTCACAGAGCTCAAAGCTGAATTATTAACTGAACAAAAAAACAGCTATATTAGACTGTCAGGAGACCCTGAAGACCTCTCTTGTCCATGTGAGGCACAATAAAAAAAGGAAAAGAAAGATTAAACTTTAATTAGAAGAAGCAGAGATATTTTAATGTTTAGTCTCTAATATGCATTGAGCTTAACAATATATATATATATATATATATATATATATATATATATATAATATATATATTATATATACTTGATTCCCATCACGTAACTTAAGTCACATCATTTCTTAAACTTTGCCTGATAAATGCAAATATCACTAACAAGGTTGATGAGGAGAATAACGGAAATAATAGAGTTCTCACCTCCTCCTATAGAAATATGTGAACAGAGCAGCTCCCAGTCCCAGCAGCAGCAACACGGCTATTATCAGACCTATCTGTAACCCCAGGGTCGATGCTAGGAAAGAATAAAAAAAAAGCTCAGTCACACTTTCTGAACAGGATGATACATTTCTTGAACAACCTAATAATTCAAATAACCAGATGAAACAAACAGTATAACCATAAAACAGATTCTACGAGCTGATTTTAACAAGAAGGCAAACCATCTCAACTGTGAACACAGACTGTCGATTCATGTAGTAGATGCACAGTTCAACACTGAATAAAACAGAGAATATGATTTTCTCACCTTAAAATTTCATTAATATGAACCTGCAAAACAGCTGCTTCACTTCATGCTGTTGGACACATATTTTACTAGAAAGTGGTTTGTGCGTTTGTTCCAGATTCACGGTTAAAAAAAAAAGATATTACCGTATTTTGCGGACTATAAGGCGCATTAAGCGAAACAAAACAGTCAGATAAGTCCTTCTACACACACTGTAATATTATGTTGCAGCACAGTACATATTACTCCGCGAGGCTCCTGACTACGGTAGCTGTAATACTCCAACAATCCATCAAGCGGTGCAGCTTTGTAACTTACCAAAGTCGTACTAAAACATTTTGGCATATTCTTGAGAGCCGTGTACCACATAAAATCTGTTTGAGGTCAGTAAGCACTACCAGAATTAATACATAAGGCGCACCGGATAATAAGGTGCACTGTCGATTTTTGAGAAAATTAAAGGATTTTAAGTGCACCTTATAGTCCGAAAAATACAGTAGTTCAACGTTTAAAGCAGTGCTTATCAACATAATCCATATATATATTTTGAAGATTTCAGATGTTATTTATTACTGGTGCACTTTAATACTAGAGCCAAAACTCCTTAAGTAGTTACTTTGTCCACAAAAAAAAAAAAAAAAAAACAATGGGTCGTATCCATTTTCGGCGCAGACAAATAAACTCACATTGTTTTAAAGTAGCGGTTAATGATTGATAACCGCGGTCTGATTTCATGTCGCAGCAGTTTTCCCACACAATAACAGAGCAGGGGAGTTGGAAGAGTTGCAGCCTTTTATTACAGCTCTTTGTTTAGTTTCTCTTTTATTTATTCAACTGTGACTGCTCCCTCTTGTTCTATCACTCACACCCACATTTACAACTGGCCCACTGACAAAAAAAAAATCCTAACAGGATGTATTTTCTAGCTGTAGTGTAGCTCCAGAAGGGGATTCCTTAAATGTTATGATTTCCATGTTAAGCAGCACAGGTAGAAAATATTATGTGTGTGTGAAAAACAACTTCTTCAACACTGAGGCTTAGTTATATGTTTCGATAATGTAAAGAACTGAACTGTTTCATAACTTTAAATACTTTCAGGTTTCAGTATAACGTGGTGTATGACAGGAGGATCACAGTTAAAGGTTTAGATTCTGTTTAAACGGGGAAATTTTTTGTTTTTTGCCCGTAATACAATTTTCATGTCCCTGCTTGAGAGGAGGAGAAAATTAGACCGCACAGTTAGGGTGCATAGTAGTGCTTTCAGTTTCTGGTAATTACAGCTCATAGATCAAGAGCTACACATTCTCAAACTGTTCACCCTCTTTAATAGTTCGATGCAACGAATGACTGCTGGAGTCTTAGTAATTCTGTTTCTTCACATGTTTATCTCAGGACTTTTGATGACAAGGTACAATTTATAATAATTATGCTTTTACATTCTTGGAAGTTGCTGGTAAAGAATAAAACCCACAATGACATTTTCTAAAAAAGAAAGATGGCTTTGGTATTTAAATACTTTTGTAAAAAAATTCAATACACAATATCCTTTTGTATTATGCTATTGTATTTTCCTTTCACACATTTCTTTCTCTTAAACACTTCCTAACTAAAATCTAAAAAAATAAAAATACCTGTAGGCTGCAGAATCCTGCGATATAACGAAGACTCCAGTGATATTTACATGTACTATGTACCACAAAAAAAACGATGTATCAAAGTCGTGAGAGATCACCACTGTACTTAGTTTTGTTTTTTCAATAATGTCTCTACCAAGGAACCTGCTGGCTGCACTGACTTCAGATGAGCTCATCATAATTATAAAAATAATAATAATGAACCACTCTGCTTCCCCGTCTGGTGCAGCAGATATTGGCACATATTAACACACACACACACACACACACCCACACATGCACACACACCCAGGACATTGCGTCTAGACACATCCCTCTATTACATACGACATCTACATTACATGAGCTCATTTTGACATTTTTGAGGACTGACTCATTAACAAGGTTTGGAAACTGTGATGCATCCACACTGACAAGATTTCACAAGGTGGATTTCCATAACAGACTATGGACTTTTAATTCACTGATTTACCTGATTTTAGTTTTTGAATTTGTTTTGATGCCAAACATTTAAAGAATAAAGATCCTGAAGATGTAAAGAAGATGCTGACCTGAGCTTATGTAACGACCCGTGGTGGGAGAGGAGCAGACGTCTCCCTGAACAGATGAAGGATTCTCGTTTCTGGACATGACGTTCCACGAGGTCTGGATGATGAGATCCCTCTGATGGTCGGACAGAGCCTGGATGTTCCCCCACACTCGCAGCCACCCGGACGCACAGGAAAAGTTGGCTCCTTTGACAAGTACAGACAAGCACAGGTTTTACTATCTACGCATGACAGGGATCAAGCTGTGCCTCAACTTCTTACTTCTTAGATTCTTTAAACAGGAAACAACAAACTACATTTTACATTTTTAAAAAGCATGGAAGAGAAAGCAGGGAAGCAGGCACATCTCAGATCGTCTCTTCCAGAGTCGGCAGTGGTTGTAGCAGTGGTTGTAGCAGGGCTGCACACGCTGTGCTGCTAATCTTACACACTCATTAAATATAAACCTAGACTCATCTATAATGGCATCTTCCTGTGACATTAAACACAGTTCCTTGTCCTTTCCTAACTACAGCCCCATGGTAACCGCATTGATCTCTGTGTTGTGCAGTTTCTCAAAGCTCAGGGATGAGGAACATCAGATGTTGTATTAGAAATCGCCCAAATGTGACAGTTTCAATTTTTACCTTGGAGATACAAGGCAGAGATGCCACAGTGACATCTCTTCTCCAGGTACTCGGCCACCTCAGCCACCCTCTTCCCCTGTATCAGACTGCTGCAGTCTGTGGAAAACAGATAAGATAAGAACCTGTCAACTTCACTGGATTGTGACTGTTCAGAAAACAATTACCGCAACATTTTGATAACAGTTCAGATTATTTTTTTAATAGTTTCTGTTTTGTTACGATTACAAGGCCTCACCTCCCGACTGCTCCTGCCAGTCGCTGTACAACGGTCCGAGGCAAAGGTCGATTTTGCTGGCAAAGGCTGAGCTCGGGCAGAGGTTGGAGCTGCGCGGCGTGGGAGAGGAACTTGTCCAAGACGACGGGCTCCTCACTTCACAGCATGAACAACGGCTGAGTGAGACGGGACCATCTTCCACCGACCTGCACGTACACACAACACAAAAAATGCATGAGCGTACATGTATTTGTATACATACAGTATAGTCAATAAATAGTCATAAAATCAAATGAGTAATGGTGAATACTGAAACATGATTACACAGTAAACATAGGGGGAAATAGAAATACTGACAGTTACTGTCTTCAATCTCAAAGTGAGCAAAACATAATGAATCATTTATATGATTCATTCCTACATATGTATACACAAACAAACACAACACCTCAGCAGTTTTTTAATGATGCTGCTTGTTAATGGTGAAGTTAAAGAGTCCAACTACAAATAGTTTAATTAGTTGTGAATGCAGAGACTAGTCACCTCAGAGACAGAAATCTGTCTCTGAGGATGTTGTGGTTGTGCAGAGGAGGAATACTGGTGCATGACAGAAGTAGACAGAGCCACAGGCTGTATTTACTGTGCAACTGCACAAAGACAATTAAACAATGCAATACAGTTAAGCTCGATTAGCTTGATCTGATCCAAATCTTGTGTGCAAGAATCCAATCCTCAAGGTACTGGTTAAGACCTAAATTGATACACTATTGTATGTTCTATATTTCCATAATTAATGTTTTAGTGTTCCTGAGATTAATACAAAGGACAAATAAACAATTAGAGATTTTAAAAACACCCCTGAATCTTCTGCTTAAAAATTCTGAAGTATTATTCAGAGAATTCTTCTCATCACTGCTGCAAAGCTTCTCACAAGTGTTTTGAACTTGCAGGTTGCTGCGCTTTCATCTTCTGTCCAATTCATCACCGAATACGTCTCCACACTCCGCGTGGCGTCCTTTGAAGGTTTTCATAGTTTTATTGAATTCACATGCATTACATTGCTATGTTAATGTGGGTTATTATTATAAAAAAGCTTTCAAAATCCTATAAAAACACATAGTAGTACTTTCCCATAAATGACAATTTGACATGCAGTGAGTGAGAATCACAGGTAGAAATAATAAAACGAATAACAGCTGCCTTTTTATGTCGCTGCTTTGGGCTTTTGGTTTTGTGCACAATGGGTCATTGTCATACTGACACAGCTTAATGAGACACTTGTATAAAAATGAGCCATTGTTAGCTCCCCTGCTTTGAAAATAGCCAATTAACATGCAACACGCTGCGAATACCTGAGGTTTCCTTTTATTTGTTCCACTGCTAAAGGCCCTGACAATGTAGCATGCTGCTAACTAATGCTAAAACATCTTTGATCAACAGTAGAAACAGTTACAAAGAGAAAGTGAGCTAGTGTGTTTCTTAGTATCATTACTTCACTGCGAGTGCTCAGTTAGCAGTGTATTATTAGTGTTAGGCTGTTAATCTCCTTTAAAAGGTGAACATTTTGTGATGAAAAAGTATAACAACGCCCATGTAGTTTCTTTGACCAGGTTGTTAAGTCTGTGGCTTTGATCCAGTTAAGGAGTCAGATTATAATTTTAACTGTCTTGACAATGAAAAAGTTTGAAACCTGTAAACGTTTTCTATGCTGTTGGGTTTGATCTGTGTTTACCTGAGAGCTGGAATAACTTGTCTCCCTCTAGTGGTGGACAGAGAGGAGAGCAGCTGGTGGTTTTCACTGAACACAAGTACGTCTCTGAGGCTGGAGTTTGTCAGAGCGGTACCAGCTCTGCATACACTGAACAGATCGTAACACACAACTACCGCTCCTCGTACCGGCACCGTGGAGCCCTCTGGAAAAGTCTGATCTATGCGATAGAGAGAAGGGAAGCGAAGGATCAGAGCGAGAGATAAAAACAAAACAACAACAACAAACAGCAAGAGAAATATTTATTTTCTTTTCCAACACTCGTCTATGTTTGAATGGTAATGCCCACCCCTGCCCTCACCTGCTCCAGTGACATTTCCAACTATATAAAGTCCATCCTCATCCATAGATCCAGTCAGAGGAAGGGCGATGACGGTCCCGCTGCGCTCCTGGTCAAACACACTGAGCACCAAGCCACGCAGGTCCGTCAGCGGTGGCCCCTGTAGCTCTACGAAGGCCCTCTGTTGGCTGTGATTGGTCCAGTGGGCGCTCGCCACCTCGCTGATGACCACACCCTCAGGGGCTGGAGGTGGACGGGGACAGCTGTTCTCCCTCAGAGGAGTGGGTGGAGCCACCTGTGTGGATGGTCGTGCATCTTATGTTTAGACATTTTTACAACTTTAAAAATCAGAGACAGAATCAAATTGAATATTTTAACATCAAGACAAAAAAACAAAAAAAAAAAAAAAAAAAAACAACTTTACAACTGTTGAACCTTGTTTACAACCAACTGAATACCCTTGGAAACTACAGTGTCCTTCAGGTCTCATAATTAGCACTACCACTTCAAGGTTGTATGGAGATACTGATGATTACATATATTAATAATTAATATAGTAAGTAATAATAGCAGTAATAGTAATAAATAGTAACTAAGTAATCATTTTTCAGTTGTGGCCAAGAACGTGTCCTGAGCGTTTGAGACCACAAACATGTTTTGTGATGTTACAATGATCTTGAACTTTGACAACCAAGTGAATATTTTGTGCAAAATTATATAACACACCCATGAAGGCCTTACTGAGATATTACATTCATCAGAATGGGACAGTTATTCTTGTTTAATTTCATCACACTTTTTGAAATCTTTGTACTCACTGAAAAAGCAGACAGGTCGTAGGGGTACAGGCCTCTGCAGCGGCTCAGAGACTCATCTCCAGGCAGAACCTCTGGATCCTCCAACAGAGGCAGCTGTCCTGGGGTCAGAGCTTTACTTAGCTCCTGTGCATCTTTATCCGATCCTCTCTGCCTGTACACCACTGCATCCAACAGGCCTTTGGTGGGAATCCCTCTTTGCACAGATGATGGTGGGCTGAAAGGGCTGCGGTAGAGCGCCACAGCGTCTGGTCCGTTCTGGATAGTATTAGGAGGCAGGCGAAGTGACGGAGCTGGCACCAACCTGTCACTGCCCAGCAGAAAGTAACCCTTAGAGGTGGTGAAGTGACCACTCAGGCTGATCTCCCTGTAGGGTTTGTTGTTGTGTGCACTGAACAGAAGGATCCAGATCCCCTGCAGGGAGACCCGGCGACCCGACGGATGCCAAAGCTCGATGTACTCGCCATCCTCAGCTGCGCCAGGTGTGTCAGTGTTCAACTCATTAATCAGGAAGTCGCTGTTTCCCCATGGTGGCAAATGAGGCGGCGAGTCTGTACCTCCTGGAACAGCTAAAGCAAAAGAAACTCATTAGATCCTGATGTTAAAGGAACTTTGCAAAATAAATTCTAAAATGTTTCAAGAGTTAGCTTAGCTTAGCATAAAGACTGGAAAAACTGGCTTCACTGTGTCCAAAAGTAACAAAAAATAAACACCAGATTACTTTTTAACATTTTATAATAGAAACTATAATTTAATGTTTAAAGATTTAATGGTTTATTGAGGATTGTGTGCTCTGCTATTTCTAGGTCAGTTTCAATGTCTCATAATGACACTGATTTTTTTTTTTTTTGATGCAAAATTGTCAGCTACAACAATTAGTAAAAAAATGTGACATATAATAGAGAATTTTTCAGTGATGCTGCTTTTCTACGATCTCACGGACCAGTCCCACTATTTCAAACACTCTATTTGAAGATGAGTCAGAAAGAGTCAGCCCTCGTTGCTTGTTTAAAAACCGTCTGCATAGTATTAAATGAAGCTTTGCACCGATACATGCAGAGCTTGGAAATCAGTGACTCAGCATCAGCTGTCTCATTCATGCTCTGAATTGTTGGCTCGTTCTTGCGTCATCTGTTTTCAACTATGAGCTCTGTAACATCGAAGCACATTCATTAATGCTTATTTTATAAAAACCATTGCGACTCCCTCCACCTCAACAAAGTCTTCTACATGTGACTGGAGGATTGACAGTGTTGACTTATTGAGGATGTTTTGAAAGCATCTTCCTAAAACTATATGTAACTGATCTGTGTTTGTACAAAACAATGCAGACCAAAGTTTAAGCGGTAGCTCGTCTTATCAGGGTGTAACCCGAGGCAAGGTTCACTTCTTGTGCTGATGTAATTTATTAAGATCAGAATTGGTCCAGTGAGATAAACACAGCTGTCCATTGACTGGGCTCCAGTCATAAAGTCTCATTGTATATTGTAAGGATCTTTAAGTTTAGCTGAGTAAATAAATTTCACAGTGAAAGAAAATAAGTTTGATAAAAGGATGGAAAAGAGTCCACATTATAAACCACAGAGCAACCACGATATTTGTGAATGGAGAACAGATTTCATCCACAAACAGTCTTTTATGTTTCATTTCCTTTTATAGCAGTCCCTTCTTGGATCATTGTCCTTCTTTGACTCTTACAATGTCTCAAGAGCCAGTGCAGTACTGTACTGTACCGTACATGTTGTTGATACGTGGCACAATAATCCTAACAACTGTTATATTTGATGTTGAATGCAAAAGGGACGGAGAGGAGACAGACACAAGATTAACAACAAGTGGAACAATGGCAGCAAGAAGCGTGGGAGCAAAAAACGAGGCCCAAGTTGTTGCATTTAAAGCCACATTGTCATGAACATGTTACAGACACTAAAGGCCAACAGGCAAACAACATCACAGAGCATTTCAGCAAACAGGAGGAAACAAATCAAACGAATCTAAACACATAAACACACGCAAAGATAGACATCTGGTCTGTACACAGAACTCAGAGTGATTGAGTTTCAGTTGTTAACTTTGTAAAAACACTGTGTTCAGATCTTGAAATGTTACCATTATTACAAACAAAACTGCATCAGCTGCCATCTGTTGCCGCAGCGGTTTAAGATAATGTAGAGATGTCATCGATTAATATTTCAATATTCTCATATCACCGCTTGCATGCGGACTAAATGGAGGTTTGCTTGTGAGTTTGTGCCATTCATAGAGAAATGTGGATCAATAGGAGAAGCAGCTAAAATCCTGGTATCTTACATGTCACTGATGCAGAAAAAAAGATGAAATCTCTAGTTTCACCATCTGCATCAGAATGTGTGAGTTCTTAGAATCTAACTTAAGCCTCTGTTTCCTGAGAAATCCTCGCCTCTTACTTTTACTTGTCCAGTTAACAAAGAAGACACAGATGAAGCTTTTGAGGATTTTTTTTCTTCCTGCCCTGAGTCTGCAATTTACAGGAACCAGAGCATGATGGAATGTAAACAGCCATTTAAAATTAATCAACTTGAGCAGAATATAAGCAGAAATAAAACAGAAGCTATTAACAGATTACTATTCTGATTTAACTCTCAAAACACAGTATGTGGAAGTTCATTTTCAGTTTAAAAAAAAAAAGATTAATTACAATGAAAGGGAATCTGAGCTAAGAACAGTGAAAAGGTTTGAGGTTTGTTGATATTGTGGCAAATTGGAACTTCAGTGTTTATGACTAAATAGTACCAGAAAGATAAGAGACTTTAGAGAGTTGTTATACACTCACCGATACTGTGAGGGCAGATCTTTGGCCAGGGGCACTGGTTGGGCATACCCGGAGTTTGCGGAGCCTCCCAGAAGACGCCGGGATCTCTGGACCAGGAGGCGACGCCGCAGCGACTCAGATAGAAACCTCCCTCTCGCAAACTGACAAAACATAAAATTTCATCATGAAACGGCCTAATCTTTATTTCTAAAGGTTATGATATTACAACTGGTAGTGTTGTGTAGCCGTGCTAGCACAGATGTTCGTGTTGGTGACTGGTATTTATATAAATCCTACTGGCCTCAGTGATCCACTGACACATCTTCACATTCAGCAGGATGATAGTTATGGTTTTAAGTCAAATCTCTTTTGAAATGTCGAATGGATTCGATGGACACACACACACACACACACACAGACACACACACAGACACAGACACACACACACACACACACACAGACACACACACAGAGCAGCTGTTTGCCGGTTCGATTCCCGACCAAGTCTTTCCCTCACTCTCCTCCCGTCTGCCTACGCCATCTATATCATTAAAGTAAAAAAGATGCCCAAAAAAAACTATTAAAAAAACGCATGTGTTGCTATAAAATTTGGTTCACTTGTTAATGTGACTTTCAGGAAGAACTATAGCAACATTTTTATTTCTCTTCTGGCACAACTGTTGGGTTATATTTTCAGTTTATCCAATATTCAGGTTTACTGTACCAGGTAATTACTGCTAATAAGCAAATATCAGCTTGCTAACAGTAAATCAACATTGTGAACATGGTGAATGTTACACCTGCTAATTTTTGGGACATTATCACTGTCATTGTGAACATGTTAGTCTGCTGACGTACGGTCTCTCAGAGCTGCTTCAGTGGTTGTAACCCTTTAATCATGACATGTAATGTTTTTTTTTTTTTTTTTTAAATCAGGGAGGTGTCAATTAAATTTGGAAACAACCAAAGTATTATTGTGTCAGTGTGACTAAGAGCCTACTTGTGACTCCCGCTCCACTGTGATGACTCTCACCCAACACAGGAAAAGTAGTTTAGCAAAGAGGAACAGTGGTCACAAGCTTATCCACTCACTCGCCCAGTGAAACACTTCCCTTCGACGTGTTGCACAAGAAACTATAGCTACAAAAATAACCAATGAACATTACTAACGTCTGTGATAGCCTCAGCAAAACCACATTATGAACTTAAACGAACTGGTGTTGATGCTTTCCACCTCTTGGGCGTATTTGAATGTGACTAGTGTGGTCTTTTTTATAGGAGAGAAGAGCTATCTTAGTCTCTTGCCTGGTGCTGAGTTGGTAGGGTTGTCTGCCTGGGATGAGAGTCTCAGTGAGGTTGGCACTCGGCTTCTTTCCAGGTCCGGCAAACACAAACGCGTCTAAAGGCTGGACCTGGCTCAGAGCGCTGCCTACAGGGAAGTCTGAAGCTGTGCTGCTGTAAATGGCCACTGCCCCAGACTCATCTCCTGCAAAGAGGAAGAAAGATTTTACAAAGAAATGAAAGTGATGAATGAATAGAAATAATGGGTGAAAATCAATGTTATGGTTAAGAACAAAAAGAGAACATCATGACAACCAACAGTACCCTGACCTTTCATGTAGTTCTTCTCTATGATGATGGAGTTCAACCAGTTCTTAGACGTGTCCACATTCACATCCACGCTGACACTGACTCTATCTGTTTTCCCATCAACCACCACCAGCACCAGTGGACCTGCAGACGGTGCACCCGTTAACTCCACAAACCCGTCTACTTGGCCTCCTCCCAGCTTCAGCTCATTGATAAAAAGACTGGATGCTGGTACAGCAGGCGGCGTGCAGTTATTTCTCTGACCCGGGGACGGCGAGGACACCTGAAAGCTCCAGCGATCTTCTGACAGTAGACATCTCTCAATGGACTCATCCCCCTCCAGTGTTGTTTCATCCTCGACAAAGGCTGGTTCTCCAGGTGTCAGCATCTCAGCGAGAAACTCTGCACCACCGTTGCGACGAGTCATGTACACGACAGCGTCCACCAACCCAACGGCGGTGACGTTCATCTTCTCACTGTATCGAGCAGCAGACGAGTGGTAGAGAACGATGGCGTCTGGGCCGTTCTGGACCGTATTAGGAGGCAGGAGGATGGCCGGTTTGGGCAACATGTCCACCGAACCCACCAGGAAGAAACCTCTGTCGTCTGTGCTGTGACCTTTGAGATCCAGCACCTTGTAGGCCACATTTCCATGCCCGTTGTAGAAGACGAGAGTGTAGCCGTCCAGAGACGCTCGCTGTCCACTGGTGTGATAAAGCTCCACGAACTCGGTGATGTCAAGCCGAGGGTTGTCTGCGTTGATCTCGCTGATGATGAGACAGTGTTCGCTGTTGACTGCCACTGCCGCTGCCAGGCAGAGACAGGCCACACAGGCCAAACTCACCTTCATGATTCACAGCTTCTGTTTGAACAAACAGGGCAGCTCCTGCAAAAAAAAACAAAAAAAAACACAATCAGTAATGATTAGATTTCAAAATAAAACCTCAACCACAGCATTATCAAGAGAGCACACTCACAAGAGAGAGAGAGAAAATCATAACACCATGAATGAGTCTTTTATGCGTCTATTTTCTGTTCATGGTGACACTGGGATTGCACGTCTTCTGCATGAGTCATGAAATGTTGCGAAACACAGACTGGTAGCAGATGGAAACTTTATATGAAACGGTGAAACGCCTCAGCTGTGAACACACAGGGATTAAGTGGACGATTTAATGTGAAATGAATTACAAAGAATTGCGTTGCATTTGCGACATATATATATTTTTTTTTTTTTTTTTTTTTAAATGTCGGTGTCATGTGCACAAAATCACACTCAAAAAAAAAAAAAAACAGAAAAAATAAAAATAAAGACAAAATCTTTCGCTTTAGCTTTAAAAATGTTAATGTCAGAGAGCGGCTGCATTAGTTTGCACGGCAGTGTGTCTTTGGCAGAAAGCACGCTGAGGCGAATAAAGCGATGTCTGAAGATGAAGAAAGAGCCTGTGGAGTTTAAATTCAGCCCTGAAATTATCTCCCCATCGCACGACACTTTATTCCAGTCACGGTCAGGCTGCTATGCATGCATCTTTCCGTCGAAGAAAAAAAAAAAGAAAGAAACCTCTGTCAATCTGCTTCCTATCACTGGTCACACAAGGTCCCTAAAAAAAAAAAAAAAAAAAAAACACACAGAAAGACGTCGTGACTTACTTGTGTTTTCTCGCTTCTTGTCGTTCAGGTGTCGCCTCTCTTTAACGTCCAAAGCTACTCCTTATAATGTAAATAAAAGAAACAAATCGTTACCGAGTCGGAAATAATGTTGGTAAAGTTTGTTTTCTGTCCCTCCGCCGCTCCCTTCTTTCACAAAGCAGCACTTTCTCCCCGCGGAGTGTGGGCGGTCAGACCGACTGACTGAGGGGGACGATGCCTGCCAGGGAAGCTCTTTTTTTCTTCTTCTTCGTCTTCTTCTTCCTCTTCTTCTTCTACGGCTCAGAAAACCACACAGCTGTAGATATAACACCAGTAAATCCAGCAAAACTTTTAAAAACTGGGAGATGAAAACATAAAAATGCAATGTCTAAAACTTTTTTTTTTTTTAATTTTATTTTATTTTTTAGAGAAAAACTAAGATCATCTCAACAAGTTTGATTATTTATTTATGTGTCTATAAAAGACCTGAAGGGGGCCCCTGACCCCCACTGAAGTCCCGCCCAGCACAGGTTACAGCTCACCACATTGTTTATTATCTGAGTTTACAAAAGCTTTTATTTTCGCATGACTCCCAAAAAAGAAAAGAAAAGAAAAGAAAAGAAAAAAAAAGCTGAAGCAAAATATAAAGGCTGTTGAGGAACTTTAGCAAAAGGAAAAACTGGATCACAAATGTCCCCCAGGCCTCAGGTTCACTGTATGTCACATCATTTGTGATCGTTTTATTTTTATTTATTTTTTTTCTAGTTATTATAATAGGAATTGGCCCAATCTCTACTAATCTCTAGTTGTAGTTCAAACACAGATTGTTTCAGCTTTTGTTACTTTGGTTAAAAGGAACAATTAAGACAAGGAAGTAGCTATTTGCCTAAAGCAACAATCAAAACCTACAGTTATGAAGCCTCGTATAAAGCAAAAATGACCGTTTTCATATAACAAGACACCAGTAGAAATAGATGTTAATAATTAAATGCACTAAAGTGGCTGTAACAACAAGCTTGAGGGTGAAAATGTTCATTCATAACATTGTATCTTTACGTGTGTCGACCTTTGGGTTTTCAAAATATGAAAAAACAGAAATGTATATTTATATAAAAGATATTATACAATTTTGATATCCAGTACTATAATGATTTTTTGTTTGTTTAGTTTGTTTAACTGAGGCACATGTTTATCTAAACATGAGTATCATTTACTGAATTTACATGTTTCATTTGCTCAGGGTTCATTTCCTGGAAGAGGCTGAGCTTCTCGTGCACCTTGATTCATACGTCTCGTGAGAATTACAAGAATGTGTAACAAATGTTTCAATATGTTTTCAACCTTTGCCAAGACTAAAAACACTGCAACAACGATTCAACGAAGTGAAAACTTCTCTTCTCTGCAAAAAATTGTTACCACTAAAGTCTCATTCCCGCTACCGGACTCTGATCCTTCCGTGGCAGGAGCAGCGGTCGTGTTGTTAATGGGATGGAGTTTGTATTTACTGAGTCAGGAGCCGCAAACTTTCACTTCTGTCTCTTGATAAATCGAGTAGTAACAATGATGGCAACATGAGGAATCTGTGGTCAGGGAGATAACATTGTGATGAAAGTGTAGAAAGCTGGATTTTCCTTTTTTATATATAATTAAACCAACTAAAAGTATTATTTCACTTCTCTATTTTTCTGTTTTACTCCCTTTTTTTTTTTTTTACTCTTTTTGTCAATTTTCTTAACAGTAATTAAAACAGACATTATTCTAAACTGAGGTAAACTATGGCTAAACCTTTGCATCTTAGTCTTGATTAGTTTGTCTGTATTATTCTCAATTCAAAATGATTCAGATAAAAAAAACACTGACACTGCTAATGATATAAATTATTAATATGCCCAACCACTTTAGGGCTCAGTTTACAGTCAAAGCGAGGCTAATTCATTTCCAAAAAAATCAATATTGTTATTTTATGAAATGTGACTTACTGGGTGATTACAGTCTTAGTAACATTGTGTTAGCACAGTATTTGGTGAAAAAAAAAATCACATGCTGTGGATAACATCATATCATAAATGTTAACTGATGTAAGTTACTGGACAAGAGGAACTGAAAGTGTTGCATCTTGATGTTTGTAAAAGTGAACAACTTTTCTAATGTGTGTAACACACACACACACACACACACACAAATATATACATCAATCGATATCAATATATATATAAGCAGTTAATTTAATATGACAAGCTTTTGTTTTGTTTCATTTGTGAAGACCAGCATTGATCTGTGAACAAGATATCATGATAAACACAGATGATAAAAATCAGTCCAGTGTGTATTTTTTTCCTCCTCTCAAGCCGCCCGAGGAATTTGGTTTTTATCACATTTTTATGTTGCTTTTTTTGGCTCTCGATGCTTTTCCCCCCTTTGGTTTTCACTTGTGTTTATGTGTTTTTACATGCATATGTGTGTATTAACAAGTAAAACATCACATTCATTTTTTGAGACTATAACAGTCAATCTTTTGGTTTTGCTGGATAGTCAGACTTTCATATTTCGAAACCTGTATGTAGGTGGACAAAAAACATCTTATATTTTTATTCCTGTTTTACACTAAGAAATTCAACCATAACATTAACTCCTCTGTAGTACATATTGAGTAGGAAGTGAGCTAGTTAGTGAGCAGAATAGGATATCAGAAGACACAACACACACATAAAACATAATGTATTTCCAAAAAGGAAAACAAAGAAGTTGTGTTATTCCATATAAATGCCTCTTAACTCCACTAGATGGCTCTACATGCACGGGAGTGTGTTTGACCTGAAGCACTGTAGACATGTGGATAAGATTAAACTGTCAGTGAAGAAAAATAAGCACAAAAAAGGCCTGAAATCACTGAGGTTCTCTGAGGTGAAAGTGTTTATGGGCGATTCTGATTCAAGTCTGTCTGAGCCGAAGGACTTTCATCGACACAGTGGTGAATGTGTTGCTGGTCAGACAGCAGTGTTTGTGTGCTGCTGTTTGACAGGAAATGGGTATATATTATGACACAGAGGAAAAGGTCAGTTTAAATGTTAATGCTGTGCACATTTTGTTTCTTATGGTGTATTCATGAAGCTGGTTTTTGTGCATTTCCATTGGATTCCTGTCAAAACCCTGCTCGCTTTTCAGCAGTCAACAACCAATTGACAAGGTACATCTAATTCATATGGCTGGTTTGTTTTGATGACTCACTACTTAGATACCATAGCGTCTGATTCATCGCTCATCCCTGCTTGTGGCGGAAATACTCTTCCTTGCAGATAATATTTAGCAATGTTATGCTCGGTGCAACACAGGAGATGTTTTTAATTAACTTGAAGATTTAATAAGGGTTCATCCGTTCACCAGAATCATTAGTAAGTCAACTGGAGTTTCATTTAATACTTAGAGGTAACTGATGAGAAGGTGAATGGACCTTAACCTCATCTGACACGCTATTAATCAGCTGTAATGGAGCTTCATTATGACAATTCGGTGTAATGAAATGGGTGAATTTAGTCAAATTTGAAAGTAATTGGTTGCTTCAGAGGACTGTTTTCTTCCGTGTGTTTATTCGGCAGCAGTTTAAAAATACATCCACCTCAGAGTGATAGAGCGGTATGTACATTTAATCTCAGACGAATGCAGTGTCATGTCACCGGTGTGATCACAGCGGAGAGTGTGACAGTGATTGGATGTGAGTGTTGAGTCATTTCGTTGGAAGTGAAAAGCAGCCGGCGTCATCTCTGACTCAGCCATCAGATGAGTTTCAGTAGCAGGCAGGATATTTTCACCCTGTGGGAGCGAGGGACCAACTTTTCGACAGATCAAACACAAGAGGAGACGCAGTCACATAAAACACAAGACGCTGCCCATGACTCCACATGGTAAAACACTTACGGTCTAAAATGTTTTTTCCATACACATGAAGTGCTGCTCATACACAAACTGTTTTTTTTCACATCTTGTCCACCACAAAAAAATAAAATGCAAACCAATGAGGCCAAATAAAGACCTTATGACTCTGTAGCTTTTACCTCACTTGAATAATAACACATTCACTTCAAGTTGTAAAAGTTTCTAAGCCCTGATCTTTTGACACCATGGTCAAGCGCTGAGTAACTTTAAAGTTTAAAAGAAGCATTAATTAAGGACGCCCTAGATGTTTGAGCTAACCCTCACCCTGAAGACACAAATTGTATATAAAATATGTAGTTTAAATTGTTAAAAGGCTCAATATTATGTTAAATCAAGCCTTAACTGTAGTTTGTAGCCAATCTTACTCATATGGGAGTAAATTGTGCATTTGCAGGGGACTATTTAAGACATGGATTAATAAATGAACTATACATACATAAAAGCATTATTGGTATTGAATTATTTGTTAGTATAATCAAGTGGTTTTCTTTCTCACAGGATTTTTTGTCAATAAGAAAATGAGCCAACTTACCAGATTTGGGCCTGAAATAAAGTATCGTAGCAGATGATCAGTCACTCTTTTTTACTTTTTATCCCCCACTACACAACACCCAATATGTAGCTATCAAACCAAAAACTGCTTTGCATGCTGCTGACCCTAAAAGCTTTCCTGGTGTGCCTCAAGCTAATTTTTCACCTCATTAGCCTGGACGGACATAAAAAGTGGGACACTGAGAGGACAAAAGCAGGTTTTGTGCATATATCCACAGCACAGAAAAGCATGGGGACAATGCAGTGTTGAGGGAGGGCCGCATTCGTACATTACAGTTCTCAGAGGTGTACTGACAATGAATTATGTGATAAGAAATTGCAGCAGTGCATCATGGTGCGTCACGTGTCTGTTTGTATGTGTGGAAATCTTCCAATCTATGTGTGTTGTTATGTGACTGCACACGCGTGTACGGTCCAACCAGGAGGTGAGAGCAGAGTTTGACATTGATGAATAATGTGGGCCAGTCAGCCCCCCCCTCCCTCCTCCTCCTCCTCCTCCTTCTCCCTCCTCCTTTCCCTTCCTCTCTCTCTCTCTTTCTCCTTTCCTTCCTCTCTGTCTTGCAGGCACAGAGGAAGCTTTCTACCGCTTCTTCTTTTTTTTTTTTTTTTTTTTCAAGAGAGCACCCAAAGAACCTCATCAGCATTCAACATGCATCACAGCTCACTGCATCCAATCACGTGCACTTACCATACAGTGTGTGTTTGTCTGTGTCTGTGTTGGACAATGTGTGTATGTGTGTGTGTGTGATGGTGGAAGACAGGCAGGCAGGGAGAATCCCTTTGTGTTTCCTGTGAATCCCCCAAGGTCATGTGCAGGTACTCATGAACAAATCCAACAGCAGCAGCAAGTGTGAGGCAGAAATTATCCAGGTCAGAGTGTTGGATTAGATTTTTTTTTTGATTTTTTTTCAGTACTTTTAGCTTAATGACAGCAAAAGGCATCACTAATGTGCTTCTGCTTGACCAGATGTGTGTTGGATTATTGATCTAAAGTGATGTTCATCTCCCCCCTCTTTCTTTCTCATCACCAGCAGAGCCTCGCAGCCTCAGTCTGAGCTTGTTGGCGATGTTAAAGTTTCTCCGGTGAATATTCCCTGCATCATCCGTGGGATAATCCGAAAAGGGTTAACTGATGATGAGAGGTGGGAGACCAGGAGCTTGGCCACAAGTCGATTTCTCCGAGAGATTGCAGTCATTTTTGATACCCAGTTCCCATAGCAACCGGCGACTGTGGTGTACCTGACCTACATATGTGCTGTATGTACACAAACACGCGCTAACCATCTGTTACTTTCGCTTTGTACAGCGGCTCGTGGGATCTTTGAGTGGCTGCTGAATGAAATGAGTCTATCGGTGATCGCAAGAACAAACAGAGGAGTCGGCAGCAGCTTTCACCATTTTTGAGGAGCTGTCAATGAGTTGAGTCAACAAATGCTGCGAGTCACATTAAGACAGGCAGCCATTCTGTGTTTACAATAGACACTGTAAACACACCAGGATAAATATGTTCACATGTCATTTGAGACGTGATGGCAATATCCGATATCTGATATTTTTAAAAGTGCCACAAATAGTTATTATATTAAAACACACACACACACACACACACACATTATACTTATGCATTACACTTCATAAAATAATTCTGTGTTGAGGCTGGTGGCATGGCTTCAAGGGATGCGTCCCCCTCAAGGTGAACAGTAAAAATTTTATTTCCCCTTAACTTTTCCTCTAGCACCATCATCAGATCAAAAATGTAACTTCTTCATTACTTTGGTTAAAACTAGTCAACTTTAAGTATACTTTTTGCCCAGCTGGTGGGTCTAATAAAGCCTAAACATGCTATTAGCATTACCAATGTGAGCATGTTAGCCTGCTGGTTAGCATTTAGCTAACAGCTTTCTGTGCAGCCACAACCTTAACGTGATGCTAACGCAGTCTTGTTCACAACCACATAAAAACTTACATACAAACGTGTTCATCCTACAAAACAAATTCTTTATTCTGCATCCTTTCAGTTTAATTTGATAATAATAACGTATTTATAGATGTGTACTGAATATTTTTGTCACAAGATGCATCTGTTGATGTATTTTTCTGACTGCTGGCTGTAAATTACTTTTGTGACACCATTCATCACTTACACAGAGACCAGGTCAGTAAATTACAAAATGGAGTCTGCTGATAGATTATCAATAACTGATGAATGAGGGGATGGAGATCAAACCGAAGCCGAGCACAAGTTAAAGTGGCAGGATTTATGATCAAATGGGACTATGTCATTTAGCTGACATGAAGATTGAGAGGGATTGAGGCCTCATACTTTGCTGTGACACTTAACTCAGGTCGTGTAGACGAAAGACGCCTTCAGATAACACCGATCACATCACGTCTGAATAATTATTCAACACAAAAAACTGAACATAGACTTTTAAAGTCTATGATCAGTCTGTGATAATTATTTTTGCCTCCAGTGATTTTTGTTCCTCTTTCTTGAAACACACAGAAACACACGCGATCCAAACAACAATAATAGGCTTTTTATATGCCACTAGATGGCAGCAGAAATAAAATGTAAAAAAAAAAAGACATTATTAATCATATAATGATTGCACCTATTTACACATCTGACAGACATAGGGAGGTGGTACCATTGACTTGGAGTTGTGTTTATGGACACCTGATGAGTGTAAGTTTGATTTTTTTATTTTTTTTTTTACTTTTGTCGAAAATCCTGAGCAACATATGCGCTAATGCTCAATTGTTCCCTAGCTTGAAGCTAAATGTGTCCTTAAACAAGAAGCGTAAATCTTTTTTAGAAACACTGTTGATTCTCTGTGTTAATTCTCTGTAGATCCATATATCCAAAGTCATATAACTCATTGTAATAAGAGAGTATTTATAGCTGCTTTAAATAAAACAGTCTTTCTCTGGTTGAAGTGTTCATCAGTCTGACTTATGAGTTTTGCGTAGGAGGATTGCGTAGGCGTTGCTTCATGGTCCTGGTTTAAAAAGTCTGACTGCAGATGTTGCCTATTTGTGCATTATGTGCCTAAAAGAACTTGTGGACATTCTGACCTCTAACCCCTTTCTCTTCCTTCTACTCTGTTTTTTTTTTTTTTTTTTTTTCCAAGATGTTCTCTCTCTCTCTCTCGGGTGCGCTGTATTCCAAAATAGCCATTACTTCTCCTCTTCGCTTTGCTCCTCTCCACTCCTCTCCTCTCCCGTACATGTTTCATCGATTCTGCCTAGACAGGGCAGGGGACAGTGCTCCCCTGTGGGGTATTCTGGGTAATAAATCTAATTCCTGTCTACATGTGGAGGCTCATGGGAAGGTTCTGGCCCACTTTTCACCCAGACAAATATATCCACAAAATGGAGGAAAGTGGGCCAAAAAAAGTAGCAGAGAGGTGCGCCTAAATAAAAAGTGCTAACTAAAAATGAGCCAGTTCTTTAGGCAGAATCATTGAGTGAATTTTGTGACAGCGATGACGATAATGTTTAATATTGTTTTTGACATGTTTTTTTATTCACAGAGTAAAAAGCTTTTTAATGCTGAGTAGAAGAATATCAATCAAAATGTAGATTCTTGGACAAAACTTCATTAGATGATCAATTAAAACAGAGCAGAGGCAACATAGGGAAACAATTAAATGAGTCAAAAATTATATAATATACATACTTATACAGGTTGCAGATACCATAAGCCTAACCCTAAATAAAACTGTACTTTCCAAACTTTGCTGTTTCAGTCGTTAATTACAGTTAGTTTGAGCTATTTTGTCATTTATTCAAAACTTCACCAGTCTATATACGAACTGAAGAAGCCAGTTGGATGAACGTCTTGAAGAATCTACAACCAAGTCCAGTTAATCTGGATTCAACGCCTTTTGAATTATTTTTTACACATTCACAGTCTCAACACGTCCCTTTTTGTTTCAGCTGATCATTGTTATATGGATGGAAATATTAGTAATCAAGTTGTAATTTATACATTTAATTGTCCCTCGAGCATCTGCAGAAAAAGTACCTCCTGGGTACATCGGAGTTTGCAGCAAGCTTGAAGCATGATCTATGATTTCTTCACATTTCACTGTTGTATTAACTGTCTGAAGAGCATTACTGTTTTTTCCTATTGTGTATGTTTCAAACCTATTAAAATTATTCATAGCCTATATGATGTATAACTTAATGAAGAATGAAAGACTTCAATAATGCCAAGTGCTTTAAACTAAAGGTCGGGAATTGTAAGGCCGAAGGCCTTTAATTTACTTATTAAATAATGTCGGTGTCTTAAAGTCTCTGGCTCTCTTGATCCATGCATGGAAAGATGGAGAGCAACGTTAAATAGTAAATATTTCTCCCACCAGGTTCAAAGAAGATACGCGTTTGGGTTGATTACAGAACATTTCTTATCAGCCGAGCTCAGCTGTGATTTACACATTAGCTCGTCTATAAAAAGGACTGATTCACTTTGGGAAACATTCGCGCCTCACAAATTAGCAAACATTTGATTTAAATGTGTTTGTGTTGTCTAGCGAAGACGTTTTCAACTCTGTGACATTTGAAAAAAAACTTCAGCCTATAAATACACATTTAACACCACCACTGCAAATGACAGTTAAGTATTTCACATATATAAGTTTTTATCTCATACACTATAATAACCAGTGGTTTGGGGGCACCTGGATAGCTGAATGGTTATGGCACCATGTTGGCCTATATGCCATGAAACTGTGCACCGGTTCGAATCCCAACAGTGTTGTGTCTTTCCCCCACTCTCCTCCCCATTTCCTGTCTTTAGCATTGAAGGCAAAAATCTCCCAAAAAATAATATATAACCAGTGGTTTGCAGAAAATATAGACATCTGGAAAGTCTTTGTTGCCATGTAAATGTGACTCAGCAACAGCCTGACACTGACAGGAGCATGTCTTAACTTGATAGAGACATAGTCTTCACCCTTGACCGATGTATGACTCATTTTTTGAAAGCACTCATCAGTCTTTCAGTCTCTTACAATAATGTCAGTTTATGTAGTCCTCTCATTTCTATCCATCATTACTGTAATAAGTGGGAAAGAACAAGGCCAGTGTGTGTGTTTGTGTGTGTGTGTGTGTGTGTGTGTGTGTGTGTGTGTGTGTGTGTCTCTGGGGGATAGAAATACGAAAATACAGAACTGAGATCAGCATCTATTAGCAGCTGTTGTGCTCTGAATTAGGCCAAGAGAATAAAACCATGTAATGATGGAGTCTTGTCATAGATTTTCACAAGAGAGAGAACAATGACTGATACATGATCACATAAAGCAGGACGGTTCTGTACGAACCCTATTTTGCTGATTGGAAAGGCAGTGTGGAGATGAAAGTGCACTTTTGGGACAGAAAAGTGAAACAGCCGTGTCAGATTCATTTATGTAAAAATGGAGAATGCGAACAATGGCCCAAAAAATGCATCTTAAATAGAAAATTATCTGAATAGAAAATGCAGTTTCTTTACAGGAGACATGCTGATGGAAAAAAAAATAAGGTTTGATAATGTGATCTAATTCAAATGCATGTATTTTAAAACATATTAAAACTACACTTTGTGAGACATCGCTTCTCCCGCAGCACTTAGCTACATGAAATGAGAATCTCTGTGGCTTTGGGCCATAATTTCTTCACCTTTCGCTATCTTTTCTTCCAGGAAGCGACCTCATATCTTGTTCTGGTTGAGCTGCATGCGGCCCTGGGAATCGTTCTGCCTGAATGCATCACAATAATTAAAAATGGAACTTATATTCGTGAGAGCGACCTTATCTCATTAATTTTTAATTTTTTTTTTTTTCACGGAACAGGAACATGGAGGAATTACATAAGACCACGCATCACATTTAGGATGTCACAGCAAAAACAAAAATTTAGTGTCACTTTGTATATCTATATCAGCTTTCTCCTCTGGGACAATAAAGTTTACCTTACCTAACCTTACCTTACCTTACCTTACCTTGGGGTAAACTTACCTTACCTTACCTTAACTTACCTCAAGGTACAAAAACTCAGTATGACAGAAGAGCGAGCAGAATTACCGAGGTTCCTTCGCTGTCACTTCTAAAAGAAATCCTGGGTACAAATTCTCCCATGTTTTCATTTTAGACACAGTTCATTTCCTCACAGCTGCCCACAGGAGACTGTTCCTGTTGGCACAAAGTCTACACACACACACACACACACACACACACACACACACACACAGAGTCTGGTTTCCATAACTTCAGGGGACATTTCATTGACTTGCATTCATTTCCTGGAGACTTTCCTGGAAACCCTAGAGCTCTCATTTGTTGCTACAACTTGTCTAACCTTTATCTAAACCTGACCCTAACCTTAACTAATCCTTAAATCATGTCTTCACCTCATTTTTTTTGTTTTTTACATTATGGGGACCTGCTTTTTTCCCCATAAGGACGACTGGTCCCCATAATATGAGTGTGTAAACAGATTTAAGTCCCCACAACGTAAGAAATACCTGGAACACACACACACACACACGCATATATGCACGCACACACACACACACACACACACACACACCTCCGTGTCTGCTGATACACAATGTATGAGAAGAAGCTAACACAATTAGCCTGGAAAGTCTTCACTCTCGCCCTGCAGTGCTTTTTTTTACTCTTTCATCTCTACATTTGAATGATGAGTGAGTTATTTTTGACTTTGTCTGATGAAGTGATGAATACAAAAAAAAAAAAAAAAACAAATGAAGTCAACCTTCTTTGTTTCGGAGCCTTTTGTGTTTTTCACCCTGAGCTGAGGTTAAGCCGGTTGACTTAGTGCCCCGCATTAATCACACTGGAATGTCTCCTTTCATTTAGTAGCTTTTTTTTCTTCTTTTTTCCCCCTTTGTTGCCTCCGTTGTTTTTCCCACAGTTGTCATCGCTTTCAACTGCAGAAAATTTCACAGTCGTGGAGATATGCCACCTCACTTTGAAAAGTACAATGTCATCAAATAATGTAGATATCATTGCTTTGGAGTTTTGTAGAGAAATAAATGTCCTCTGACATTTGCATACAAATAGACTGCTAAAGAGAAAATATATAGTATTATGTGTATGTGTATATATATATATATATATATATATATATATATATATATAGTACTAGCCTGTTTCAAGACATATTCATAAAATATGTGCCTTGTCTTTATTCTGTTTTATAGCTAGCCCGATTCTCTTCATTTGTGAGCAGAATATTAATCATTACAAGCCAATTAAAAATACCACATTGTCTCATTACTCTCATTAAAGGTATGATTTTATTCAAACATCAATCACCTACAACCACCAAAGTCTCTTTTTTTCTTTTCAGCAGAACCCTAAAGGTTACACTCCTATTCCTTGGGTAAGACTCTTACCCCGAGGCCTCAGGCTGTCAGCAGAAATGAATCGATTGTTAAGTCTAACTCTACCGCTCTGATGACAGGAGTCCTGATTGGTTGCCACCCTGGGAATAGCGTTCGCAGCTGTGGCAAGGATTGGTCGCCGCTGGCTGTGCTGAAAATGATCGCAGCTCATTTAAGAAATGTGAAAATGTTGAATGGTTGCTTTTCACACACACACACACACACACACACACACACACACAGAAGTACCCGGGTGTGTTTGCAGCCTGCAAGGTCACTGACTGGTAAGCCTCGCCGCCTTACAACTCTGCGTATCCAATCACTGCTGTCTAATGAGTTGTACAAATTGAATCATGTAGAAGGTTGTTTAGTTCGCCACCACATCCTCATTAGATTGTGAGGGAAAACCTGGGACTCGTTTCTCTGCTGTCAAACTACATGAGTCTTCTCTGTGAATACACAAAACTATAGCCCAAATTTCATTCATCAACTGATTATCACGTGTTTCTATGGTCTCGGTGGAGTGTGTTGTTGTTAATCTCATGGACACACACTAGCTTTAGATAATCATGAATTAGTCACACTGATCTCTTTACCATATTTGTTGTTTGCTTTCATATTTATGCTGTCATATTTACATTTGCAGTTTAAATCATTATTTGAAAATATTTTTTTTATCTATCTTTGAAACATATATTACTGAAACTGAATTTAGCAAAGTGGTTAATGTTCATTTGCTGAATTGCTTTTATGCCGCTCATGTTTTGTTAAACTCGCCCGTCATCTCCCAGCCCTGCTCTGACATGTCTCGCTGTACGCTGCTGCTGTTTATTCATTTAAGGCTTTTACTAAAAATGCAAAGTTCCTCAGTGATCACAGGCTGCTCTCTGCGTGTATGTGTGTGTGTGTGTGTGTGTGTGTGTGCTTGTTTGCATAAATGCTTATGTGGATGAGTGCTGGTGTCCTGAGAGAGGACATGTGTAATGTACTTTGACAGTACTGATGTACAGTACCTTTGGAAACAACAACAATGTCAGTAATTTGTTGTTATCTTTTTAGATTTTTTTTTCTTGCATTGGATTGAATGAAATGTACTTTTTAGTCCAAATTTATCCCCCATCAGAGAAAAATTCTTGGACATCAAAGCTTTCCACATTTCCACCTATCCGTCCATCCATTCCCTCACCAATTATCTGGTACTGGGTTGCCGTGGCAACTGTGGTGCTCAAAGCCACCCAGGCATCCTTTAACCCAGCAACATCGCTCAACTCCTGGCAGATCCTAAATGCTCCATGGGCCACCTGGAAAATAAAAGGCTCCCAGCATGTCCAAGATGTCTCCACACTAATGCTCTCAGAGGAAGATATTCTCCTCTCACCAGCATTGTCGCATACAACGACCATGGTGGTGATCAATTGTAAGTATTGACACATTTTAGATTATATCCTGGTCACATCTGCTGATGCTGTTGTTGGCAGAAATCACTTCTTTACTTCACTTCCGACTCCCAGTGTGCAGGAGGGACTATTTTTGGGGGTTCCTGTGTGTTTTGGATTTACATGAGCAAAGTTTTGGCAAATGTACGTCTGGTTAGTTTATACCACTTCCCATAAATAGTAGAGAAAAGTCCTGGATCGTCTCCCATGTATTGGACGAGACAGTCCAAATGTTGACTCTGAATCTGTGCTGTATATTACCACATTAACTGCTACAGCAGTGCTGAAGTGTATTATACACACAAGGTCAAGTGTTTTCTCTCCTGAATCATTTACTATCTCATCTCGCAGTTCATCACTTCACGGCTTCATCTACTTCATCTTCACATGTGGTCTATCTGCCGTCCCACCGGCCTGACTGGGCAAAGGAAAATGGGTCAGACTGAGACAGTGAAGGGAGGGACAGAGGGACAGAGACCCTGAAACACACAGCTGGCCTCAGCTTACTGCTACACACACACAAACACACACACACTTCTGCACTGAGGGAGGATGCTGCTCAGTAAATCAGGGAAATCAATCATCCAGAAGAACAACACTGAGTTGCAGATGAAGATCTGATGATCCCGAGGGAGGAGTGGTGTGTCAGGGACTGGGCGTGTTTGTGTGTGTGTGTGAAGGGCTTAGTGCCTAATAGGTACACAGCTTTATTTTTACAAAGATAGTATCTGTTGGTTGTTTCATCATCCACTTTTGTCAAGAAATCGATTTAATTCCTTGGTTTGATTCCACAATATGCAAAAAATTAAAAACAAAAACAAAGGCATTTGCACACAAACCTCTGAAATGTGCAATCAGACTTTAGCACGAGTCACTGTCCCATCAGCTTATTTAATCTCGGCAGACGTACGTGTCTCCATCACATATGTCCTGATTGTATTTATAGTAGCCCTTCAGAATCGGTGCCAGGATTGAGACTGCCAAGGACAGATGGCACTTCCTCTGTAAGCCACAGCTTTTTTAATAAAGAGCATGGCATAAAAAAGCCAAGCCTTGGTAGAGAAACGAGAGCGAGAAAAAAAAAGGCATAAAACATAAGATAAAGAACATATATATTTACAGGCAACTGACTGACCAGAACACTGTAAAGCAGAGGAGAGAAAATGTTGGCGTAGAGATTTGAAGCATAAATATGAAGCTCAGAAAGTTGTATTTACTGATAAAATCATATCAATAAGAATCCTTTTTTGTTTTTAACCACGGCTAACTGAATTTCCGACTCCCTGTTTAGATTTCCTGGCAAGCGTGTAGGGGAGAGTATTTTTGGTGTTCCTTTAATAACTGCCAGTTTAGATGTGATCCATCTTTAGCGATCCAGACTGGAGCATCTCTGACGCTGACGATGATGTAAGAGCTTCAGTGGGCTGCGACTGTGAGGAGAACCATCACTTTGGCATTTTGTGCAACGACAGGAATCCAAACACAATAATTCATGCTAGTTTATATTAAGAGCCCCTCCGAGCCCCTTTAAATTGTTTCGTTATTTGTTTCATTACAAGAAAATGTCAGAACAAAATCAGAAGATTATTGCTTCCTTAAGGGTAAAATATCATTCAACATTTAGAGGCTACAGCCATCCCTGCTTTCTGCTTTCTCCACAGCTTCCATTTCTGAAAGCTCTTTGTCCTTTGAAGATAAGAGAGAGGCAATTAATGAGAGACATGTCCCAGAGCAATAACAACAGTCCAGACTCCAGTGTCAGGGTTGTGCTTCCTCTCTGCCATTACCCCAAAAATACTGCTTATGTGACATCGCTTCTAATATCATCAACTTCCAGGATTTCTTTAAGGTTTTGGCAGACTGTTGAATTAATTAGAGCCTATAGAGAGAAGTAAAGAACATTATAAATTATATGTGAAGTCTGCACATAGATTGTTAAAGAGCATCTTTGGGATTTTTGCTTAAGATGTGTCAAAAATAATATATAGAAAGACACAGGTTCAATCCAACATGGCACATGAAGTTGAGGTTGTTGTACTGAAAATCTGGAACATTTCAGCTGTGGTTGATGTTAAAGTACAGTGGTGTGGACATCAAAACCAACGAGCCAATCAGGCAACTATTGGTACATTTCATTATTTGTACATTTGTACATTTCCTGTGATTGAAAAAAAAAAAAAATCAACCTTTGTTTGCATTACCAGCAACCTAAGACATTTGTTTTCTAGCTTCATCACCACAGACACCCAGCTCATACAGTAATAATGTAAATATATAAATGATGCAAAACTTTCAGTGACTTAAAAA
The DNA here is from genome assembly GCA_016801845.1 of Polydactylus sextarius. Taxonomy (NCBI): domain Eukaryota; kingdom Metazoa; phylum Chordata; class Actinopteri; family Polynemidae; genus Polydactylus; species Polydactylus sextarius. The sequence goes on along the minus strand of CM028920.1, from coordinate 9,757,738 downwards.
TGAAATAAATTAAAAAAATATAATGAAAAGCTTTGCATTTACATTTTGACTTTTTAACTGTTTCATTTGAATGTGAATGAATGTAAAGCTGAGACGATGGTTGGTCTAATTAAATATTTGTCTTTAAAATTAACATTTTACACTTTTTTCCAGGCTTTTAAGGGTGAGCCAGGGTGTTGTGATCATATGCTACAGATCCTAACCACTAGGCCACTGTGTCCCATCTAAACCGGGGTTTTATGCTCAGAATAATCATCTGTTCTGAAAATTACCATTTCCTATCCTTTGTTTGTTCATTGTGAATACACCAGCTGTCTGAGACGTCCGTCAAAACTCTGTTGACATTGCCTAAAACTGGAAACATGTAAATTTGCAGGAGAAATAATAGATCAGAGTTGTCTTCACTTCATTGAGAGAGAAATTATGGTGTTGCTTTTTGGTACTTTCACTATTGTCCATATGTGCAGATGCATATCAGGGGAAGTAGATCAATGTACATTATATAGAATAGCCTGTACATACTACTTGTCAGTGCATGTGAGTTCATGCAGCATTTTCAAGCAGCACGAGCCTCCCTAACACTTATTGCTGCACACCAATTTTCCTCTCTCCTTTACATTTCCCTCATGTCCTCTTTCTCACCACTGCCCACCCTGTCCCTCTTAACTTCCTCCTTCTCTATTTCCCCCCAATTACTTAGGCCTCATTCATCCCCATTTCTTCCCTCCACACTTCACATACTCGTCTTCATGGATGACAAAAAAAACAGCCCCCTCCCTTTCCACCTCACTCCCAGGATCTTTAAGTGGGTCTGACGTAACTGCATGGGAAGAATGACGCAGATGTATTCATGAGAGTAGGTGGTGTAGTCCTCAGGAGAAAAACAGAAAGAAAGGGGGGGCAGAAACGGGGGCAAAAAGAGAGAAGAAGAGACTGAGTGAGAAGGCTGGGAGAAGAGCGAGAAATAGAAGAAGACAAGTAAATGGGAGTAGAGAGGGAGGTGACTGAGTAAGACAGATGAAGGGGAGGGGAGGGGGGTGAGAGGGGAGAGAATGAATGTTTGTGCGCACCATGGCAAGGCAAATGCCAATTTACCACACCAAGCAAGTGTTTCGAATTGAAGTGATGTTTAGGAAGAGGCTGGAGGGGGATCCACTCTGATTCAAAGCTCTCCCTTGTTTTCATCTTAAAATCCCTGCTGAATCAAATTTGAAAAACACCGAAAATAAACTCAACAAATGATTAACCAGAGACCCGAGAGTGTTTTTTGTCTTCTTTTTGCACATTTTTCAAAACGCAGTGCGTTTCACTGTGTCACAATAACAGCTACGAGCATCAGCACGGCTACACTTCAGTACAACTTGAGTACAACAGGAGCTGAGTAGCAAACTCCTGCATGCTGCAGGATGTTAAGATCATTGGTGATGATTGACCCCGGTGCCAAGTGGAAGGAGTCTTAATCAAGTTGTAAGCACAGCAATGACACAACCCCAGTCTCCTGGAAATTACATTTAAATGAAGCTAATTTACAAAAGCAAAAATGCTTCGAAGGAAACATAACAGCTCGGTGGATTACATGTGTTTGCTGACATAATGAGGGATAATGTCATTGATTAGCAAAAAAAATGGGGGCAGAGCAGTTAACATATCAGCAAAATGTTCACTGATGATTTGTTTTCTGTCAAAAATATCTTGCAGCATAATAATCACTCACAGTGATTATAATAATATAATAATCACTCACAGTGATTATTATGGCATTTCAATAAACATGGAAAGGAGTCACAATGTAAACACGGGGCTTTGGTGACACAGATATGTGGTTTCTACTCGACATCCACCCAAACACCTCCAAGATCTTCTCACACAAAACACACAGGCATGTGATTATTGCATGTGAGCTTGAAAAACATAGAAGAAAAAACTTCAGCTGCTAAAAGTGACATCCGATACTTACTGGGATGAATTAATTACTTATAGTAAAGAGTGATCGATAACCACATCTGCATGCTTGTTAGTGAATGGTAATGGAGACAGCGGCCAGGGTAAGACTGTTTTGATATTTTTACAGTTTTATTCACAGTTTGTGTAGAGATAACAAGGGAAGAACAAAAACTATCAGATGTCTTGTGATGTATAACTCCTTTTCCAACAGTTTCTATACAAACTTTAATAAGAAATTGCATTAAAATGCAAATGCAGACTGTTCAGTAAATAAAAGCCATGTAAGTAAAAAGTGGCAGCTATGACTGCATAGCTAACTCACCATTGTAACTAACCCTCTGTCTTAAGCCAGTAAAATCATGACGTTGATGTAAACATCCGGGTCACAGGACAGGCAAAATGGTGGTGTTGTAGTATCTACTACTGTAGGCACAATTCGGACGTACTACATCCGGGTAGTACGTAGCTACTACTGAAAGTCTACTAAGGTATTTGGATGTACTAGATCGTGAGTTACTCATTTTTGCAGATTCAGATGCTGTGACAACAGGTGATGACGTAATACACCATGAGAAGTGAGTGTTCCTGAACTGTTTTTAAATGTTCGCGTAAATGACGTAGCGCTAGCAAGTTAGCAAGTATACACCTTTACTCAACTAATGCTACGCTAACAGAGGAGTAATGGGAGTGCTGGTTACCGGAAGAAAGTTATGCAGGGTGAAAGCAATATTGTAACGTTCTGCACAACACACATTAACTCAGGAACATGAGGGGAAAGTGGAATCATAATTCACATTTTATCACATCATATTTCATCCCAAAAAAATATTACGTATTTAATTGTGTCCCTGAATAATACTTTTCTTATAAGTGTTTAGACCATATTTTATGCTGATTGACTCAAGTTTTATCTCTGGGTTTGGTCTCATTGCTTCATTATGTTCATCATCAAGTTACTGAGAGAGAAGTGAGACTGAACCACAACAATGAAGTTATACTGGACAGCTCAACAAAGAACCTTACATCCCAGTGCAGGTAATTCTCTTTACATTCATCATCAGAAAAAAAAGAGTCTTTGACACTTTGACATTTGACACATTGTGTTGCGCTATTAATAATTATAGTTGCTTTAAATGTCATAAATGTTGATCATCCAGCGGTGGAAAGGTTTCATCTGAAGGTGTCATCTCCTGCTGAGTTTGTTTGACAGAAAAGATCTGTGGTGTCGCTGATCGCATATCAATGTGTTCTCGCTGAGACTGTCGTTTCTTAAAGCTCAACCAGAGCGAATGAAAAACAAATTTCTTTTTAAACAGGTAATAACTACAACACACTGATAGCATCAACAAAGAATGTGACTGTGTAGATCCAGGACTGTTGGTAATAATGTTAGAGGACATGATGTGTCCTTGTGTCTGGGTTTTATACGTGTGTGTGTGTGTGTGTGTGTGTGTGTGTGTGTGTGTGTGTGTGTGTGTGTGTATGAGCCATGTAGTTTTATTATGTTTACTCTGGTCAGTCTGTTATCAGGGCTGCAGCCCAGCTCAGGGTTGACTTTGATCCAAACAACTGAGATTTTACTGTTAAAAATTTGTGTATATATGTTTGTATCATTAACTTAATTGTGAATAGGCACAATATCGTTTCACTTAAATAAAGTAACAATCATGTTGCCACAGCCGATCACAGAGTTTCAAACATTTTGTAATTTTAATGTAGTGTTTTGTAGTTTTAACGGTTGCATCATACTGTCTGTAAATCTGAATTTCTCATAGGAAGGTTCCTGATAGGAGCACCGCTACGAATAAATTCAAATTTGAAACATCTTCGGTCTAAAAGTACTGAAAATTGTAGACCATAAAATATCCAACAAGTGTAAATTTTTTATTGTGCAAAGTCAAAATCCTCATGTGTTGTAAAACCCTCCTGCAATAAAATACGAAGGTCGTGTCCTAAAAGGGAGCTACACAGGCCTGTGTTCAAGGGTATTTTTGATCAGGGTGTAAGAGAAAATGTTTTTTTTCTTGTACACACACACACACACACACACACACACACACACACACATACACACGCACTTACCTCCTCCTGTGACCTGTCAGCTTCACCCAATAACTACATTACTGTAGATACAGATCTCTCATGTCTGCAAGAGCTTGTATTAATGAACCTCGCACTTGATGAATGAACAGACAAGAACCCTGTTTGTCTGCTTTAATATCACGCTAGGTATAAGGCACAAAAAATCTATCAAGAAATTAACCTGAGCTGTGATATGAGCTACTGTCTGGAACGGTGTATGTGAACAGAATCATTGTGTGTGTGTGTGTGTGTGTGTGTGTGTGTGTGTGCGTGCAGAGCTGTTGCATCCTCATAGTGACGGTAACACTGACATTTCAAAGATTTCAAAGATTTAGCCAGTGATGAGGAGAATGATTTCAACAACATAAGAATGACTGACTACGGTACGGAAGGTACGAAAATACAATTACCACATTTGTGTAGTGTTTTATCTGGTCTAATCAGTCAAGTATGAAATGTCATTACTCACATCACTGTATACTGCACATCATGACATTTTAGTGTAACAACTGGGTACAAGATCTATGTGCGTGCAAAGGATTGTGATAAGGAAAAATTTATGATGAAGGGGATGCAGAGGAATCTCATGTGATGTGGCTTTGGCTAAGAGAGAGAGGGGGAGAGAGAGAGAGAGAGACCACATGTTTATCAGACAAGAAAATTAAATAACTGAAAATGGAAAATGGTGGTTTTTACCGAGTGAAAGAGCCAAGAGCTGCATCTAATAATAAACAGATATAAATTAATGCGCAAAACACTAATTAAGATTAGTTCCATTTGTACTGATTTGCAATTTTGAGCCTGATTTTATTGTCTGTGTTTGAATAATTGCAAAACACAAATAATAACAATGATAATTCATCACTGACCATACATTATTTCTATCTATCTATCTATCTATCTATCTATCTATCTATCTATCTATCTATCTATCTATCTATCTATCTATCTATCTATCTATCTATCTATCTATCTATCTATCTATCTATCTATCTATCTATCTATCTATCTATCTATCTGTCTGTCTATCATGCTTTGGACAACCTCCATGGTTAATTAGACAACTTTATTTTCTCTTAAAAGAAAAAGTTAACAAAGCACAGACTAACATATGAAGGCTTTTAATATCAAAGTGTTTTCTTATGTGATTATGATTAAACGTATACATCTTGTACTGTGAGGATCAGATAGAAAATGTTATCTGGATTATTATTATTATTACCACAATGAGACATGTAAATTCACGTGGGATGAGACAAAAATGAAAAAGTGAAATGTGCTTACATCAGACAGCACTTCTCATTCCCTTGTGATCTGTATTCATATAAACAGTGATTCCTGAGAGAGGAAGCTTATAGTCTACCTTTTGTTTGCTGCCAGGCAACCTCAACTTTAAAGCTGCTGATTGGCAGCAGTGTGTGTTTGTGTGTGTTTATCTCTTTCCCTCCAAAGCTATACGCTTCTTGTCTTCTCATAATGACATTCATTTGATGGGTAGCTGAAATACACCATCCTCATAAACTCTTTTCAAAAGATGGAACGTCGTAACTGTCTGCGCTCCACTCTGCTTTTAACTTCTGAACTGTTACCTCACATCGCTCCATCTTTCTTGATCTGGGCCAACATCGTTAAGGCTCAGCCAGTTCAGTCAGACGGTCTGAAGGACTTTACAAATGATTACATTTTAAACTGTTTCTCATTTTTTTTGCCTGTCGTTGTACAGTGTTGGCAAACCCGACATTCAAGAAATGCTTACGTAACTTGATCACATTTAATCAGCTGCTGATTGTGTTGTGTAACAAGCTTAAACCAGAACCTCAGAACATATTGTAATTATATCTAGGCGACCTGATCCCAATATAGAAGATATTATGGGTCATTTGATACATAATCAGGCAACGCTGATACATTTATTTTAATTGCATTGACTGAGCTTATTCTCAGGTTCAGTTTGCTCTTCGTGAGCTCTGATTAGAGACATCTCTGGCCTAATTGCTGTAGGTGGAGCTGTTTCTTTTTCCAGACTCATTTCTGATGTAACTGGCAGGAGTTTAAACGGAGAGAAATTCTCATGTGAATCTCAGTGAAGCTCAACTTATGTAAGCAATAGGTGACAGAGGCCATAGTTCTCATTATTCTCCAACACGGGAGGAAAAATTGTAGTCAGAAATAATACATACTGCACAATTTGAGTTTTTAAGACTTTACCAAGGGAAATACTTTATCATGTTTCTATTGATTTCTAAAGGAGAAGCAGCAGAAGCCTTTTTTATTGCAACACTGGCACCATCATTACCCACAATTCCTTGTGCCTGCTGACAGTTGTAGCAGCCTCGAGCCCCTAGTGATCATCGCAGTGAGTTGAACAGCAGGCTACAGAGAACTGGTACACTCACTTCATCACACTGTAAAAACCTTCAAACCGGTAGTTTTTAGCTCCAACAGGTGGTTGGAGCACACTTACCCGATTTGGTGCAGTTACAAAAGGCTTTATACTATTAAAACAAAACATATTGTAATGTAGAAGTTCTCTCAACACACTTAATAATAGATAGAAGTGGAGGTAACACATAAAAATGAAACGGTAGAGAAATGAAATGTGTAAAAGATTAACACATTATCACATTATCACTGTATTATCACTGTATTACTGTACATTAAACCAGTGAATACAACAAGCATGCTTTCTGTACAGGTTAATACAAACCAGTGAATAAAAAAACATCAGTTTTGTACAGAAAATGGAAAGAAATACATGATTTTCCAACTCCTGAATTTAGGCCGTTGGTGGCAGAGTTTAAATAGTTAAAACACCCTCAGAAGAAGACTATTAATATCTCCTCCTCCTCCTCTTAGGCTTCTTATGTGCTCAATGCAGATGTATCTCAGGGAGAACAGTGTGTCACAGCTACGCTGGTCGTCATTGCAAGGACAATAGCTGAGTTTGGCTTTTCCGGGATTAAAGTCTCTTCAGTATTGTCTTTAAATAAACGGTGACAAATGAGCACATGATCAGACAGATTATATGTTGGGAGGGTGATCCACTGCTATGCTGCATGCTGATATAGCTATATATTTTCAAACCTTTAAGCTTTTTAGCAAAGAGTTGGAGTTTCTGGAACCTAATCACAGGAGATATATAGGTTTTATTGAAAAGTGAATTAATTTATGTTTTTATCGTGCAGCTGAGAGAATCCTTCAATAAATGTGGCTCTTGACCTTTAACATAATAACACAAAAGTCATATTATGACCATACAAGTTAAACTATGCATTCAGATCATTATTTGACTATAAAAATTCCCTATATTCCACTACCTATTGCTACCTTTTTTAATGAATCCATTTCTGAGACAAAAAGCTGTGTAATTTTCAGAACCTGTCAGATGAAGTGAAGGAAAGTAATTAACTGGACTCGCTCTCTCTGTGTGCTGACCACTCACATTCCTCTTTGAACAAACACCTCATTTCACCCCGAACTTAAATTATTTACATCTCTCTGAAGTGAGTGTGAAGCCCGTGTGCAGGTTTAATGACAAACACGTTCAAAAAGAGGGAGAGGGAGGGAGAAATTGCCTTCTTCCTAGGGATGATTATCACAAATGTGACAGGAGGATGAAACATTTTTCTAGTTTGCATAATCAATCGTTTTTTTTCGCCGTACACACATAAAAAAACACAGCGACTTTCTCTGTTTGCCACAAAGCTTCTGGGTTTTTGACAAGTGCAGCTTTCAACATTTCTGCTCTGAAATCAGCCTCTAGTGATATGGACCCTCTGCTGTGTGGTGACCTCATCAGCAAAGCAATATAAAGTACTTATGCAGACCCTCGGTGCGCTTTAATGATGTGTTGAAACTGAAGAGCAAGCAGAACTGCCTTAATTACATTATGTACAATGAGATAATTAATGAGGTATTCTGGGCTGCCTTTTGTATTTTTAGTGTTAATGCAGTTAATGAGATAGAACCATTGTTTCTTCCTACTCCTGTTTTGAGAAAAGTGAGTCATCAAGGCTGTTTTTTTTTTTTTTTTTTTTTTTTGTCCTTTTATTAAGGCAAAATGCACTAGTTGGATTCTTGCAGTCAAAGAAGAAATCCTCCGAGCTCTTAGCTCTTTCTAAAGCATCTCATTTTTTTCCATGATACATTATCTTTTACAGGTGGATGGCTCTCTCAGTGGGATTTCTGTTTGCTGCGTAAAAAGTCACTTCTCTCCTCAGCTCTTTTAATCACAAACAACAAGCATCCAGTCATATCCTGTTACTAACCATGGTGATGAATTGAGATTACCCCGGCAACATAAGCGTCTGTGTGTTTACACCAGATGCAAAGCAGCCACTTCAGACTGCATGGGACTTGTTTTAATCACTTCTTGGAAACAGGCGTTGTTTTTTGTCAATCCGCACCCCCCAACACAGACACTTACACACCCCTCAATCAAACTATGTCTCTACTTTGCAGGAAACAACACCGAGATAACAGGTTGTGACAAAGAGGAGCTGGAGCAGCATTACCCTGCCAGTAGTGAAATGAATGAGTGTGATTCATTTCTTCAGTTCATTCACAGAGGTGCAGAATGTGATTCACTCAAGTCTCGCCCTGTAGCATATGAACATACGTCTTACTTTTTTCTGTTGGTTGCTATTTTCAGCTACAGACGCATCTGAATCTTCCTGGATCCTCCACTATATCAGTGCAGCACATCTACAGTCAAGTAATAGAGAGAATTATATCGTTATATATGTTTTCATTGGGTTATTAACACTAATGCTTTTGGTCAGTGGAGCAAATTTATCCATAATAGTCCATAATACCAGAACTACCAGATGAAAAAAAAAAACTATATCATTTGACACCAATTATAGAGAAATGAACAAGAATCTGCTGTTATTGGGTTTGTAAACTTGCAGATTTCCAACAATAATTTCCTTGAAAAATGTGCTCTCTTTGAAAGTAAATGAATATTAAGTAATCATCAATTTATTATGTGCACTCTCTTGTGCAAAATATATTTTTTTATCATGTTCAGCTACCCTGCTGAGCACTAATTTGCGAGTTACACTAACAGATATGTGAAATTAATTTACCGTGTGTTTAAAGAGTTGAACACTGCCGCTGTTTTCCTCATAATTAAAAACAAATCTTTCCATTTAATTTTCAATTTATTAAGCTATAATGAAGAAATGATAAATCCATGAAATATCAAACATTAATTGGAAATTGGTAAATAAAGTAAAGCATGAGGTGATTTCCACCGCTTAACTGAGAAAAAATGAATCTGAAATTATTGCTTAAAGGTAAGTTTAAACCTGTGCATTGTTTGAGTTCAAGCTCTAATTTTATGATGTTTGCTCTGAAATTCATCTCAACAATTTCATTTCTTTTTTTTTTTTAAATAATTCAACCACCAAATATTGCTGTGACAAATTCAGATTTATGAAACATCATCTCCACTGACTCTAATCCTCCTCTATATGTATGTCACACAGGAACTGAAATAGATTCATTCTTTCACTGACGGGGGCTGCTGGGTCACCACTGGTTGAATTATCTGTTAACAGACAGGAGCGAACATATTTCCACAGTGTCTCCGGTGCGCACTTTCCCATGGCTGATGGCCGTGCCACTGGTGCCGAGGTGACTAAGTCTAGTGTGTGACGTCAAAGCTGAGGCCTCTTCATTAGATGTCACTGCAGCAGAAAACCAGGCTTCATCAACCAGCCAACTAAGGTTAAAAAACTGCAAGGACATGATATCAGTCAGGAAAATAGGCCAGCCAGTGTTGACACTGAGGAGCTTGACTTACTTTTTCCATCCAGATCACTGCAGCTCTGGTCTTTGATTCTCTGCAGCTTCAGGCAGCATAAACACTGAGATACAGAAGATGCCTGCAATTTGTGAGGCAGCCTGTTTTGCACACTGATGGAAAATGCTTTCAAAGCCAAATCGCTTTTTTTCCTTCAGGTGAGAAGTGTCACTACTCATGGCTAAGAAAAAATAACAAAATAAATAAATAAATAAACACATTTAATACCTCCTCAAGGTTTCATGCACCAATTACATGGACACTTGGGACTTCAGATGCAAAGCTAATTGTGAACACCTTTGGGGAAACTGCGTCATGGAAGGGGTCATATTGGGACAACTGTAAGAAAAAGACAGGAAAACAGTGTAAAAGAAAGATACTAAAGACTCTGAAGATGTCAAACTATCATTCTTTTGCTCCATCTCCATCATAACCTCCCTAGACCTAACTCAGGACATGGGAAGACTGCACAGCTTTCAAACAAATGACCTCAAGGCCCCTCCTGGTATTCAACCGAAACTCAGGTTTCCCAACATCTTTCCACAGAAAATTATGTTTGAAAAACTGTGGCCCAAGCTGAAAGAAATGGCTGATGTTCCTACTTGCTAATCTTCCAATATCAAAAAACTAAAACATAAACACAGCAAACCTATTATCCTTCCTTATATTAGACAACAAACTGGACTGGAGTATATATTGGCTTGGGACAAACAGACAAGCAGTTCTCATAGAGACCTTACCGCCTAAGGTCTGAACTCTTCTATTGTTCATCTTTCTTTCATCTGTCTTTCCTCTTTCTTTCATCATAAAACTCTGAATTTTTGTGGTTTCTCTGTTGAATGTTATGTTATGTTACTGAAATGCAATCCAACTATTCTTGTCGTTAAGGTCTACAGGCCCGAAAGCACAGTCCTTTTATTCTTTGATGAAGAATTTGTGACTATGACCTTGATCCTATGACTATTGAATTACATACTATTTTATATTACATATAACATCACCACACATTTGATGTTGTTGTCGCCAGTAGAGTTTCTATCACTATTTCATCAGTCACTGATTTTGCTGTCTTTGATCGTTTTTGAATATTTTTTCTGTCATTTCTCTGAGAGTAGTCGCCCATCTTGCACCACATCAAATCCTTTTCTTGACTTTGAAACTGCAGATCCCTTCATGTCCATTTTTACTTGGCCTTGTTTCTACCAAGCAGTACGGTACATATCAGTACACAACTATTATTGTTTCCATGGTAAGAAGTTGTGAAGAATACCTCAGTGAGCATACTGAACTGTACTGGTTTTTGGCACTCTTCTGTTGGGGTACCAAGTATGTGGTGCGGTATATAGACAAACCCACTGCTGTCCACTGATTGGATGAAAGCTGTTGCCACTGTGTGCATGCATTAACCTGTACAATCTACAACACAAGGGTGCCATTTTTAAATACCCAGCACATACTTGCACATGCAATGACAATAGCTGACACAACAATCGCCACTCGGTCTGTCCCATAGCAGTACCTTTTGCAGTGGATATACGATACATACCAAACCGGTGGAACTAGGCCATAGACACTACTCTGTGGATGTATTCTTGTCTTGTGTTGTAAATGCATCAGTGACTCTTGGCAAGAAACTGTGTTTGGCAGCAGTGAAACTTTAAATGTAACCTGTTTTCAAAGAAAATTTCCAATCATTCAGTTGCCCCCTCAAAATAAGACCAGTTAAGACAAATGGAAAGCCCCATGGGAAAATTAAAATATGGCTGCACTCAAAAGAAGCTGCTCAAGGGCTAAATGAAAATGGAGGAAAACAAAATTATAAAAGCAAATCAACATTTTCAAAGGAAAAGCTCCTGAATCTTTGCAAATTTCCAGCCCCTGATATTTTTTTCTGTGACAAAATGAAATGCTTTTTGCATTTTTTTTTTGCCCAAGATAAAACAACCAACAGATCAAATGTACAATCATCACACATCTCTGGACTCATTAAAGTCAAAGCTCTCACTCAACCACCCAGCACTTTCGTATTTTTTAATGTAATGGATGCTAATTTCCAAATCCTCTCCTGCGCATTCTGAACTCTATGACCAGCTACTTTCTGTTTAGGCTGGTCTTGGATTTATTTCACGTTATTAACCTCCTGTTACTGACTGGTAGCTTCCTTTTTCCTGCTGTCTTTAAAACTGATTTGGTTCACTGTCTCCCAAAGGAAAGCACCCTTGATGCCAGTAACATGAATAACTTGAGGCGAAGTTCCAACCTGTTGGTGTTGATGTGTAGTGATCAGACATCACTGGTTTTAGCTACATTTTTGAAAAATTTCAGTCTGGTTTCTACGCCAGACTTGGCACAAAGACAGCTCCTCCTGTAGTAAGTGACTAGTAGAGTCAGTAGATCAGCTCTGAAACACTGGGAATTTTAACACAGGATATATTACTTGAGACAGAAACTTTCTTAAATGGTAAATAACAGAAAGTTTAGACATTTAATGGGAAGTAATTGAGCTTTGTCAAGTGTGAGATAATTACTCAAATTACATCACTTGGTGTTTGGCATTTAACATTCAAGGAGGGTCTGATGAACGAAATGCATTGTGGGAAGTAGAGCTGGAACCAATTATTCTCATTATCAATTATTCTCATTATCAACTGATTAATCTATGAAATGTCAAAATTAAATGTGTGTGGGGGAAAAATGAATCTGATGACATCATGTTTTGTTTTTTGATCATTTTTTTAAATGAAAATAGTTGCTGATTAATTTTCTGCAGATTGACAAACTGTTGAAGCTATTAATTGTTTTGTGTTTTTTTTTTACATCTTGAGCATAAAAATCAGGAAAATATTAGTCTTTGTGTCTTTGATTTTTGTGGTCTTTTATTTGGAAGTTCAGATTGCTTTACTTGCACAGTAAATGCATAAATAAAGACGACAGGCATATGACTCCAAATCAAGTTGATTTATAGAGATTATATCAATCTGTGCTGTCTGATATGGTTGTGTTGAAATCATGCTTTTAGTACTTTGATAAATAATTAGAAGTCAATTGATGCTGATCATGGTGAGTCTTTCTACACAACTGTAGTCTTTACTTATTACAGGTGCTTTCACAGCAACACATTTTGCTGTGATCTCTAACTGCAGCATGCAGCACAGTGGGGACAATCCTCCCCAAAAGGCTAGTTTAAGTATTGGTTTTCTTATAGAAAGTAAATCTTGCTCAGACCTGTTTGCAGTGAATTGAAATGATTAATTTCTGCTTGTCTTAGCCAAATAACAAGCCATTTAAATTAACCGGTCAGGACAATGCAGGAAATCATCCCCCATGTCCAGCCGGAGATGATGGTTTGCGTTCGTGGTATCAGGAAATTGTGGTGGACATGAATCATCTTTGCCAAGCCTCTAGCAATAATTCTTGTGTCACAGCTGCATCTCTTGTTTCCCCACTTGTTACCGAAACTCATTAGTAGATAATTGAAAGTAACGACACTGATTATGAGAAGCGCTTGAGCGGCATCCCAGGGGTCTTAGCAATTTACAAGCTGGCAATGACATGCGGACGATGCTATTGTATACCACAATCCATAAGGGAGTTGCGTTGTTTACAGGCTGGCAAAAAATAATGGTTTTAGTTTATGATTAATTATTATGTTGTGTTTCAGCTTGTCTGTCTCCATATCAGCAATGCTGGACTAAAAGATGAGCTATGGAGTTTGTCTTCTCCCTTGTTGATAAGGAACTACCGAAGTGGTTAAGAGAAAGTTAAAAATCCTCTCAAAGACAATGAAAACTGTCAAAAAGACTGATGTAAGTGATGTAAGTGATGGAACAAGGATTATTTTGGTATCAGGTTTCTAGCATATGCAGCTAAAATGCTCAAAAGAATAATTCGACCTTTAGGGAAATACAGTACCTTTGCTTTCTTGCTGACAGTGAAATGATACCACTTTCATATTCGTTAGATAAGTACAGTACAGACACAGTCAGCAGTTTGTTAGCTTAGCTGACCAAAAGGTTGAGAATAGGGTGAAATAGCAAACCCGGCAATGTCCAAAGACCAAAAGATACCAGGCAACCAGTGGAGATTTTGGGAAACTTTTACTCCTAACACTTGCAGGTCATACTCTTTTGTGTAAAGTGATAGATTTTTTTTCCTTTGCATAGAAGCAAACTGACTGTTTTTAGTGTACATGATAAGCTAAGCTACCACACTGCCATTATTTGATTTTATATCCCCAAAATTTCAAACTGTTGATGTTAAGTGAAACCATTTTGCTTCCAAGTAGTATATTAATACTAGAACCCAGACTGTGAGCTTTTCATTATGAGCAGTGGTTTCTCATAGCTAAGCTAATGCTAACAACCTTACAGTAGTCATTGCAGTTATATGACATGAATGTGTCAGTTAAACATTTTGACCATTTTCCACGTGTGTTTCTGCTATTAACTATATTTAAAACTACATTTAAGCATTTATCGCAAGCTTGTAATTATCACTTGTGTCCACGTTTACAGGTGTTCAGCTAAAGTTAGGAAGTTCACATTGAGCAATTTGGTCTCCCTGAGAACAAAAAACCTTTTTTTTTTTTTGCAGAGTCACATATTCAACATTCATTCAATGAGAAATCCATCTGAGCGGCAGGTAGGTTATATCATTTTTTCTTCTACCTCAGTGGACCATAATAGCAATGCAGCCACAAGCAGCTATGGATTATCCTGAGATTGTGGCGCAGCTGTTTCTTTTTATCAGCTGGAGCATGAATTACTACTACTGTGGCTGCCACAAGACTTCTAACTTTTTGACTTCTGACTTTTCAGCCAAAAAGCCTCCCTTTAATAAAGTCAATATGTGTGATCTTTCTCTTTTGAACTGGCTACTTATAGTTATCTACATGTACCAGTTTAAGGTGCTCGGTAACATTAGATAGACAGCAAATGATTACAGTAATAAGAATCCACTGTGCTTCATGAATATTTGATGTTCTGAGACTGTTATTACTGGAAAAACATCAAAATCTGCTTGTAACTGCGTAGTCAACAGCTCGTCAACTCACACATAGGAAAAAAAAAAAAAAAAAAAAGCACATATAATTCAGTCAGAATCTTCTCTGGTATGTTGATTCTCTTTTAAAGACGGATGAAACAGGTGTTTTATTTCACATATGCACTATCATTTGTTATTTTCTTTACATGTCAAATCTGTGCATTTAAAAAAATTGATACGGTATATAGAAAAATATCTTTAAGCTGCCTTGGTGGAGGCAGCGCATCACAAATTTATTTTGATACATGGATTTGTCCTTTTTATGGTGAAGGTATAGAGCTGGAAGAATTGAAGCATGGAATATGACAGATGTTGGTGGGTGGCACACGTAGGTCTCGTGGCAGCCGACGGTGCACAGTCAGGCTTCAAAATGCGGAGAGAAATTTCGGCTCGGAGTTGTGATAGTATGAATATAAATGAAAATATCAAGCTTGCCGTTTTGATTTGGAGCCACGAGAGTCTCCAGAGTGTCAGCAACAGGATTTTCCATGATTAATACATTTGTGACCATCTGAGCACATAACTAATTAAACAGACTATAACCTCTCAAAATTATGTTTACATCTCGCTGTGTTTTGTCTCATGGGTCACAAGGATTGGCTTGGATCAACACCTGCTGTTCAGAAACTTTTTGTGTGTGTGTGTGTGTTTTAACTTTGGTTTGAGCTTATTTATACTGCATTGTGTTTCATTTTAAAACATTTCAAATGTTATTTTTCATATATTTTCTTGCATATTTTCGTTTATATCTGGCATCAAGGAGAAAATCAAGAGGTAAAAAAACACACAAAAAGCTCAAAACCTCTATGGAACAGGACTATCCACAGCAGACTTAGATAAAAATCTCGCTGTCTAACTGGTGCTAGAGGGAAGGTCAAAGGGTCATCAGATTTATTAAGTATCATATCTGGGGATCAGAGCACATTTAATGGGAAATCTGCTCAGTAGTTATGTAGATGTTTTAAAAAATAACTATAAAAATGTAATTAAACTGGAAAAAAACATGTTTTGGGGTTACTATGGCTGCATTATGGAAGAAACTGAAATGGCCAATAAATGGCACAGACTCACAGCGCTTAACATGTACATACAGTACAGCTGTGCAAACAGAACTGTTTGTTTTTTTTTCTACATAGAGGAAACCAGTTGTGTACCTAAGTAGGGATATGGTAAAATGCAGCACAAACGAGCATCCTCCAGGTTAATGAGCCATTTGTGCTGGAGTACAGAACACCCACTCTAACTTAAAGAACAAAATGTTTCAGTTTCGATAAACCAAACCACACACACACAAAATAACCAAATGTTCGGAAAGTGTTCATACAATACCTCCACAGTGAGGAATGTGGTGCTGATTTCTAAAACAAGAAGAATTTTAGAGCTCTTCTAAACCGAGACCATCTCAGTTGCTATAGCAATAGTGGCAGACGACCACACACTGTCTAAGAGTTTATGTCTGGCACTGACAAATTTTAGTGGCATACCTCAGGCAACAAAATTCAGTACATATAAATAGGTTTGTGATTGAGTACAGATTTACCATGACCTAAAAACAAGACAAATTTAGGCTGAGCAAGGTTATTTTCTCATGACTCCTCTGCTCTGAATTTACTGTACATTGTCCTTGTGTGACTCCCTCTCCAGCACACAAAACATTTGTCCCACTTGACACATCCCATTCGTGGTCATACCTTTCTTTCTCTCTCCTTTATGCCCTGACACTCTTTCCCTCTCTTTTCTTTCCTCTTCCCAGTTCTTCAGCTGTGATCAGAGATTATTTCACAATATGCTTGAGTCTAAGATATCAGGGATCTGGAAACATCCCTTCACAGTCAACCCCCACTGAGATCACTATCACTATCCGAGTTTCTGACTTTCGAGTCTTCAGCTGACGATTTCCAGCGTCATGCCTGCAGCTGTTTTGCAAAACACATCAGGGACAGAAGAATAGTTCACGGTGCATCCAACGGAGTGATTCATCTGTAGGTGCAGAGGCAGGAAGCTGAAATGACGCAGGAGGTTTAATACTGTACAGTATGTTCCCTGTGGTGTTTAAATGAGCAGAAAATAATATTACTCTGCAGTCTGCGACTTAGAAACTTAAAAATACCACCCTCCTTTGTTTACTATGCATACAACCTCTAAAAGAATGCTTTGCCTGTACTTGTTTTCCCACATACACAGCTGAATTTCCATTTACAAAAAACCACAGTAGGTGGTTTAAGTAAAAACACAGCAGCTGCATATTTTTATTGTTCAGCAGCAAGACAGAAATGTTCAGTAATTACATGCCCTGTGACATCTGTTTGCACAAATCTGTCCTCATCTTCATCTGTGAAACAGCTTTGGAAAAGATGTGCAACATACGCAAGTATTAGAAGGCAGAATTTGGAGGTTGTGCGCTACATGTGCAGCCAAGTGTTTGAGCTGAAAACTCTCTGTTCACATTTAAATACCACACACGACTTTTAGGATGAACTCATTTTGTTCTCATTGTCTTTAAAATGATCAGCAGCGATCAGACACAGACAGGTAACTGTTTGTGATGTTGTGGCTGATCGGTGTGAACGCTTCAAGTGCACCTGAATTATTTATCTCAAGTTTGAGTTCCCTTTCATTCATACACCTTGGTGAAGCTACAAGGATTTGACAAAGTATTTTCTTTCTGCCAAAACAGTTCATGCTGTGATAAGATCAAGTTGAAAGTGTGAGTGAAGGTGAAGGTAAAGGTGAAGGTTCTGCCGGCTCTTGAACATTAAACTTTATCAAGCGATACATCATAGAGATCACGGGAAACCTGGCAACTGAGATGTTGCTGACATGAATCAGGACGAATCAGGTCTCTCACTCAGTCACAGTCAGTTACCACATGTTGCTGACGTTAGCCCTCGCTGAGAGAGCATAGCTGAAGAGGATTTAACACTTGATCTCGTGGAGACAGCTGCATCCAGGGAGATCACTTTCCCAGCTCCTGGACCACTTACTGAGGGATTAGCATCCAGCTTCTTTTAGTCCTGGGAATCAATTTGGTTTAGCTGACGTTCTTTAAAATCAGCAGCTAAAGAATAATCCAGCAATGATAAATCTTTATGGTGTCAGTTCAAACCAATCAGAAAAAAACAGATTTTCCTACTTAACCTTATTGGTATTTAGCAATGCACTTGGGACCATGAAGATAAATAGGGGAATGTATATGTGTTTTTGATTTAGTTGAAATCCAACTGAAAACCTGGATGAAAGTGACAAAAGACAACTTTTTCCACTATGTAAGTCAGGCTGCAATCAGCCTTGTTATTTTACAGAAAAAATATTAAAATTATTATTATTTTTTTTGCTACAGGAAGTGTTTTCTTATCACTGCAACCAAGACAGAAGGAGGGCAGCTCTTTTGTTTTCTTTGGTAGCTGTGGGTTGCAGTCCTGCTTTCTTATGGATACCAATAAAGGAAAAAGAGCCCTGTTGCTGGAGGAAGTAAAGGCGGTGAAGATGGACAATGGGATAAACAATGGTAAACTATTGTACGAGCATTCAGTCAATGCAGAGAGCCATTGGTTGAACTAGGACACAAATCCAACTCTGCTGGGATTGATGTTATAGATTTTTTTCACAGTCCAGAGGCTCACTGATGTGGCGGCCCACTGGGATTTGTCCCTGTTGTCACGACAAAGAAGGGCCTCAAAATGACATTTAGTTGGCATTGTTTCTACCACACCAGCAGGTAACAACCAGGTGTTATAGTGCAATGAAATCAGGTATTTGGATTTAAACTGGACAGTAGCCAGTGGTGAAAGTTGTATTCTGTACTGATCGAATAACTGATAAAATAAAAAGTGATTAGGCCTATGCAAGAGCAGTGCCAACATTAATAGCACTTGCAAATGCTAAGGGGGGAAGTTGTCTATTGCCATTTTTAAATGTTTCCACTTTTTTGGCTCAGCCTGAGTTCAACATCCTCCATCTTCTCGGATGAGCACTGGAGCTAACACAATTAGGACTAGTACACTGCCACTGGGCTGCTGTAGACCTTTAAGGGCAGAGAACAGGCTATCACAAAGGACATGCTTCCACTCTCTACACAAACCCTGCGTGTCATGGTGACCTTTCCTTTTTCTTGCAGTGTCTGAACTGATTAGCTTTGCTCAGTGGCAGATACACCACAGCTTACCACCACTGTCCAAACTCAGTCCGATAACAACTTGAGCAAACTCCTCCACACTGAAACAACAGCTGAGCTACAGTAACAAGAGGTGGTGGGCCGGTAACTGCTCTCATCTTCGTTGCCATATTCTAACTGCCCTTCAACTTATTTGCTCTATGAGGGCAGTGGATAACTCCCGTCTTACAGATGTGTTAATTGGGCTTTCAGAAGGAAGTCAGCATATTAAAGTAGTCTGGGGGCTCACTGGCGAAGCAGACCAAAGCCTCTGGAAATCACATGTGATTCATGCTGACCTTCATCTAATATGCAGTCTAGGGACCATACAAAGCTGAGCTGAAGAAGCTTTCCCCAACACTGGCAGAAAAAAAAACCCACCACAGTGTTTCTAACTACCCACAGCAATACCCGGGAGCCATATTGTGGTGCATAAATTTATTTCAACATATATTAACATTTTGTTTATTCTTTTTTTCATTTTGTTAAAGACACAATACGTACAGTATTTACATTAGATTCTACAACAACACTTGCTGGCAGAAAACAGTTTGATCATTTGATCACGTTAAAATGGGGAGGAAGGCTACTCTCTAGAGCTGCAATAAAACAATAATATATATATATATATATATATATATATATATATATATATATATATATATGACATGTCATCATTAAACTTGACATTTCCTGTTGTAACAGTCCATGAGAAACGGTGCAGTGCATGTTGCAAGCAGTGTATCAATGATAATGGCTGTGATTTATAACAAAGCCACAGCTGCTTACATAAGAACACTGTAATTTTGTTAGTTGGGGGCTACATCTACATTAATTATATTATGATGTGTCATGTAAGTATGTGTCATGTGGTGATGAGTTATGTAATGATACCATATTATTATACATAATGTTATGATGTATGTTGTGTCATCTTATCATAAGTAATGTTATAACATATGGTGTAATGATGAATAATGTTATGATACATCATGTTACAATATCACATGTAGCGACGCTCCGTGCCAAAGAGTTTTATTGTGATTTCAAAACACACGGTACATACAATAGAATGTGGAACTCTGGTACAATTAGCATGGTTGCAAACAAAAATAAGTGTTATGATGTGATGTGCCAACATGTCATGATGGGTCATGACATGTTGCATCATGTTATGTTTTGTCATGTCATGATAATCATATATCAATATGAGATGTCATGATATGTTATGTCATGTTATCACATTATGTTGCGTGATGTCAAGCTGGGTCATATTATGTTTTGGTGATGTCACGTTGGGTCATGTTTTGTGATATGTTACATTATGTTTTGCAGTCACATAAGATCATACCTTTTTAGTGTTATGTTTCATTTCACTGGCTTGTGTTACGTGACCTTACACACACAATATGAAGGTCCATCCAATCCCTGTCTTTTTGTCGTAAGGCCGGGTTGATTCACGTCCCACTACAATCTACTGACGGATTACCTTTTGACAAATGCTGTGAGGCAGCCAGCATCTCAGTGCACAATACATCCATTTGACAAGACTTCAGCACCAATCAGGTCACCTCTACACGATCAAAAGTAGGAATGGAAAAACACAGTAACAGCGTTGATTATAGTGGATGAAGCTGGATGAAGACCCTGGTATGTGGATTGTTTCATAACATAGAGGGAAATGTGCATCTACACAAATGTATCATCCAGTATAATAAGCTCTACAACTGTCATGAGAAGCTGTGGATGACTGGGGGGTAGTGGCCAGTTATTTCATTTGGGCTCAATTAGACTTGATGTTCAAGAAGAAGACAGAAGCTGATTCAGAAGAGCACCAGCACTGTCACTATAGCGACGGGCTGTCATGGGTGGAGTGCGGAAAAAAGAAAAGTGAACACACACACACACACACACACACACACACACACACACACACACACACACACCTGACTGACATAACAGTAAAGCAGTTCAAGCAAAGAAAAATAATGGTAATGAGCAAACACTGAACCATTCACATTGCACGCACTGTGCTTTTTAGATGCGTTCATAATTAGTAGTTTCTCTTTGGGAGCTAAAACTGTAGCTGCGCACTGGTCAGGATCAATCAACAGCTCGCAGAACATTAATGGCTGACACCGAGGTCCCTCCTCCAGACGAAAAAACACCTGGGCTCTGCTATCGGAGTGACACATTTGGATGGATTCCCGAGGAGAGAGAGCCAAGGCAGATTAAATTAAAGGTGAAACGCGGGAGGGGGAACGACGACATATTCTGAGCAGCCGGGATTGTGTGTTTAATGTTGCATCACAATAATCAAATATTGGTGATTCGCCATGCTGGAGAACTCATTTGTAAGGTGTCTAAAAGCAGAGCAGAGCTTTGACTGACTCAGTGAAGACAGAATGCGTTGTACTCGCTGACGACACACACACACACAATGACTTTACACAGAAAATGGATGTTGCTCACGAAAAGGTTATGGTGACAGGAAAATGCAGAAGTGGGTGATATCTATCAATTTGTCTGTTATACCTGGGTCAAGAAAACTTGTTCCAAGTTAAGATAAAACTCAAAACAGTAAAAGATAATAGATAACAGCAGCTGCTACCATGTTATACATTGTGATTTAGGCTTTAGATCATATCTCTATATATTTAATTTCTTGTGATAGACTGTACATTCTGTCATACTTTACTGCTACATACAATGCGTTGACCCAACTGTAAATGTAAAACCCTAAAACCCCTTTCGTAGAAAATTAGTACAGCTACATAGTTGAACTACCTGATATTACGGTGCACTCCTAGAAATATCAAAGTATTTACAACAAAGAGTTTTAGTTTTCTCTAAGAGTTTTTTATCCTTACAAAAAATCTTGTGCTTTAGCATTTGAAACACACACACACACACGCATACACCCACACAGCAGGTAGAAAAGAAACAATAATTGTTGTTCCATCACCTTTTTCACTCAGAAAATGTACAATCCCTGTATTCTTCTGTGTTACATTGGAGATGAATCTCATTGAGAGCAGTTCAGGAGCGGCAGATTGTGTCTTCCAGTCAGTCAAAGGATTTCCATTAATGGTAGAACAGGAAGTGACCCACTGAAGTGTCCTGAGGTGATGTCTATCACTGAGAATCTGTTTCTCAGTCTAGACACCTACATGAAAAGACGCCTCATACAAACTGCTACATTTTTTTTTTCTTTAGAACACTTTCTCTTTAAAAAGTCTGTGACAAATTTTATGCATTGGAAGTTGGCAGGAAGTCTGAGAAATGGCAGACGAATATAGTTGCGTAGATTGCCCTCAGATCACTGGCCTCTGACTGAAACAGCATCTCCTGATTACTTTGATGACTTTTTTTGGCCTCCCCGGAGCTTATTTTCTGAGATAAATAAACATTAAAATAAAGAGCCATGGCTTGATGAGCGAGAAAAGACCGAATCTGTTTTCATGATGTACCTAATTATAGAATTGTTAGCACCACCACAGTGTATGGGTAGAAAACACAAATGTGTGGATGGCAGAATGAGCTGCTGTGAGGAACATCATCAGTGGACTGTTAAACACTGCCTGCATGGCTTCTCAGCTTTGGAAGCAGTCTTTGGTCACAAATCAAAACCTAAGCGGCATGTGCCAATGATAAGCTGTCCGAGTGTGTTCCGCTGATTGATGATGTCCGTTTTCACAGCGGTGAAAGTGATCCTGAGTTTCTTTTTCATGGTTAAAGTACCTCTGTTTTTTTCACTGGACTCTCTGTGGTAGTCATTAACACCTCTTCACAGTTTGTTATTACTGTGAAAAGCCATCTAGTCTCCAACGCTAACATTAGCGCAGTCACACACAGATTTCGATGGCAGTCGCCATCACCATCTGGCTTTTGTTCTTGTCTCGGCCTGGAGACTGGTGCTGTCCAGACTCCTCTCTGGGAGACAACGGGTCGGAGAGGACGCTGCGTTTGAGTGGAGCTGGACGCAGGCAAGATGTTCCTGGAGGGGTGGAGGGTTCGGGGTGTCTGTGGGTTGAACGTGATGAAGTGGAGGACGAGGAGGAAGTGCAACTGCCAGTACACACTCCAGAGCTTGACCTCTCACCTCTCTTGGCTCGGCAAGATGCTCTGCGCCTGAGCTCGCTGACCAGCTCATACTTGACAAAGCAGAAGACGTCCTTGACTCCGCAGCGTTTTTCTGGCTCAGCGGCCAGAAGCCTCTGAAACATACGCAAGGCATCATCAGTGAAGCGGCGCCACTGAGACGGATATGTTCCCACTGGACATCCTGCTTTCTGCCAGCGACGAAACTCCTCATAGAAGGCATCAGCCGGCAGCGCTGCCTCCCAGGGGAAATTGCCCGTCAACATACAGAAGATCAGCACGCCAAACGCCCACACATCCAGACTAGTGGTCACGAGGAAACCCTCTGCACGACTGGCACGACACACCTCTGGTGCCGTGTAGGGGATGGTACCACTCACTCGTTTCACACGGCAGCCAACGCGACGGGTCATGCCAAAGTCAGCCAACTTTATGCGACGGCACTCTCGGTCAAACAGGAGCACATTTTCAGGTTTGACGTCCCGGTGCACCAGATTTTTACTGTGCATGAAGTCCAGGGCCAAGCCAAGTTGTTGCATGCATCGTTTGACCATTTCCTCTGGCAGACCCACCTGAGACAGAAACAGAGGGACAAACAACAGAAAGTGTGGGGGGACGGGAAGAGAGGAAAATTTTGATTTTGATTTGTACACTGTGTAGGAGGTGAAACCATAGGAGGTGATACAAGAAAAGAGCTTCATGTTGAGGTTACAATATTGTTGAAAAGGTAATGGTGTTGTTGAGTGGAAGAATGACACGAATGATTGAAAAATGATATGCTACTCCAAAAAGTAAATCTGAAATAAACGAGTCTCAGTTCTGGGTTTCACTGCAAACATTTTTTAATGAGTCTATATAAGAACCTTGAACTCTCCCAGCACATCAACATGGACTAGCACTGAAGCAAAGTGAGAGCTCTGCGTAGAGAAAAAACCAGGACGAAGACAAGGCTCCAATCCCTGGAGAGCTTGTTAAAACCGCCGTATCTGAACATGGCGACTGTTTGGAGCAGCTCTGGCTGAGCGAGGACGGTGATTGGTGCAAGGAAGGATGATAGTGTTACCTGTGGGGGGATGATGTCGAAAAGGTCCCCAGCGGGAGCGTATTCTTGTCCAAACACATAGCTGTCCTCCGTCTCAAAAAGCACGTCCAGGACTTTGACGATGAAAGGGCTGCAGCTAAGCGAGCCTGTTAGACTGTATTCCCGCAGGAAACTCTTCAGTTTCGTCTTGTTCTTGGTAACAAACTTCAGCGCCATTTTGGTCCCTACAAAAATCAAATGTAGAACGCATGGGTTGATAATGTTTTTCCATCCCAAATTATTCCAAGCTTTATCCACAAAGTACATTTCAACCTGGCCAACCTCGACTTGTAACAGCTGCTAGGTTCATTCCTATAAACACGCATTGTGAATGAATCTCACTCCCATTACACATGTACAACCAGATGCTCATGATTATAGCTGCAGTAATACAGAGGCTCTTTGGTGTGCACACAGCATTTTTAATCTCCAATGCCCTCTCAGACTCCCCCTGCGCTACTTCACAATGTTTAGTTACAGTGCTTTCAGACAGAGTTGTTCAATCTGAAAGCACTTGGATTTCCCTACAAAAAGGATTAAACAGTCAACCTAAAAAAAATCCCTAACAAACCCTTTTAACCGTGCAGAAATTAATTTCTTGGCGCAGTGCCTTGAGACTTTTTAACACGCTGATCTGCCTTAACTGGTTATCATCTGCTGTGAGACATGCTGGCACAATGTGGATATTGAGATCAGAACAATCTGTTTAATTACGTTTCCTTTTTGTATCTATGCTTGACTGATAAATAATAAAAGATGGCTGACAGTTGAGACATACTAATAAGATAGGAATAGAGGATTTTCAACAACTCACCTTGTGTTCGGTGTGCCACCAGGTCCACTTTGCCATACGTGCCCTTCCCCAGCTCGCGAATGTGCTCATACTGTTTGGCTACGTCTGCTGCCGACAGCGAAGTGATGGCCAAGGCCTGCATGTCCTCCACTGGCACCCCTCCGCAGTAACCCATTTTGGACGTAGGGGAGCCCCCGCTGCTGCCCACCCGTCCTGGCCCAGATGGAGAAAGAGACAGGCTCGCCTTGACACTGTGGGGCAGACTAAACAAAGAGAGCACTGCTCAGATTCAGGGTTTTATTCTACTGTGATTATGGCAGGTGATATAAATTTCATGCATAAATATGTGTTAGGCAGGATGCTCTTCTCTATCTTCATGTTTGTTGGAGCATATCCATATATTCTTGTCTGCACAGTGTGTCCCTGTGGGTGGTTAAATCAGGAAGGCTTTAACAGACCTTCATTTCCATACAATCAATTCGGGGAAGGCATCAACAGGGGAAGTGCTTTCAGTAAATGTATTGGACTTCCTGCTGTCCCTCTAGATCGCTCTGGCCAGCTTTCAGATATGGTCTCAGACAGCACTTACTGGCAGACTGCTATGGAGAAATCAATATGAGCAGGTAGAGGGACTAACAAATATAGATAAATACAAGGAGCTGACAGCTTTAAGGTGTATACATGCTGGTGTGGCACACTATAGATCATGTGCGACAGCAATGTGGCGATCATACATGTACATTGTCAAAACAAGACCAGTCAGTGTAGCTGCTAGAAGGACGTTGTTTAGTTTTGCTTGGAAAATTCATTTGCTGTGCACAGTGGTTACTCCGGGTATGTCGGTCAGAAAAAAAAAAAAACAGATATACTGCAACAGAAAAGTTATTGCTGATTTTCATAAGTGCCAAGTTTGAAATAGGTCAAACTGATCCTAGGAGGCACAAAAATATAGCTGTTGTAATTGTAAGTTCAGATAGAGTCAGATGATCAACATGGCAACTGACAACAAATTAAAATTCACAGACAAGTCACTGCGTGTGTGTGTGTGTGTGTGTGTGTGTGTGTGTGTGTGTGTGTGTGTGTGTGTAAGCCTCGATAACAATGTTTGAGCAAATGCTAAGTAAGATTAAAGAAAAGTAAAATTATAGAACAAACTGCACAGAATGGGCAGATGATGAAATGAAGCAAATAGCACTAATGATCCTACCCATTGTCTCTGTCTCTCTTCAAACACCTTCTTTGCGTGCACAATCAGATTTAATCTTGCAATCATGCACAGCACGCATGCGTGCGCACACACACACACTCGCACAGACACACAAATACACACACACATAATAACACACTTTAATAGGCACCAAATCAGCACAAACAATTTTGCTGATGGCTTTCTTCATCCATCATTCAAAGGCAACTGCTTTGCTCTCTGTTCTTTGTTGCCTGCAGCAGTTTTTTCCCCTTCTACAGGTTTAAACCAGGTTGAAAACACCTTAACAAGAGCAGCACAAATGTGTGTGTAAACGTTTGTGTGTGTGTATGTGTGTGTGTTTGCGTGTGTTTGAACTAATGCACAGTACTGAATGTACAGGTGATGTAGCAGGAAGTTTAGTTTAGACATTCTGAAGGTGTTGAGGTTCCTTGGTTATCTTGTGGGAAGACTGTGATAAATATAGCTATTAGACAGTGAAAACTAAAATAGGATGCGACCATTTGCAGCCTTGTGTTCTTGGCTCGTCGCTCTTTATCCGAAAAAAAAAAAAATCCCACAACAACACTGCAGATAGAAAGAGTGCCCTGTGTACTGTATGTATCTCTGCAGATCACACTTGCTTCTTGATTTTATCATTAGCATGAAGATGGTTATATAAGAGACTATGAATATTGTAGCCTACTCATGCTGAGTGTGCCCACTGTATAGCCTTCAGCAAGTCGACACAAAAGTTGATTACTGTCCAAACTGGTCTGTCGTCCCTGTTTGGTGATTAAACATTTAATCAGGACAGACAGACAGACTGGGAGGGTGCATTTCCCCTGGCTGTCCATCTCGTGTGGCCCCTTACCTTCAACCAGTAAGAATGAGGGAGAATGCTTGTTTACTGGCACTCCTTCCAGTCAATGTGTGGCACTCCAGCATGGATCTTAATCATATTACTCAGCTTCCACAAAGACAAAAGCAAACCCACCCCCCCTATACACCATCTCCACCCAAGAGTGCAGGATGCTTTGCACTCATTTCCTTCACCGAACTGGATTAAGACTCCTGAAATGTGATGAGTGGTTGGGAGATGGTGCTCTCAGCAGCTGCAGTGACGCTGTAAATGTGAATCAGAAACTGCAGTGTAGTGCCTCAGAGGTGTGACGATGAAGTTATGGGGTTTTTGGAGAGAGGTAATTGGGGTGTGAGTGTTTGTATGTGAGAGTTTGGGAAGGGGAGGCAGGAGGGTGAAGGGGTGAAGGTTGGTGAGGGTGTCTGGTGTATCAGTGGCACAGTGACACTCTATCAAAGACCCTTTGTGTTCATACCTCTGAGAGGGAGCAGCTGTGAGCCTCAAATCAGCATTCGTACTCAACCACAGCCACATGCCCCACTGATCTCCCCTGTCCTCTCAGGCGGCTGAAGACAAGATAATGTGAGCACACTCTACATGCAGATGGATTTGGTATAAAGCACATTTCAATGTCCAGGTTTTTGAGCGAGCTCTACTCATTGTTAATCATCTGTAAGCTTTTAAAAACAGATCCCTGAACTGCCCGCTAATTCCTGAATTGTTTTTTATGCTGGTGTCGCACTAAGACCTTGTAACTGTGATTTTCAAGCTTTAATTGTGATGAAATTTCTGATGATAATTGATTACATAAAACATATGGACATTCTTAATAGATAAACTATAAAATACCAAGTATAAATAAAGGCAATCTGAAAACAAGTCAATTTTCTTTATTCCTAAAAAGCAGAGATACTGGGTTTTCAGTCAGCAGCAACAATAGTTTTCCCAACCACTCATTTCCCCTCAACTACAGATTGACAATGTCGCTCCATTTAGCAATTACTCAAATTGAGATAAGTGCTTTCGCAGTATAACCCTCTTAAAAACAGGTTGTTCCCAGAAAAAGGGGAAAAACGTCCAGTTTCACGTCCTAGCAACCACTTTGTCTGTCTGGAAATCTGTTGTGGCTGACTCCACGTGTCCCCACATGAGATTAAACTGCAGAAGCAGTTGACCTTTTCTTCCACAAACACTTAGCTGGAAATGAGAACAGGGATGAACCCCGTGGTGCCACTGGCACCAGTCCTCTCGTCATGGACTGTCTCATCTCTGCCCTCTGAACCTCTGAACCTTCTGAGGGCTACAACTGTGAAGTTGAGTCTTACTGCAGACTGCAGGTGACACCTTTTCCACAAAGAAATTAAGTTCCAACTGTCTTCTGTATTGTCAGAGATAGGCCATGCAAACAACGTAGCTCTTGGGGCAGGCATGTTGGTTGATCCACCACATCTACTGGATGGAGAACTATGAACTATGAAGGATGAATCCCATAAACTTTGGTGATCTCTTGGCTTTTTATTTACTTATCTTGTGAAATATCTCAATAATATTGCCTGAGATTAACTAACACAAAATGTTGCTCAGATATTTATGGTTCCCAAATGATCCATATGATAACAAAGCAATTACTGCTGGTGTTACAAGAAAGAGAATGTGTGATTAAGTAGAAATATCATCACAAAAACTGGATGGAATGCCATGAACTTCCACTTTATTCATATTCACATTTCCCTACGGATGAAGTGAGTCATATTTCATTGTCTAAAAGTGTCATTGGATCAAGATGTTCATCTCTTTATGACTAAATTCTTGTAAAACTACATCCCTACCTGTTTCAACTGTACTTTGTATTCATTGTTAATTAGATTGTGTTAACATGCTATGTTACTAAAATACGATGGTGATCGTAGTACTTGCTAAACATCAGAATATTAGTAAGAACATTTAAATATGTTTTTTGTATTCAACATTAAACTGAAGGTCTCCTTACACAAAGCTATTTAAATCAAGCTTCAATTTCAGGGCCATTTGTTCTTCAAAGACACCAAACAGCAGTTGGGTGAACAGTCCACTGCCACTGTGAAATCAGAGCCTGCAAGTGGAAAATATCATCCAATATAGTGTCATGTGGGACAATAATTGTGCATTCAGTGAGATATTGGTTTCCCCGGTTTTAAACTGTGTGAGAGATACAGTGGCAATGAACTGTGACATGATCACATAAAGACTCTATGGAGACGAAATTTAACCATGAATACAGATCCACATCTCTGAAATTAGCTGCGAAAAAAAAAGAGAAGCAGTTATTCAAATTGATGTTGATGATGATGATGCACCGTTGCCTGTAACAACTGTATCGTGTAGAAATGTACACAACGTTAGACGGGGATAAGAGTCAGCATCTTCACACAGTGAAGAGTGTTTGTTCCTTTTAGTCCACTCCTCCTGCCTTCCCTATTTCTGTCTTGTCTGTCCCTGAAAATGTAAACAGGGGACTAATGAAAGAAATAAATAGATTGCTGAGCCTGCCTCACGTCTCTACCTCTCTCCATTACTAATGGACTAGTTGTTTGCTTTCGGCAGAGGAGTCATTATGGGTGAAGACTGATCTCCTGTGTCCAATTTACTGTCAAAATGCCCAACGTGCCTTGCCTGCAGGTCAAAGAGAAACCAGTGAGTGAAATATGATGTGACTGACTGTATATTCTCTCACTGTGCGTCTCAAAATAAACCAGCTTGCATGCATAGACACACATACAGATGGTATGCATCTTCTTGCTGTCTCTATGCGGATGGGTTGAATAAACAACAAATCACTGTGCTCCCAAACAATCTATCATTCCATCAAAAACCAACTGGGCTTCCTCGTGACAGCCAGTTGCAGTCAGGACACTGTGTTCTCTACTCAAGCATAAAAAAAACTGATTCACCAGAATATCAGAGCTGGTGAGTTGAGAGGGGAGTTTAGTGTTTCCATCAACAAACGGTTGAAAAAAAAAAAGAAAAGAAAAACACCTCCCGCTGTGCTGTGATGGGTGAACCGGCAGTGCAGGCCACGGACACTCACTTTGACAAGTCTCCTGCTCTCAGATGAGCTCGGCTGCCTGCATGGAGGATCCCTGCTGGGACCAAGTACCGTGTAACCCATTTCTGACTCGTCTCACCTCTACTCTCCCTCCCATCATCCCTCTCTCTCAGTGTGTGCTGTATGTCCTATACCCCAAGGAGTTAGCACGTGCCAAAACAACCTGGTGAAAACATGCCAGCCACCAGCCTCCTGCTAAAATAACCTAAGACCTGTGAGGGGGCAACCCAAGGTTAAATGGATCCAATCAATAACAAAGAGTGTTGATTATCTATAAGAAGTGATTCTACAAGGACATTTTGTCTTAATGTTAACAACAAATGGCTATCAAAGAGAAAAAAATAACAATGATGATGAATGAAACATAAATAAAGTGTTGCACCGCAGAGTTGAAGAGTTTGATATTAGACTCTAGAGAATGTGATTGAACATGACAATGATAATCATCATCATGTCATCATCAGCCTCATTGTAATCATGTCCTGGAGAAAATCATTCAGCAGTGAAATATTACCGCAATAAAGGACATACTGTATCAAACCCCCACTCTACCACAACCCAGTAGCCTCAAGTTCTCTCTCTTTCTGTGTGTGTGTGTGTGTGTGTGTGTGTGTGTGAGAGAGAGAGAGAGAGAGACAGAGAGAGAGAGAGAGAGAGCAGGATTGGGTAAATCCAGTGAGGCTGAACTGCTGTACCACATGCTATAGACTTAGTCCCCTTTGATGTTAAATGCAATGAGGTGAAATGTGACTCTAATATGAGCTCAGTAAAATGGGGTCTCTGAAAGAGGGGAGTGGCTAAATGATGTCACATCACCGCTAAAGATGGGGGGGCGAGGGTGGAGGGACTTCTTTTTTCTGCTTTTTTTCCCCCTTGTCTCGGACCATTTCACCCTCCACTTGGAGGCGAGCTGACAGCATAAGGTGATTTGTGATCCTGCTCATACACAATAGCCTCTAACCATAATCAGCGCGCTAATGTTGATTGCCGGGGCTGTTCTCAACCCCTCCTCACCCAACACACACACACACACACACACACACACACACCCTCCACCTTCCCCCACCTCTCTCTCCTCTGAAATTCAAATGCAGCTATGCTATAATTACATGAACCCATCACTGCCACAGCGAGTGTAAGACACAATGTCAAATAAGACATAATCAAAACAACAACATAGTTTACAGCGATCAAACACCAATCAACAAAAATAATAAGAATAACTATTAGTAACTGTCACAGGTGAAAACATAATACACACATTTCCATTCAGACTATAAACACATCAACACATGCACATGTGTGTCTGAGATGATGGCAGGTTAAGATGTAATCTATTATTATTTGTGTTGTTTTGTTTTTTTTAAATCAAAATAATGCTTCTTGTCCTCTTTGTGTACTAATTAACAATGTTGGCACCTTTCTGTTTTCTGGGCAGCCATGTTTTCCTGTGACAGCTAATCTACCGCCTGAGGACTGTGTCTTCTGGATCTGTTTTCCTTTTGTTTCACCAGTGCTCACTGTAAAATTGCTTATTAGTGATGCCCCCGTTTTCCAGCTATGTGAGTAAGGAAGGGTGGGGAGATGGGTTTGGTTTGGTATCTGTGCACCAGCTGCTGGACTGAGGTCATATAAAACCTTTATAGTGCAGCTGTCTTATCTGTGTGCTGTAGCTGCAGATGCCATCCCAGTTCTACGGACCACGTTTTGAACATTTATGTGGACTCCTGTGATGTTTTTGTTAAATTCAAGGTGAAACGTTTCAGGCAAAGACCCTGTTTATGACCGAATTACGAGCTGTCATTAAAGAACACATGCTTTTTTATTAGGGAGAATGTGTTTGCTGATGTTTGTTACTTACCACCATAGTTAATGTGATGATTACTTCCTGATGTAAAGATAAAATTGCATATAAAGCCTAGCCGTTTGTTTATATCGATAATAATTTATAGCTTAAATCAGTGGAAGCATTTTGTCAGTATAAAGTTTTTGAATTGCATTTGATTTCTATATGAACTTCTCTAGAGAAACTGCTGCTGTCAATGAAAAAATAAATAAATAATGAAATAAAAAAATAAACCTCAGCCATTAACGTGCCTCTTTCTCTCAATTCAATGTTTGTGACAAAAGCAAATCCATATGTGCTGGCTGCAGTTATATTTCATTTAGAATCCATTACCAGCCCCTGGGCTTTGCTTTTACGGGGGTTTGCTCGATCAAGTCAGCTTCTCATTTAAATGCATTAGACGACATTAAGGATGAGATATTACCTGTCTGGCCAGCGCAAAGTATAAAAAGGCCATTAAAAAGTGGTGTGACCCGGATGCCCTCGCATCCATCTAAAGCACGGACTGAATCACAAAAGCAAGAGTAGGGAATAAACGAATGGGTGGCGAGGTATCACGGATAATGTGGCTGAAAAATAGAAATTAAGTCGCAGCTTGAGCCATTAACACTGGTTAGAATTAATCATAGCTTCGTGGTGAATAAAGGTGCACAATAACTGTTGACACTGAGGGTTTATAACTGCACAGGAGGGGGCTTTAACACACTATCAACACTGATACCATTGTCCATTGAAAATCAAAGGTCAGACATCATAGATTTACTCAGGATGTGTGGGGAATGGCACCACAAGATCTAAACCATTTTAAATCTATCTTTACATATTTTTGAAGGCTAATAACACCTCTGCAGGTGACAGTTTCCTGTAGACTGACCTGGTTTCAGACACCTCAGGGTGCATCTAGGTGTAACTCACCTGCTGGCGACCTGTCTCTCTCCTCCATGGTCCTGCATCCGCTCGGCGAGCAGAGCCGCTGCGCTCTGCTCAGCACCGATCCGCTGAGATCTGCAAGAAAACTGATAGATGGACGGCTCTCCTGGTCTCAATGAAGTTATCGATCAGTTACAGATGCTGAAGGAAAAATCAAAAACAAAAACAAAACAGCAACTGCGCAGGTCCTTCAAAAACAAGAATAAGAAAGAAAAACAAACAAAAAACGTAGTCTGGATGAGGTTCCGTGCGCTGTGCTTTGTGCGTCGTCACTGCTGCCAGCCCCGAGATGATTCCGGTCTAGTTTTGTAGAGATGCTCTGCAGTTGTGACTTTATTTTGGAGGCGGATTAAATCAAAAGCATCATCTGAGGCTGTGCGCTGAGATGAGGACTCAGGCTGGGATCCCTTTTTCCTTTTGCGCGCCCACCATCTCAACCTGCCAAGCAGCGGGAGGAGGAGGAGGAGCAGGGTGCGTGTTTATCCTTCACTCCTCCAGTGGTCCGCATGACCCAGTTCAGCACCACACACACGCCGAGACGATCTCATTCATTCACATCCACATTAGAAGAGAAGAGAGGAGAAAGAGGGGATCTCAGTAAAGCTCTGCTCTCTGCAGTGTGCGTGGACAAAAAAATCTACATGTCCCCCCTCCCTAGCACTAGGTCTAAAACTCAGCCGTGCGTCCTGCGGTCAATGTCTGCCGGTCGGTGCGCTTTGTCTGTCAGTCCAGCGGAATTCTAGGGGTTGTAGATGGGTGGCGGAGGTGGTGGTGGTGGTGAGGGGGGGTTGGTCTCAGATGTTGCTCCTCTGCTGGTCCTACCAGTCAGCTCCTTCATTGTTCACCGTCTCCACCCTCTGGCAAACTAATACGCTCACGTGTCCCGGGTCCTAGTGCCTGGACGCTCCACCCTCCAACCATTCAACCACCAACCATCATCCAACCTCTGCTTTCTTAAAAAAAAAACTTGATTCATGATTTGAAGGAACAAGCTGCTCTACTATTGCATAATTCAACAGCTTATGGCCTTAAGTACTTCACACGGTGACTTTGCCAACTGTTCTTATTACAGCGAGGCAAGACTTTCAATTAATTCACTGCCCTGGCAGTTCCCCTTTACTGTACATGTTTACCAACAGGCCCCCTGCCAGACATGTCTGCCAACCAGAGCAGATTGGATAGAGAAAACAGCATCGTCATAAACAGGGAGAACCTCAACGCATCATCATCATCATCATCATCATCATTAACCACCAGTGGTTACATGAGTTGAGTCAGTGTGTTTTGATTAGTTGAAATAGCTTGAAGAAAAAAAAAAAGAAGTGGATGATTTAAACTGAGCTGAAGTTTTTTTTTTTTTTTTTTTTAAATCTCAGATCTCAAAATGCCATAGAGTTAATGTATCTGTCTCATATAAGCTTCTGTATCTATTCTTCCCTAACTGGTAAGTGATAGCCATACCTAGGCTGAAATAAGACCAAGGTGATGACATATGAGCTGTTTTTTTAGTCAGGAATATGGTATGAACGAAGCCTATAGAAAAAAAGTCAGTACAACAGAATATGATCTTTCTGTTTCCTGAAACAAAATCATTTGACCCGGGGTGATTTTTTTTTTTTTTTTTTTTATTCCTGTCAAGGAGATGGGTGACTGTTAAATGGCTGCCTCCTCAGCACCTCTAAGACATTCAGATGTCTTGCACAGCAAAGTTATAGTCCAGCAGGCAGAGAAATGGAGAGTTTGCTGTGTTGGGTTATCGTGAGAACAGAGTTGTCATAAATCATAGTGAAGGTCAAGCACTGTGGGTTGACAGCAGAGAGCACCGGGGGTCAAACGCACTGGGGGTACGAACACCTCTGAGCTGTGAACAAATAGAGCAGGACTGCTCCTCCCGCTCCTCATCCTCTTCTCTCCTCTCTTCTCACTTCTTTTTCAGACTCCAGACTCACGTCCTAGTTTTTACTTTTTATGTGTCACCTCAAGTTTTCCACCTCTTGTTGCAAAAGGGTGGCCTTGTTTTTCCTCACTGTTCTCAAATTTATCTTAAAGTAGAGTTTACTCTTGTTCCTTTGCATCCCAGCTGCTCCATAAACTGCAGTGTCATGGTGGGAGGACGTATATATACACGAGGCCTCAAGTTCAAATGAAATCCCAATAATTAATGTGTCTGTTAATACCTTCTCTGTTGATGAGTAATGAAATCCTGTGAGATTGTATGAGTTATATTTGCCATAGATGATTTTCATATTAGGAAATGTGGGAGGAAAGTGGAGTCGGTCCAAAGTCATCTTGCAGATGGGGCATGTAATTCTGTCTATAAATGAGGATACATAGGTATCTCCAGGAATAACTTCCAGAAACATTTGCTTTGAACAGGAGGTACTTAAACTTTAAACCAAAGAGAGATCTTTTTTTCCCCTGGATAACATGTGGAGTAACATTTAGACGGAAAAAAAAGTATTGAATTCAATAGCAAGCTGCTGGTGTACAAAGGTATACCCTCCCCTCACACCTCCAGGCACTGGTCCATGACAGACCCTTTCTGTCTGTTTCAGTTTAGCTCTCTTTCCCCTCTGTCGCTTTCACTTTTTTCAGTCTCACCCTGTTCTCCCAGTGGTAGGGTGACTTTCTGACTGCAGTCAGAATCATTTCACATCTATTTTCACAATCTGAAAAACATAAGAAAAAAAAAGTAAATCAGAGCCACATCACCCTCTCCCCTCTCTCCTCTCTGCAAACAAAAACACCCTGATATCTCATCTTTGGGTGCTATTTTATTTGGTCCTTGTGGTGTTTTTTCTTTTCTTTTCTTTTTTTCATCATATTTCAGTATGTGATTATGTAGATTTTACTCTCTTGTGACCAGATGCAACAATTACATTGTATTGGCAAATGAGACAAAGATGCATTTCAATGTAATTTAAAAAAAAAATATTTGTAAGACAATGCAGGTTTTATTCATTTTTGAAACATTCAGAAACAAAACAGTTCACTGTATTTTACACAGCTGTAGAAATACATTAAATATAATTTGTTAAGAGGAGATTAATGTTCTGTATCAAAGTTAATATAAAAAAAAACAGAAAAGGAAACAAAAACAAAAACGAGCAAATAAACAGCTAAAGATTAGAGAGAAAAACCTGAAGCAAACAATAGGATGTTGATTTTAATGAGCTGGTAGTGTTAGGAGTCCTCAGGTAACTATTCAGGAAGCTTGTTCCACACTTGGGGGACACTGAAACTAAAAGCTGTTTCAACTTGCGTGGGTTTGATTCTGGAAAAACTGAATCAACCTGTCCCCCAATGCTCTGTGTGGTATGGATACTTGGTAACGTAAAAGTAAATTAGACATCTAAGTAATGAGCTCCACTGTGTTGGTGTTGGTCCAGGACACTGACAGCAGCACTGTGGATGAACTGCAGCTGTTTTCTTCTTCTAATGTAGATCCACCGTTTATGGTTTAGACTAAAACCTTTTCCTCTTGCTCAGTTTGTGAGGAGACATTGGGCTGATTTTTGTCACAATTTACATATTTAGTTTATTTCTCTTGTCTATTTAATATTTTTCTGTGTTTCCTTATACTGCTCTTTACCGTCAAGCTGCTGTAGCAGTGTATTTTCCCCTCAGTGGCTCTTACAAAGGGAATGAATTATAATTTTAAAATCAGACTACGTTTCCCATAATGCCTTTGGCGAACTCGCTCTGCGCGGTTGGTCAGAAGTCGGTGATGACGTTCAAACTGTGCGCCTCTAACCTTGTGCCCGGCTGCTGTTCAGTCCTGTCAACTGAAATGTGAAAACAACGTTAAATAACATTTCGACGTTATATTTTGTGCGCAACGTTATTCCACAGACATGAGGAAATATATTTTACCAGCGTCTGTTTTTGGGACAGTGATAGGAAGCGCTGTTTTGCTGAAGTGAGTAATTCTTCATAATGAGACTGTGTCCTGATAAATAAATGTATATTTTTATTTTCATTGTTTTCATGTGCTAAGACAGATATGAGATAAAAGTTGAAACTATTTCAGTTCATTGAATTCACTCAAAACGTGGCTGCTGGTGTCCTGGAGTGAATAACTATGTGTTGTCAAATGTTTTAAATATTTCAAGTAATTAACCCAGTAGTATTTTTTCCTGCCGTGGTGAGGGGACAACATTTAAATATATCTTCTACATGATCCACCAAGTACAGACTCACTGTCTCAGTGCTGTAGTTACATATACTTCACAAATGATAAACTGGACTCAACAGATTTGAACAGTGACAGTGATTTATCTGGTTCAAATCAAGACCAGGACAAAATGCAGGAATCAAAATAAAAAACACAGCAAGGGTCAAACTTTGAAATGTATGTTATTGTTATAATGGGATTATTAAATCAACACGCATCCATCCATTATCTGTGATGCTTATCCTTAGAGAGCCTGAATCCACTGGGCAGGTTGCCAGTCTGTCACAGAGCTCACATATATAAAAAGACAAACATTCACACTCGGAATCACAACTAAGGGCTAATTATACCAATTAACTTAATCTACATGTCTTTGGACTGTGGAAAGAAGCCAGAGAGGATAAAATCCACATAAAACCACTAACTAAGTACTACACAGCTGTACCAGCTAATATAGAGAGTATATGCATGATGAAGGCAAAACTTGAAATAATAAGGTCTTTAAACTTGATTTTAACCCAGGGATCCTCTTGAAGATTAGGTAATGAAGTGGGAACCACTTTAAAACTTCCACCCAGGAATTTAATATGTTGCTGATTAGACCTCTTTTACACAGAGTTAGGTGACATTAGCCTGACTGGTGTTCTAATCAGCCAGTTATTCAAAATATATTACATCACCCTTACTGTATTACTTGACACTGTGCTTTTGTGCTGCGTTTTCCCTAATACTTAAGATTGAGAGAATTGCATGACATCTGGTTTTGATGCTGTAATCGAAGGGTTTTTATAAACTCATTGTTTTAATTTCTCCCACAGGAACCATATGACTGGAGGCCGATGTCCTAGTAAGGCTACCATTACTGGAAAGACTGTTGTTATAACAGGAGCCAACACAGGCATTGGGAAAGCGACCGCTCAAGAGCTGGCAAAGAGAGGTGTGTGGAAAATATGATGTCATTTGAATATATTGAAAACATCATGCTGTTGCTTGCTCTCGCTGATGCCGTCCCTCTACCATTCCTAAATGCTCAGGAGGTCGGATCATCATGGGATGTCGGGACATGGAGAAGTGCAAAGCTGCTGCGAAGGAAATTCGAGGGAGCACCTTGAATCCTCACGTTTACGCATGTCAGCTCGACCTGGCCTCCATGAAATCCATCCGAGAGTTTTCAGAGAGAGTCAAACAGAGTGAGGAGACGAAACAAATCACATGTTCAGCAACAGAAATGAATCAGAGTCACATAGTAACAATTTGTTGAATATGATGTTTATTGTCTTTCAGAGGAGCAGAGAGTGGATGTGCTGATAAACAATGCAGGAGTCATGAGATGCCCTCAATGGAAGACAGAGGATGGATTCGACATGCAGTTTGGAGTTAATCACTTAGGTATTTACTTTGGGTGATTAAAAAAAAAAAGACCCCGTAGGCATACAATGAACAGAATAAAACTTTTCTGTACTCTATCACTATCACGTGATACACATAGTTTCTCTCTTTCTCCAGGCCACTTCTTGTTGACAAATCTTCTACTGGATAAGTTAAAAGAGTCCGCCCCCAGCAGAGTGATCAACCTGGCCTCACTCGCCCACATTGTTGGAAAGATTGACTTCGAAGACCTGAACTGGGAGAAGAAAAAGTTTGATACCAAGCAGGCGTACTGTCAAAGCAAGCTTGCCAATGTTCTGTTCACCAGAGAGCTCGCCAAGCGATTACAAGGCAAGTCTACTTGCTGCTGCATATGTGGGCATGTGTGGGAGGGAGTTCGGCCTATGTTCTTGTTTGTAATTGGCCATTGGATATATATTTTTAAACAATGCTGTGTGTATACATTTGTGTTTGTAACAGGCACAGGAGTCACAGTGAATGCTGTACACCCAGGCGTTGTTGCCACGGAGCTCGGGAGACACACCGGCATGCACCAATCACAGTTCTCGAGCTCTGTGCTCAGTGAGTATACGGCTTCCTTATTGGATTCTCCGTCGAGAGAAATCAATAAATCCAGTCAGGTTCTGCTTACCTAACGAATATGTGACAGTCAGCTTCGGCTGCACACACTTTAATATATGGTCTCGGTCTCAGCAAATATTCAGTTCTTATCTTCTGGTTCTGTATAAATAAGCAGAAATTCAAAAAGAACTGACCACATTTCTGCTAGGAAACATTTCTATCCACTAAATTTTCAACTCGATACCTACAACAAAAAAGTATAGTTAGCTTTGGGATCTTGCTGTTCGATTTTATGAGATTGTCTTCTTGTTTTTGTGCAGTGATGGAGGAAGTATGACGATCCTTAAATGGATGTAACAACACACCACACTGTAACAATAAACCATTACAGGCCAGACCTGAAAATGGTTCTTAATGCACTTAGAATATCAGTTGTGAAAGAATAATAAGATCACTTTTGTGAGCAATAATAATAGTGTTATTATTAATAATAGTGTTATTATTAATGATAATGCACAGATGAGTAACAAGCATAAACTGGTCGAGGCAGAGTTAAGATGATTTATATCCATGTATGACCTCATCATAGACTTTGTACCTAAAATATGAACTTGTAAAGTTAGAAACTAACTGAAGTTGTGAAGTAAATGTATTTATTAAAAACAAATTGCCAAAATCAGGATTCTTCAGGATTTTCTCTTCACAGCTGTTTTTCAGTCTGTTGTCAAACCTGCTCTTACAATTCATATAAAACCTCTGTCACCAGTACATCAGCTCTCCCAATGATGCTACTGTTTAATCTGGGAACTGGAGAATGGATTTTTCCTTTGGAAAAAAACCCCTCTGCAATCAGTATTTTTTAATTACATAGAGCACTCTAGGGTAATAAACATTCTTCAGTGTGATAGGGAAAGTGTTGCACCTTTATTAAAGTGTTTCATCTTGTCATATACCACAGAAAACAGCATGGATCTCGTTACTAGTTGAATTTGTACTTGACATTGGTCAATTCATTTAATGAAGTACTTGTATTAAATTGGAGTTTTCACATTGTCAAACGTGTCTCTGTGTCCTCCACCGTCTCTTCACAGGTCCCTTTTTTTCTCTGTTGGTAAAGAGCCCAGAACTCGGGGCTCAGCCCAGCATCTACCTGGCCGTGTCCGAGGAGATGGAAGGTGTGACAGGACGCTACTATGATGTGATGACAGAAAAGGAACCAGCTCCCCAGGCCCTAGATGAGGAGGTAGCACGCAAGCTGTGGGATATCAGCTGCAGGCTGGTGGGTCTGCAGGAGGAAGGACAAAGCGGCGAGTCGAAGCCTCCAGCAGAAGGCCAGAGCGAAGCTGCATGGACAGACACGTCGCAAAAACAAGGACAGAGCCCACAACCAGCTGTCAGAGCTGTGGGGCTATAGGTCTGCTCTGGCCTCTGGGCCGGCGGGGGGGAAATGGACCTCTGTGACTGGAGCTGTGCTGGGATGACTGCAGCAATTAACTGTCCAAATATTTGTTTCTGTTCATTTGTATGTAAATGCCTTAATGATCCTGCATTAGGATGTTTTCTTTAAAATATGTGAAACAAGCAGCTTTATAAAACTGACATGGGTTAGGTTTACAAAGTGATTATGTATCTTTTGAAAGACAAAACAGCGCTTTCATTCTTTTACAAATGACTAAATAAAGAAATACACCCTGGCTCACTGCAGTACATTCATGACCTACATCTCTGTCAGATCTGAATTATTATTTGGATATTTGGTTTATTCTTTAAACTTTGCTAAAACTGTCAACCAATAATGGATTCCTCCCTGATCCACACCCACCAGGTTTAGTCCACATTGGTTCAGTTCTTTTCTTTTTGTAATCCTGCAGACAAATAAACATAACCACCCAGGCAGGGGTACAAACTTTATATGAGGCACTAAAAGACATTACTAGTACAAAAGGCAGTTTATTTGTATGTGCGCTGTAAGATGCATTAAAACAGGAAATTACTTTGAAAAGGATCTCAATAAAACAGGAATACAATGAAGAAATGTAGATTTGCCTAATATACTCCACTGTAATGATGATTATTTACATGATATTTTTTCATCTGAACACAAACATTCACCCAC
This sequence comes from Polydactylus sextarius, assembly GCA_016801845.1. Classification (NCBI taxonomy): domain Eukaryota; kingdom Metazoa; phylum Chordata; class Actinopteri; family Polynemidae; genus Polydactylus; species Polydactylus sextarius. The sequence continues at coordinate 9,716,586 of CM028920.1, read as the reverse complement.
TGTTTGTTTACAGTTTAGTTACTTTTTTATTTTCTTATTTTTATGCCTGCTGGAGCTTTTCACCTGTAAAAATCCCATCACACATAAGCACACATATTTAGCCTTTAATTTTAGTTATTTAGTTTTTTTTTTTCTTCTCTCTCACACATACACAGGAAAGTATGTGGATCCAGTCTCAGTCTCACTTTAAAATCTACACAGTATTTATAGCTGAAGGCAGCTTTACCATAGGTTCACATTTAGACTGCTGTAAATGGATTTATCTTTTATAGATTCAAACAGAAAATGCTGACGTGTAGTGCCATCTGGCTGCAGAGGTTTTAAATACAGGTGTCTGTGAGAGAAGCAGCATGTAGCAAAGTATATATATATATATATATACACACACACACACACACACACACACACATATATATATATATATATATATATATATATATAAACTGTGAGTTGCAGGGGATAAAGTACAAAACACCCAAATTGTTTTATAGAGCCTCAGCATCCATTATCATTTACCTAATGCGAACCTCATTTTTATTGTTTACTCAGTTCTCGTGAGAAACAAATCGAGTTACAGAAGTGCTCATCTTACATCTCTGATCCTCTCTGGCGTGTATCTGCATTCATGCGGCCTTAAGTGCTGGAGGAAAATATCCATCCCAAAAGCCTTTGAGGGATCCATTGCATAGGGCTTTTTCCAACAAGTACAGATCAATATGGGGCGACTCTCTGCTCCAGCCTTCACAGCTGAAATAATACACCCTTGATCATTTAATTCAGTGTCAGTTTGCTGGAGAAGACCATGGCTGGTGCTATCTTAGAAGATGATGGCTATTGGAGATGAGCTACACAATCACTGGGTTTCCCTTTGCTGCCTGAACTGAAAAGACCTTTTCAGTCCCTGGAGCAGGTTGTTTTCTGATACAGTTTCTCCGTCTGGCCTGACTCAAATCAACTGTGACCTCTAAAGTTTAGGACTTGTTGTGTTTGTTCAATTTTAACCCCCTTTCCCCCAATTCTACGCATCCAAAACTTGTTTGGACAGTGAAGTAATGGTGCTCTTCAACACGTACACATGCGTCGGACTTCATTTCCCATAATGCATCACTGAAGGACATCGGTGGAAAAAGTAAGTAGCGTCCAAAGTACAATTAGTTCCTGCTGGGGCAGGAAAAAAAGACAGTATATAGGTGAAGATAAGTGAGGAGAATAAATGTAAAAGGTTCCTCGTCAGATTTACTGAGCTGCTACGTGCGCAGGTCGAGTTTCATCAGACAGTTGGACGGGGCTTTGTTTTTCAGCGCTACAAACTAGCTTGTTTTCTTCAGCAGGTAACACGACAACAGTCAGATGTCAACTTCAGTCAGAGGCTCTAACATGTTCTCTGTAGAAACTTGATAAACAGAAACACTCTGCAGTAGCTTTAATGGGTCTAAGTGTTGTGATGTGAAACATCAATCAACACGTGATAATAACGTGTCGAAATGGTTATTTACAATGTCCGTAAACCGCTTTTTTAATTAGTTTAACACATAATAATTGTCTTTTGACCGGTCAGCGCCTTAAATTTACTTTCTTCATCTGTTTACAGTAACAATCACAGTTATCTTCAGTTGAGTTTCCACATCTATATTATACATTGTGATTATTGGAGATGTAATTTCCAACTTCAGATATAAACCATTGCAATATCAACTTTACTTTATATATATATATATATATATATATATATATATAAAACCTGTAGATATGTAGATTTCCATTTGTGATCTGTAATGAAGGAACAGTGGAAGATATCTACAATAAATGTTGCCATCAGAGAAGTTAGAGTTGTTGATGTCAACAATTAACATTTTGACTTAATTACAATTGTTTTAGGCATAATCGCATTGTGCAAATGACACATGGGATTAGAAACTGTCTAAAAGATTGCAAGCAGGAAGAATACTATGATAACTATTATATATTGATGCTATTTACAGTTTCTGTTACTGCAGCTGATTAAACGTTATTGTTTCCTTTGTTTTTGTAACATAACTTCTGTGACTCCTCACTTTGCCAAAAAGGTAAAGGCGATTAGTTTGATGTATCGTCATGACCTCTGTCAGTAACTGCTTTCAATAGTTGTCTACAAAATTATGAATTGCTAACACATGGTGTTATACTGTCCATTGACTTTAAACTTTATGTTGCTTTTATGGTTTCTGTCACTTTCATTTTAATTTACTTTAATATCAGTAATGCAGTAGGGGGTAAATCACAAAAATTACAGTAGTAGAGAAAAAAGCAGATTGTTATGAATGATGGCTGCAAGACAGTAAAAATTGGAATCTGACAATCCCAATAAAAATAAACATTACATCATAGAACTAAACTGCTGCAGCAGCCCGCTGTAATGTGAAGTTATTCCTGTTGTTTTATGCTACTCCCGTATTTACAAAGCGGTCGATTTCTGAATTTAGATGGTAGTGATGCCAGTGTGATTGCATCTCTTTGACATGCATTATTTATCAGCATGGCAGAGCTGCAGAGAATTGGAGAACAGCTGCCTGAAGATGTTGGCACAGATGACTGCCTGACTTCATACACACACATCTACAGTCCAGATTTACTCAAGTAAGTTGAAATATTCACTTGTAGATGAATTTCCAAGCACCATCATTGATTTAATGTGTGACACTGAGCTGTCTGTAGTTGACTTTCTGTTGAATCGCTTGTCATTCTAATAGCCGCATTATGTGACCTTTAAGTATTCTCACTTTATTCTGCAGGGATCAGGTTGCTTTCATCACAGGCGGAGGATCTGGCATTGGACTCAGGATAGCTGAAATCTTCATGAGGTGAGGAGGGAGCGCCCAGACTTAGATTTATCAAAATTTAGTCAAATGTCACCCCTCTTACTTTCATTGGTTCACATATAATGTAAGGGAGAGTATGTGAAGGTGCCCTTTACCCTTCTAGCTGTGTTATCTGACAGTCAGACTTGCATAATTTTTCCTATGTGACAAAGCTAAAGTTGCTCAGTAACATACCAGTTTAGCAGAAATAGTTTATCTTTTATATAAATCAACTCCACACCTTGTAACTTTATGTCCGGCTGTTTATAATGCTGACAGCTAAATTTGTGGACTTGAGGTTCACCTCTAACATTCTCTTTGTCCTATTTGTTTTTTGTATTATTCCCCCTGTCTACCTTTTATCCTCACCTGTGCCAATATTCATATTTATATTGAAACAACTGAACATCTCCTTTTTTTTAGTTATATTTAACTCTTTCCCCTCTCTTAGACATGGCTGTGACACTGTGATTGCCAGCAGGAACTTGGACAAGCTCAAAGAGGTTATTTCTCCTGCACTATTTCCACAGTCTTAAAAGATTTATGTCAACCCATGACTAAATGATAATGTGTTGGCCTCATGTAATATGACTGTGTGTCTCCTCAGGCAGCGAAGAAGCTGTCTGCCGTGTCAGGACGCCACTGTCTCCCTTTGTGTATAGATGTGAGGCAGCCTGAGAGCATCGCTGCAGCTGTGGACGAGACTCTGAAAGAGCTGGGGCGTTTAGACATCCTTATTAACAGTATGTTAATATATATGTGTGTGTGTGTGTGTGTGTGTGTGTGTGTGTGTGTGTGTGTGTGTGTGTGTGTGTGTGTGTGTGTGTGTGTGTGTGTTCAATGATTACTATTCAATGTGATATTTCACATTGCCTCCTGTGAAATATGTGCATATATATTTCATGGTGTCTATAGAGCAAGTCAGTGCAAATCTACTATGAGTAAGGTTCAAGTGTGAAAGGTTTTGGTTTAATCATCAACCTCTGTGATGCTGTATCTGTTTTTATCTTCTATCTTTGCACCCTAGTCTTTTACACAATGTTATGTCATTACAAGATAAGAAGTCATTTTTATTGTCCTTGTCTGATTTATTTTTTTTTGCCCTGGTGATAACCACAGTGCTGTTTTTTGACAGATGCTGCTGGAAACTTCCTGTGTCCTGCTAGTGCACTCTCCTTCAATGCATTCAAGACAGTACTGGAGATAGACACTATGGGAACATTCAACACCAGCAAGGTGGTTTATGAGAAGTGGTTCAAGGTACAAATGCATTTTTTCATCAGTCTTCATGAAATCTTATTTCTTAACTTCAAGTAAAAAGCACACACATAAATGATGATAACACTATCTGCAGGGAGATGATTGAGTTTAACATCAATGAATTTAAGGAACATTCATTTTCTGCAGTTCCCCCCGATCACCGGAAGAGGGCAGTAAAGATTAGTTATTACTGAAAGCGCTCTCAAATCTGAATTGGATTAAACTGTAGCTTCTGTTAAATCGAAAGCTGTTTTTGTTTTTGTATTCATTGCTTTAATTTTGACTTTCCCATCATTTGTATTCACAGGATCATGGAGGCAACATAGTAAACATATCTGCAACTCTTGGATACAAAGGCCAGGCCCTCCAGGTGCATGCTGGTTCTGCTAAGGCTGCAAATGGTACAAGATTTTTCCCCCTTTTTTCTACGTAAAATCTCATGTAATTATTTCAAAATGAGAAACTAACGACTCTGTGTTTCCCCATCTTGTCCTCAGATGCCATGACCAAGCATTTGGCTGTGGAGTGGGGGCCCAGTGGGGTGAGAGTCAACACTGTGGCTCCAGGTCCCATCTCAGGCACAGAGGGTTTCCGCAGACTGGGTAAACATAATAGTCACTATTTGACTAATTTAATAGTTGGACATTAAACTTAAGTAAGTCCTGTATTATAAGGTTTTAAATGTCAAGGCTTGAGAAATGAACTTGGTTAAACTTCAAGTAATGCGAAATGCTGTTTTCTAGTAAATTTACAATGACCACTATGTTACCAGTGAATTTGGCAGGCTAGGAAATCTAAAGTAAGTAAAATAAAAAAAACTAAAAAAAAACTAATGTAAAACAATGTAAGTATCAATCTTAGTCATCAATCTTACAATCTAAGTTTTTAAATGTCTCAGGTGGCCCGAGAGGAGAAGCCGCCGGTGCCTTCCAGTCTATTCCTCTGCAGCGAGCAGGCAACAAGACAGAGATGGCCCACTGCACTCTTTTCTTGGCCAGCCAGGCATCCTCCTATGTGACTGGCGCCATCCTGGTGGCGGACGGCGGGGCGTGGTTGACCTCAGCTAATGATGTCTCAATGCTGTTGGGTATAGCCTCCTCTAAATCCGCTAAACTCTGAACTGGGGCTCTCCTGTCCTCCTCCTGACCCAGGTGTGTAGGAGGAGGTGCAGTTTGAGGTCCACATGGAGAGAAAGTATGACTGGGAATGAAGTGATAGAGTCTCATGAAAGCTTAGATTGATTAAGTGTGTTTTAGTTTGTCTTCTGTATATATTGCATAAGGATATTTAAAGAAACACATTAACCCATTTGTCTCTTTTATTTTTTTTTTTTACAGGTTATTGGTCATCTGAAAAGAAAAGAGACAAGTAAATGCTGAAAACAAAAGGGCAATTTTAGGAGCCATCTGCAGTCCTGATAAACTACAGCGTTTGTGTTTCTCGCACTCACCGTCTTGAGAGTTTATTGTGAAGTGGCCGGAGGATTTTAATGCAAACACACTAAACTTGCTGTATGAAATGAATTTTTAATCATAATAAGTAACTTGAACTTTACAAAGTCAGAGATGTTCACACAATACATACGTAAAACGTTTTTTTTTGTCAAGACCTCTCATTTATTAATAAAATGTTTATTTACTATAATGACTACAGTTTTCTGTGCTCTGGTAAAAAGATCCAACTTCTTGGGGGAAAAAACTGCTTAACTCCTAATTTTGGTTTGTTTATTTGCATGTGAAATTAATTCAAGTTTCAAAATTAGAGAGTAGAAATCACTTGTTTTTTTTTTCTTGCAGCTCAGATCTTTGCCTAGTGGTTGCAAGCGTATAATTAATTGTCGTAAACGGGATAGAAGCCAAAAAAATGGTTGAGAGCCATTAAACTAAATGACCACAGTGAAATCACTGGAAATTTAATACCGCCAAGAGCCAGACGGTGGCGCCAAAACATTACAAATACAATCATACCCAAAAGTCAGAAAATGCAACACTTCTTTCAGAAAATTGTTGAAATTGTAAATGTTTTGGTATTCACGTGTCAAACTTGATCAAAATTGAAAAAAAAAAAAAAAAAATCAAAATATCCCCTGGACAAAATTATTGGCATCTTGTCAATATTGTAAGGAATAATTACATTTCAAGCACATGATACTCCTGTAATTTGTAAAGTAACACGTGCTGGCTATGTAGTAATCACCCTTGCAACCAGTTAAAATGAAGGAAAGTTGACTCAACCTTTGTGTTGTGTGTACCACACTGAGCACGGAGAAAAGAAGGAAGAGCAAAGAGTCGTCTGTGGATTTGAGAGCTAAAATTGTGGAAAAACATGGACAATCTCAAGGCTACGAGTCCATCTGCAGAGATCTTAATCTCAATCAGCTTCCAAACAAATTGAAGCTGATCTGCAGACACAGAGTACAACAAAGTACGTCAGCTCACCATCCGTCACCATCTGAATAAAAAGGGATTTTATGGTAGGAAACCCAGGAGGACACCACTGCTGACACAAAGGCTTAAAAAAGCCAGGCTGGACTTTGCCAAAACTTACGTGATGAAACCACATTCCTTCACGAACAACATACTGTGGACAAATGAGACTAAAACAGAGCTTTTTGTTAAAGTACATCATGGCACTGTTTACAGAAAACAACATGAGGCCTTGATAGAAAATAACACAGTCCCTTCAGTTCAACATGGTGAAGGTTAGCAGATGTTTTAAGAAGACATGGCGTTGCTTTGCTGCTTCTGACACCAGATGTCTTCACTGTGTGAATGACATCATTAAATCTGATGGTTACTAAAGAGTTTTGTGGCTCTACGTAGTAGCTAGTGTCAGAAAGCTGCGTCTCCACTGGAGGTCAAAAAGCAGTTGGAAGAAGACATCCTTTAAATATAAAAGACCTGGAACGTTTTGCAAAAGAAGAGTGGTCTAAAATTTAAGTAGAGAGGTGTAAGAATCTCATTCGTGGTTATAGGAAGTCGTTGATTTCAGTTTTTTTTCCCTCAAAGTGTGTGCTAGCAAATATTGAGTTATAGTTTTATGTCAAATTTTATCAAGTTTGACTTTTTTCTCATTTTTTGTGTTGTTCCAATGTGAACAAAAGAAATTAACGTGTGAATAGCAAATCATTTGTAACTGAAACAATTTTCTGGGAAAGGTTGTGTATTATCTGTAAGAAATGCAAGGGTGCTGATATTTTTTGGCCATGACTGTTCCTCTATTTGAATCTGTTTTGTCAAAAATAATAAATCTCACGTATCTATGTGTTGACCAACAGCGTCGCGTTGGTTGATGTTATCATTGTTACTTAAAAAGAACCAGTTTGACTGATGGACCTTCACAGATCATATCCATCCTGCTGAAGTGTCACTGAGCTCCTCTAATTGACCCTGAACTCTGACCTAAGTGCGCGTGAAAAGGTGAACGCGCATTCACCAAAAACAAAGTCATTCTCTTGACACAATATCGCAAATGAGTGTTTCGTGCATCACCTCCGAGTTTTGTGCATAAACACAACCGATGAGGGCCCAGCTGGTAGCTGCCATAAAACCCGATGATACTGCAGGGTGTCTTGTACGCGTGCGTGAAACGTCAGTGGTGTGTATGCGGCTGGAGGAGGAGGAGGAGGAGGAGGATGGGACACTGCTGATGCTGATGCGAGAGCTTTCGGTGTCTGTGATCAACATCGGTGGACTGCCTGCCATAGGAGCTTTTATGGTCTGATTTAATTCACCCTTCGTTTCATTTTTGGGCTTTGATTATCATCTCTCAGACTGATCTCGAGCAGTTTTGACACGACAATAACAAGAAGAATCGGAGGTTTTGTCTCGTCACTCGTCTGGCCTGTCCTGTTACTGACACAGGTGGATTGCTGCTGTGGGGGAAGAAGAGGAGGGGAAAATGGGCATCGAAATGAAGACGTAATATCGGACAACCACGGAGACGACGTTCACCGTAATCGCCTCTTAAACAGCGGGTTATTAACACAAACGTTTGGTTTTATTTCCAGTCAGAGGTGGTGCTGGTGGAGGGGAGGGGGTGGACCGTAAGCTAGCTAATAGGCTAATTTCGCTAGCTAGTCAGTTAGCCAATGGCACGGAAGAAGTGGGATGCTCGAAGGAGGAGTTAGCGTTAGTTGCTAGCATAAATTCATTTGAGGAAAGACGAGTCGACGATGTGTGAAGTATTAACCCGCCGGGTAACGAGTCGCTATGATTTAACCGTTACGTTACGTTACGTTTCGAGGCTAATTCAGGTTTGTGTTAACGCCGGTTACGTCGTTTTTCCTCAGCGCACCGTCTCCTCAGTAAATTAGCTCGCGATGGATAAGACCAGATAACCGGGGCTAGTGAAGCTAATGTTGACAAACAGTGTTGATTTTTAACGCCGTTTATCTCTCACCGTGCCGTGTGTGTGTGTGTGTTTTCTCCTTCGGTCAATATTACCAGCTTTCACACCGACGTGAAGCATGTTGACGTTGGATTTGCTGAAGCTGGAACATTTGGCAACAACCAGGAGTGGATCTGCTTTGACAGAGAGGGACATAGTGAGTCTAAACACATCTACATCACTGCTGTTTTCAGTCAAACTAAGACATGAATATGACTTTTGAGTTTAGGTAACGTTGATGTTGAGATGTGGAAGGCAACCACTTAATTTAAAACAACAAATCTGATCTTAATTTGTTGCCTGATTGACATATTGTCAAAGTCCACCGTCTCTTTTAAATTATTCCTACTAATTTCATTGTATGTAGTTATTTATAAAGTCACAATACCAGCTTATTATTAAATGCCAACTGTTAGACAATGTTCATAGGTGTCAGACACGTTTATTTCAAGATCACAGTGAAACTGCGTCGTGTCATTTTAAAAACATGGCAATTAAATTGAAGTGCTGCATCTTGACGACAGCAGTGAGATAAAACGTCACCAGCTTTCTCAAGTTTGCACAGGGGATCAGGCGATATAAATGGAGCCGACAGTCCTCTCCAGCCCTCTGGGGCACACGCAGTGGGAGTCAGACCAGCCATTTCCTCTGGGATTTCACACACTTGATTCAGACAATGGAGGTGTGCTCTGTCAAAACAAGAGTGGCCAGACAGGTTTGGATTTCAGAGACGGTGACCAGGATCAAACATCCCAACAAAGAGAGGAAGAAAATGTTTTCCAGGACAAACCGGTAGAGTTGGACAACCTCATAAATGTCTCTGATCTTTCTTGTGGAGATTTGCAGTTTGAGGCTGATCAGCCCACAATTTCCAAAGCTTCTCTCCACACTACTCACCTAGAGGAGTTGTCTTACACAGAAAAAACTGACAGACATGATGAAATTAGTGACTTTACTTTATCGTGGCTTTTTTCTCCCAACCTCACCGATGTGGTGGTAAAAAACTCAGCCTGTGAGGAACTGAATCTGACACAGGAGGCCCATCTTGAGGGCTCACATGCCATCAGCAGTCAGGCTGAGCTAATAAGCCTCAGTGCAATCATCTCTCCATCAAACATTTCCGAGAGGAATACAGAGACCGACACAGGGGAGCCATTTTTGTTGGTAGATCTTCTCTCAAATGAGCCCCTAGAGTCCTCAGGTGAGTTCAGCCCACAGGGTGTCAGTGAGGAGCTGGTAGACCTGTCACAGGTGGAGCAGGAGGTTCCCCCTCCCTCACAGAGCAGGGAGACTTTGTCACCTGAAACCGGAGGCAAAGGTTTATTCCCTGATCAAGTGACTGATCTGCCTGTAACCAGTAGCTCTAGCCTGGAAGATTTACCTGAGAACTGCTTCTCACTAAACTACGTCAGCACACCGCTGGAGTGCTTCGAAGGATCCGTGCCTTTGTTGGATTTAGAGGTTCCAGATTGTGACAGCAGTCTGAGCCTGTGCCCAGCCAGTCCTGCCCCTGTTATCTGCCCAGGTACGCTGTTACATTTATCAACAGAGGAGTCACAGGTGGAACACTCAGGAGCTGCTGTAATTAAAAATCTGACTTCAGAGCAACAAGGTGAGAGTGACTCATTTGCTCTTGGTTTGACAACCGAACCATCACTAACAGTGCCTCAGGCTGAAGATGCCTCCATCCGGAGTGATCTCACCAGTGACAGTAACTCTTCTGTGGAGAATGTGTCTAAGGATTTGATGGAGGACAAAATTTGTTCTGAAGCCAAAAATCAGGGGGACGAGGCAATGGCTTTGGATCTGTGCTTGACTGCTGATGAGGTCCATGACGAGGAAACGTGGGACTTGAAACCACAGGAGGGTGTAGAGCGAGGAAGTGTTCCCGATCCAACAACTGAACAGAGGGCAGAGGAGAGCGTGATAGACATTAACCAGCTTGATGGATCAGACTGTCATGAAGTAAACTCTTTTGATTTTTCAGTTCAGGACTTAAACAGCTCTTCTCATGAAGCTGGATGGACTAGTGAGCAAACTGTGGAGACGGTTTCTCTCTCTAAGATGGTGGTAGATGACTCACTGCCAATGGTTTCAGCTGTGAATACAAGGGAGGAAGACATCTCTCCTCTAAAAGCGGTGTTTGACGCTTTAGACCAAGATGGAGATGGCTTTGTTCGAATCGAAGAGTTTATGGAGTTTGCTGCTGCGTATGGGGCCGACCAGGTGAGATCCCTCCCTTGTTTTTCTGTTGATTTATTTATTTATTTTGGAGCGAGAGCAGCAACCAGCTAATGCATGCTGAGTGGAGTTTTGTGTAAAACCATATAAAGCTCCATATACGTAAATGATTTATTATTGATTTTCTGCTCAAGCTTGGAGAGCTTCCTGCAAACAGTCTGCTTAATTTGATCAGTTGAAATTCATCCGGCTGATGTCACTTTGCAGTATTTCAAGTTGGTTAGGATCCAAATCTGTTTTAAATTCACTGTTTTTTTTTTTTTTATTGATATCTCTACTATTGTTCTAATTCATATCTTGTTCTTTGTAAAATTGGGCCCTTATTCTGAGTTTTTTTTTTTTTAATGAACTGCATCTGACTTGTGTTGTTTTGCCCCAACTGGCAGCTCTCAATGCTCACTTTAATAGATTTAGCTAATACCGCTGCATATTGTTAAAACTGAGCTGGGATTAGTTTGCCAGCTATATTTGGTGTGTGTTCAAGGAGCAGGATTTGGTTTATCATGGAGAGATAAATCTTTAAAGCATATTGGCTGTAATGAATTCTGTCAGGCCTGGAACTTCTCCATATGTGAAACACACAGTTTCCCATTTGCATATCCTGTGTTTGTGGTTTGGGGATAATCTCTTGTGAAATGGCTGATGTTTCTCACTCCAACTCCACCCATGACACTCAGCCATTTGTAGTACCTCGCCCCTTAACACCAGGCCTTTAACTTGATTTTGTTAGACGTTTTACTTTTACAGATTGCACTTGAAAGAAATAAAACTTAAATGTTTTTGGGTACTATAGGTTTCTCCTCATAAACAGAAAGTTAAACATGTGACAGACATCACACATAGGAAAAAAAAATGATGTCAGTTTCTATTCCTGTCAGATGTGGTTTTTTTTGTTTTGTTTTGTTTTGTTGTGTTTGCCCATTGTGCTGTTTACAGGAACCTGACTGATCTTCACACCTCACCACGATCACACCGTTTGCAAATAACAGCAAAAAGAGATTGATGCAAATGATACAATTTAACTGCTAACCAATATAAGAATAACAGTTAAGTGGGCTCATGTATGTATGATATCTCTTGCAGCTCATTATGACTCACCCATCCTCTCTAGTTTTGTCTGGCAACATAATTTAGAAAATATTAACCAGCTTAATTTCAATTTTTTTTTTTTTTTGATGGACTTTAAATGGCACTTGGGTGAGTGTGGGTGCTTGCTGGTGCTCCACACAGTGTGGTGCTGGCTCTCTAATGCTTTTTAATCCTTTCTCTCCCAGTTCAAAGCGCCTCTATCGCCCCTGATCTGTCCTGTGTCTAGCTGTAGATATCTGTGGCTCCCCAGACAGGGAATTGTGAAGGATTAAGAGTAAAATGTGTTTTCCTGAGTCAGAGGGACCTCATGGTTTGGGTGCTGTCCATCAACTGTCCATGACCTTGTTTTGAGGGACAGAGCTGGGTTTTTTGTCATGTTAGTCAAATGTAAATCTATTCCACCTGTTGTTTGGTCTGGTAGCTCCACAGGTGATACATTTACATGACACTTGGTGTTGGTTTTATTTCATAGGTGTGGTCTATTTTACTTTTTATTCCTTACTGTTTGGTTTCTGGTGGACTTCTCCTCCCAAGTACAGAGCTTCCAGCAGTTTCCCTTGGACCTCAGCCTCTTAAAGGTTCCCCAGGACAGCTAGCTATCCAGATTGTGAGGATTGATTGCTTTTGCGTCTTTGTGTTTAGCTATCGGATATCAGGGTTCTTTGAGCTGTCGAAGCTTATTTGTGCCCTTACAGTAAACTTGTCTCAGATTTCTGTCCCTGCGTGATCAGAGAGAGGCAGAGGATTTCGCGTGGTTTCCTTTCTTTTCATTGACAATAAGTGAGGCGGCAGGAGACAGACTTGTCTTCAGAATTTCTGGAATGTTACATAATGCTCGTAACCTTCCAATGGATTTGGCATCCATTAGCTGAACTCGAGCATCAATGGGAAATTCAGGTCTGATCTAACGATGCTTGCACATGCACACACGCACGCACATAATTGTTTCCTCGCTGAGGTAACAAAAGCTTCTCTCATCTCATATCTGGAAAACATGGGAATGTGCTTTTCATATTTGAATAGGCTTTACCCTGAAATGTCCTTGTGTTCTGGTTATCTGAAGATAAAAGCGGTTTGAATAACCTCCACGCCTCGGCGGCTCCAATTGGTGAAAATTGTGATGTTGACTACGGTGGTAACACAAGTAATTTAACATTGTGGTTGCGTTAACCGCAGGGCAATAAATGATAGTAATTCAAAAGGGCATCCATAAATAACTTTAAAAAAATGCAAAGGTTAAGTTGCTGGTAATGATGTAAGTGAATTGAAGGTGGGGTTAGGAGTTGAGCTCAGGCTGTCACAAGGAGATTTATAAGATGGGAAAAACATACAGGAACAATAAATAGTGTTGGTGTAGTTATTAATTGTTATTGTGTCTCCAGGCTTCATAGATCAGTCTGTTTTCCTTGTGGTGTTCTCCGTCTGCCAAGCTTCTGTACAACAGGCAGTCCTTCATGTTTGTATTTGTATTATCACAGTTTTAGCTGAGGGCTGTGAGCGGGTCTCGCATGTTGGTTATCCTGTACCGCTTTGCAAATGTCCCAGCAACCTGTCAGAGACAGCAGGAAGGTATTCATGAGGTATTTGCATGCATGTTCAGCCAGCACTCGTGTGCCAAGCATGCAAATGTCGGCTCCAGAATTGTTCCAGGATACAATTGTGTGCTAACACACATATTATATTGTGTGTGTGTGTGGTGTGAATATGAGCATCATGTAAAGTAGAAGATGAAATACAGCCTATGCATTTTATATTTTTGTCAAAGTGCAAACACGTTGCTATTGTTGGAGAAACATGACACATCCTCACCAGTGAGTTAAATCACACGTTCCTCTATAAAATCCCAACACTTGCTTTACAAGATCAGAATCTGCCACTTTTCTGGTTGAAACGCTTTTCACATCTTGAAGTGAAAATTTATGGTTCACCAGTTAAAGATTGACTCGTAACCTTTACTGTAGTTATGAAATCATTGTCATGAAAACATCTAATTAAATGTAGATTAGTTATATTTCTTAACTATGAGCAATAAACGTTGACCTGCTGTTACCTGCGCAGGTTGTACTTTTGTAAGATGTTTTGACAAAAAATAGGTTAAAAAAAAAAAAAAAGAATGCAAATAGTCCTGCAGGCATGCACCAGATCTGGGCATTTAGTCATTGAAAAGGTCTTTCCAACCTCCCCTGGTTTTGACCCTGATTCACAAAAGCTGCACTGAACTGCATTGTGGTCGAGTCTCCCCTCGTCAGTCGACACTCGCTACCCAACGTTGGCCAACCTCCCGCCCCTCACCCGCTGCTTTTATGTACTGCCTCTCTAATCTACAATGGAATGTCCCATTACCCTGAAACATCTCCCCCTTTTTTAATTCACTTCAGCGTGCACGTGGTTTTCATGTTTTATAGTCGAAGATAATTCTGACATATTTATTCCGCCGACCCACTAGGCTTATGATGGTGGTTGTCGGAGTTTTTTCTTTGTTGTTGTTTTTTTTTTTTTGTTCAGAAACTATTGTGAAAATCCCCTCTAGGAAAGACACTCTCACCAAAGGGTATTCTTCTCCATGGGGTTATGCACAACAGTGGTCTGTGTGGAGGCGGTCAGGCGTGTCCCGGCACTGATTAGACACAAATAGAGGAAACAGAAAAACCACAGTGCCTTCACTGCTCCACTGAGCAGAGGAACTGACAAAGAGTTTCGTTCGAGTTTAGTTTAGATACATGTATATGTATATGTGTGTATGTATGTATGTGTATATATATATATATATATATATATCTGAACTTTACCACTGTCTCAAGTCTGTGTTTATGAGGTGTAACTATGTCTGCTTTATCTCATCACATAACATAGAATTAATGATGATACTATGAATTACAGTTTCAAAAATACAGGCTAACCTTTTGAAATGAAGCATTAAAAGGCAAGAAAACCAGACATTTATCACAATAGACGTCCAAGTTCACATCAGCAGCAGTCAGTAGGTCAAATGTCGACTACATTAAAGTTCGAACTAACAATCAAAACAAGGATAACTACATAAATTTATACCCGCTGACGGAACACAGTGCTTCCAACAGTATTTAATTAAATAAACAGAACACGCAGATGTTGAGTAATTTGTGAAAACAGGGACAGTTTGCCAGTTGAACAGCTGTGCAGCGGCTTTTCCAGAGTCTCGTGGCCAAATAGCCGCTGAGCTGAAATCAAAGTCACCTTTCGTTTTTAGGTTAGACCTAGGAATAGCCAACAGGCTCCGCTCACAAGACCTGAGGGGCCTGGCACCGTGAACAGGATGTAGGCCGTGGATAGTTTCCACAAGATAGTAGATTTAAACCCACTCTGGTCACCTCGGTTGTCAAAGTCATTATATTACAGATGGTTTATTGTACTATCAGTATTTTACCACTGAAGCAATAACCTGTAATAACTTACTGCTCATGATAACGGTGATGTAAAAATGTCATCCACACCACAGATAGGTCTCTGGTCACACCTCGGTTTCTCATCTCACTGTGCAGCAGAGGTAACTCGGAATAGTTGCATAGAAGAAAATTATTTCCTGTGAACTCTGATGCTTCACTGTGAAACTAGAAAAAAAAGTGTTTAAAAATCGCACCCACAGATTTCACTTTTGCAAAGACACTGCTGTTTCTTCTTCTTCTTCACCAGCCCTTTCTCATTTTGAAGTATAAAGAAAATCTACAGGATGGACGTGGTTTATCACAACAGAGATGAGAGCTGGATGTTCCTCAATTCCACATGCTAAACTTAACACAGCGGCGTTAACCACCATTCACTGAGATCAGCCGCTCCCTCCCGCTATCACTATACACAGCTGGGTTTAATTCACCAAACCCAGATCATGACAACCACAGTTGTTGGAATGGGTTTATTAGCAGTTTCAGGCTTCTCAGTCGGAGCTCAGCGTTGCTAAGCAGATCAGCTTTGTTTTTCATGTGTGAGTGACATATAAAAAGCGTAGAGAAGAAGAAGAAAGAGAAAGAGAGGCCAATCTCATGACGAAAAGTCTCAGCAAAATGACCATGTTCACATTGTGTTCTTACTTTCTTCGAGGAATAAGTGAAGCAAAACCACAGAAACCTCACTCGACATACTCTCAGGCTCCCTCCCAGCTAATTTTGTCAGGGATACGCGCCCGAAATTATGCTGTAATAACGGGTTTGGTGTGATTTTGTGATGGACAACATTTGACTCGGGTCTATTATTTGTGTAAATAGATTTGATTGCTCAGCGCCACCAGTGACTCTGTAAATACAGAACCGTATCTGTAGTCCTAGTTCTCAGGTTTAAGAGCTCAGGAGCCAGATAACCACTACATGGTAAAAATTTTACCGCCACAACGTGCCAAGAGTTTTGTGCAGGTGACGGCGCTCACAGTACAGATCAGATTAGATATAATTTCACACACACTAGGAGTCAATTTTCAGTGTGAAAAGATTGTTGCTCCAAGCTGCACTGTTGTCTTTTTTTTTTTTTTTTCCTCTGAGGTCATGTGATCATGAAACACACATCACATTCTCTTGTTGCCAGGTTACCGACTGTAGGAATATACAGTATGTAGGTGCACTTATGTAATCCATTTAACACTTGAGTGCAGCTGCGTTTTTGTGCAGAAAAGACTTTACTGCTTCAAAATATGAGTACACATGAATTAAGATTTTCATATTGTGTTGTCATCATACACAGAGGGCATCAACTCAGGCCCTTTTAAACATTTCAAAATCCTCGTAAACCTGCTATTGCCCTCGGTCCAGTAAAGTCAGAAACACTTGACGTGCAGAATTGTTTTATTGCTTGACTTTTTTAATCTGTAATAAGCATATCCTCGTGACCCCCTCGTGACAACAACAGCTTTATTCTTCTTGTCTATGGTCCGAAGTCAGAATACAAACATTGGAGCTAAGTCATTTTTCCCATCGTGCAGGAAAGAAACTTCCCCTTACATCATGTATTACATCATCCAAACAGACCAAATGATAGGGTTATGGTAGATTTTTTTTTCCTGTCACCATTTTGAAATAAAATCAGATTTGAAAGTTGTGTTACTTTTCTCTTTCAGGTGAAGGATTTCACAAAGTTTTTGGATCCCAGCGGTCTGGGCGTGATCAGCTTTGAAGACTTCCACCGTGGGATTTCTGCAATTAGTAATGGAGGTGAGTCATCAGATGCATTCACTGAACCACAGTTCATGAGTAAACCGCCTCACCTCTCAGCCTCTCAATTAGCCCGTCGTCTTGATTTCCATTTGTCAAAACTCCTGTATTTCCTCCCGTGTTATATTGGCTTACCTGCCTTTAATCTAACTCTGCTGTAAAAAGTGCCTCTGCAGCAGATTCTTGCACCTACACTGAGTCTCCAGCATCTGGCCTCGTCTTTTTTTACATTCCCCATGGTGCTAGATATTGTCAACACAGTATGTTCACATCCATCGTTCACCTGAGGTGGGGGATTTTAAAAGGAAAGGCGGAAGACTGACCCAATTTTTTTTTTTGCAACTGGACTCAATGTACTGTTATTCTTTCTTTAACCATTCTGATACCTCCACGCTCCATTTTATACGCTATTTTAAAAACTGGTCTAAGTTGTAACAACTTGTTATTACAGTATTTCCCTCTTGACAGTTATGTCCCTAGGTTTCTCGGGCCCATCCTCAGATATTGGCTTAATCCAAATCGTGAATTGTCTCTGAGCTATTTTCCACGGTCAAAACATGCTACATGATGAATCACACATGCTTTCCGTGTTGACACACCGTACAGGTTTGTAGTGACGTCACTGCGGTAGCTCACCATTTGCCTTCGCGCTACCCAGCGTATCGATTTGTTTGAACCTCTTTCTCAAGGCTTTCTGGGTTGCGGCAGCTCTGGTTACTCAGACCATGAATAAGTCATGCACTGGAAAGCATGAGATGCACAGACACATGGGCTGATTGGCGACGTTTCAGAGCATGAGCGAGAGAGATGGGATTTGGACAGAGAGTCTTATTCACCTAAATTATTAACCATCCTCTCTCACTCCGCCCTGTCCTCTCTGTTTTTCCCTTGTTTATTTCCCTCTGGTTACTAGTTGCAACACTGATATATCTGTGTTTTATCATTCAGTTAACATAAATATCTACTGTCAAACAATTATCCCACACTGTACCATATCATGTAGATGTCAAGGCTCAGAATCTAGCCCGCCGCCGTCGTGTTGCTGCTATCTCGTCTCTTCTGACTGATTTCAGTGTTTTCTGTGTAATCAGCAATGAGGAGTCAGAATCAAATGATTTCCTGCTGGAAGACAGTTTCTCATTAGTGTGCGAGGACCCAAACTCTTCTGTAACTTCCCAAGTGTCTCACACAAGGCTGACAGAATTCCAGTTTGCTTGTAAAGGCAGCATACAATTTTTTACACTTCTGTCAGCTCAGCTATCGATTTTTTTTTTTTAACATCTCCAAGGTCCAATAATGATCTGCACCATTGTTGTAAACACCTCCGCTTTAATCAGAAGCACAAACCCTGCTCTTCCAACCTGGATCCTGCTCTTAAGTTACTTTCATCTTGTTTGTTTTTTACTGTGGTGTCTCCTGTCAGTGGAATTGGGTTGTTTTAATAAAGTGAAGCCTGGCAGCTATGGAAATACCTCCTCCTATGTGGCAGCTCTGGCATGTCTGGACTAAAGAAATGCTAGTCTAGGAAATATTTTTTGATATTAGTCCAGGTGACTCGAACACAAACAGGCTCGTTTCACTGAAATGTCTCGCAGCGTTTACGGGTCTCGAGGAGCAACGGGTTAAATAAGACCGAGATGAACAAAAGCTCATGGGTTTACTGGCTCATTTCGAGAACACTGTTTGTGTTCTCTTTTCTCAGTAGGGTGCTATTCACAGCTCTGTTTACTAGATACAGGAGCCATAGGGGCTGATGGGACTCCATCTTGTCGATGCGTCTCAGGTTACGCTGCTTGTTTTGCAGGTGCTGTCATAGATGCTCGTATTGACAGATTTAAATTACATTTAGGTTACTTTGTGTCCCTTTACTTTAATGTGTAATTTTGCTAATACGCTTTAAAAAAAAAAAAAAAAGAAATTACACGCTTATTGCCCTTGAACTGAAGCGTGCAAAAGTTACACAACTTACCGTCACATCACGCTCTGCTTGCTGACTGTAAATAAGCCAGAGAAGGACAACAGAGACACCGCGTCTTAATGTGCTGATTGCATCTGCAAGTAAACACATTAGAGGCTGAAATATCAGTTTGTCAAACATGGACGTTTACAGTCGGTGTATAAATAGAGTGGCATTTATTTGTTGGCCGATAAACAAAAAAAGAATATATATATATATATATATGTGTGTGTGTATATATATACAGTTTTCTTTCTCTAAGCAAATGTTAATTTGTTTTCAGGTTTAGCAGACATGTAAATGAACATTATTAGGGAAATGCAGTTCAATATGGTTCATATCTAATCATTTCATGTATTTTCTGGGGTGGGTGGTTGGGGGGTTCACAGGCTCCTGAAAATATAACAACATAGCGTACTTGCTGATAGCACATAATGACATATCTAAGATAGAAAGTGTATAATAATTTTCAAGTGTCAGTTTGTTTTATTTTTGCGTTTAATTATCAGTAACATTGTGCATACACAAGTGGGAAAACTTCCATAAAAAGCAGCAGAATGCTACATTTTCCTGTGTATATTTACTTTATACAGTTTCCCGGTGACTTTTTGACTCCTTCTATGTTTGTTGTCACATCTTCCACGTCGTCTTCCTGCTTCACGGTGGTTTGTTTTCTCATGTTCATTAGTGCTGTACACACCGGCCTTATGTTTGCTGGGCGACCTTTTGCTGTTTGACTTTATGTGTTTATTCTGCTCGCATTTAAAACCTGCCTTCTTCCTCTCGTATCTACCAGGTCCAGAGCCACAACTCTACAATGTAAACTACAGTCCGGGGGATGGAGCTGTGGGCTGTCCGGAGGAATATGACGAGGTGAGGCACAGCACACACACGAGCCTTTTTAGTCTGTCTCATAGTCGTGTATCTGGTCCAGTTGTTGTTCCTTCGGTTCCCACTGGTGCACACACAACAGTACAGTGTGAAGGTCACAGGCTGAACTCCCTGTGCACTCTCACTCTTCCCACTGCAATTCACTGAGTGGCTTGCAGAGCTATCATTACCACTCTGTGAATATTCCACTGACTGAACACCCTGGTTTGGCTGACACTAAATAGCATCTGGCGGGCCAGGCTTTTCAGTATTCTTTGACAAATATTGGATTAGCTGGAATGTGCTGGAGTTTTTACATGTGTGTGGACTTGTGTTTTTACAGTTGTGGTCAACATATCTAGAATTCCTGTCTCCTCTTGTGCACGCAACTTGTATATTTAACCATCATTGTTGCTGGCCTCCGCAAAAATAGAAATGTTTCTGCTATTGTGTGCACATCGAGGACTGCAGGGCCTACCTACGTAGGTTGTTTTTGGTCTGGTCATACTGCAACGTGTTAGCACCCTCTCTTGGTCTCGTTTGAAAGTGCAGGGCCGTGCACTTGAGTTAAGAGTGCAAATGGATTCCCATTGAAAACATATTTCAGAGGGCCATCAAGTTGAAGGTGAAATTTAGATAATTGGTGATGGAGGACTTGTTGAATTGTCTGTAAGTGTCTAAATGAGTTAATCAATGAAAAGGCCGGCCTCTTGTGTGTTTTCTAAAGCTGACTGATGTGTGATACAGCCCAGCGACTTGTATATACCTCCTTGTAAGGTGTTACATTAATATGAATGGTCTGTAACTATAATGTGTAGCAAGGTGTGTTTTTTGGTTTGGTTAGATTTTTTTTTCTTTCGTATAGTTACAACCTTGCTACGCTAACACTGAAAATAAATGAACAAAAACATGGATCAGAAAATGGACACAAACAAAAATAGCTGAACCAACAGAGTGACTTACCCGGTTATTTATAAAGGATTTTCTACGTGCAGTATTCTATTTGCTGTAGCTGCTGTTTACTGGAACTCGTAAGCAGAGTTTTGGGGAAGTTTGTGTGTGTTTGAAGTATTTGCCACACCTGTATCCATTGCCTTTTTTTCCCCCCCTTGGGATTCTGGCAGAAAAGGGTTCCTCGCTCTCAATGGCCGTGCTGTTCTTGCCATGTTTGCTCTCAAAACAGGCAAGGTAAGTCTGTCAGAGCGGGAGCCTGGCATCAGAGAAGCAATGCCCCATCTACCTCATTTTTCCTTTGAGAAATATTTTCTACCGTTGCCGACTTTTGCATTTCCACCTCAACAGTCCTCACTGTTTAATTCCTAAATAGAAACGTTACAGCATTAATATGACAGCCTTTACATTTATAACCAATGGTTGTGCTAAAACTTTCCTAAAAACATTAATGTGACGCTCACACTGCCTCTCAGAGAATTACAGCTCAACAGTATGTTAGTTCCTCTGTTGGTGCTCTGGTTCACCGTGCAGCCTGAGACGCAGCTCGGTAGAACATGGCTTAATGATTTATTCTGTCACACTGGGCCAGGAAGTGAAGCTCCCGAGAGCCAGGAAAGATTAAACAGTTATTCAGCTCGATCGTGTGCTGTTTTAACTCGGGGCTGCTAGTCGTTGATTGAGCGTTACAGCTGACTCCTGTTACTCTTTGGACTTTGTCTCTGTCTCCACCCCCACCCCCCACTCTGACCACCCAGTGGAGCTGAACGAGGTGTTACTGTATTTTCCAATTTTTTTCCAACATACTCTCCCTAACGCTCTGTGAGTGAATGTGAGGGAGCAATAGTTGCAGTTATTAGAGGCTCTCAGGACAGGCCAGCTTTCCTGTCTATGAGAGCGGACAGAGAGAATGGTACTGGCCATGGTGGATAGCCCTTTGGGCCCTTTGTCCTCTGCTGCTTCATTTATGATGGTAGGTTATGACTCATCTGTCTTTTCTTCTGTATTGTTTTATAGCTGATAATAATGTCTCTATAATTGCTGACAGCTTCAGATACTCTTTTCTGGCAGGAGTTGTTATGTAGACTTTGTGTTGAGCATTTAGAATTTCGCGTCGGGGTAAAAGCTTTAAGCTCGCTTGTTTTTGTTTAAACTTGTTGCTTAGAGGTTTTGCTGCAGCAGGTTTCTTTTGGAACGAACATCTGAATCACAGCAGACTGTGTTTTTTTTTTTTTTTTTTTTTTTTTTTTAAAGTGACACTTTTATTTGGTTGTCGGTGTAATTGGCATCACTGCCAAGTAGCTCGGGCTTTGAAGATTCAAAATGGACTTTTTCCACACCTGTCGGGGATTTTTTTTCCTCACAAAGGCGAAATAATTCTGGTTCAAATGCACCTTATTATATTTAAAAATATTCTGTATATATTATTGAAACTATACAAGGATGTGTATTTTTATTTGTTGTTAGAACAATACCTGCTCTTTGAGGACCATTCCTATTTTTTCTTCAGTTTTGCAGCAACATTTTGTAGTCTCATGATTTTAATCAGAAAATACAGTGTGCACAGCCTCTCTAGTTTGCATATGGTAAGTTCTGATCACATTCATGCTGTTCATACTATTTAGATCAGTTTTATTTGTATATTTACTGCTTGGTGGACACTCTGTAATTTGTTTTCTCGTCCTGTGTTTGTTACTGCAGCAAAATGAGGTGACAGACAGTGCATACCTTGGCTCTGAGAGCACATACAGTGAGTGTGAGACCTTCACTGATGAGGACACGGGGGCCCTCGTACCTCCCGAAATGCACGAGGATGTGGAGACGGACAGCGGCATCGAGGCCACGCTGCATGACCCTGAAGACGGCGGAAACAGGTCAGTAGAACTTTTTTTTTTTTTCTTACCCAAAGCCAGATAATACGCTCATATTTCCCGGACACGTATTTTCTGCGCTGCATGGGTTCAGTGATGGGAAGGATTGTTGTGACCCTGGATGACTTCTTTTATGCATCACCAGTTGTAATCCACTTGTCACGAGAACTAGATCAACATGTTAATGCTGTTCGCTGTTGGATACAAAAATTGACCATAAATGTGAGTCAAATCTCCAGCCAAGGGTTATCCCTGGAGTTACCCTGCGCTGACCTTTCACACAGATCACATGGTGTTGTGTGCCCAGCGCTGGATCACTCAGGTTCTATTTGGGTCAGCAGACAGGCAGATTAAACAGATGCAACAGACAGCTACAACTTTATTGACCCGGCCTCTTGAATTCCTCCGGAAACACCCGTGTGTAGCAGTCAGACATTCAATATTATTACCATTTTTAAGCGTTAAGGTTTCCTGATTGTTATCCTTTTGAATGCAGCTGCTCGTGTGCTCTGGCACCATTCATTGTTGCAGGCAATTTGAGGCAACGTTTCACACAGTCAGCAGGGACGTTCTCTGTTGATGTTTTCTGTTGGGCTGAACAGGAAAGCTCGTTCAGAGATAACTTGAAATGTGCACAGTGTAAGCACAAGAAGCCTTGAACACAAAGTCCTCCACCTCACTTTCAGCACGCCTGAGAGGATCGTGATTTTTATCGTCTTAAAAGACAACTAAATCTGCTCGTTTTTTGCGAATTCTTAGATTGTGGTGTAAGCTGTTGATCACAGTAAGTTCATTATTTTCTCATTGAATGTATCCCCCTCTGGCTCATAAAAGAAATAGACAATGTAACTTTTTTTTTAGGAAGTCTTGTCACAGTGATATTCATCCGTCTTGTGGTTTTTGGCTCACAGTCGCTCTGGACTGAAGTTGGATTCTTTGATTCTTTTGTGTTTGCACCGGAAAATTCCCAGTTATCCTAATCGACGTCGGCACTGCTGCTTGAAGTCGTCAGAACGATGAAGGCCATCTTTTTTTTTTTACTGAGCACATCTGCATTCCAAATGTCTTGCAAACGGGCTGGTGTGATGAACATCCTCAATAACAAGCAAGTTAGTCTGTGTTATACACGCAGCGTTGGATTTTAATTCCTACTTGCTCCTGTAAAAACAGCGTATGTATATTTTGGCCAGTTTGAAGACAACTTGGCCATATGGAAAAGGTAAGCACAAGGGCGAAGTGGAGCCTTTTGAAAATTGATCTTTCTAAGTCAAAAAGTAAAGTCCACACACACTCTGGAATGTCATTCCAAAATAAAAGACAAAGTAGGATCAGAGTAATTAAGATAATCTCAATATTTTTTTTTACTAGTGTAAAACCCTTATCTCTCATCTCCAGGGGATAGAGAATTTAGCTTCCTTGTGCTGATTTGATGAGTTTCTCATTAAAGACAAGTAGCTGCTGCAAATGAAGCCCGTGTATCCACACCAGCGCTCTGTTTATTTAACATTTAGGGCAGACGCAAGGGAGGAAATGCAGAACAGAGAGACCTTATCTGCTGACTGTGTGACCTGTCTCTCCGGCTTGATGACGGAGCAGAGTGGTCCGCCTGACATGGATGTGTGTGGACTTCCCATTCCATGAGTGAGCCTTGAATTCCAGGAAGTGTCGAGTTAGCTCTTTTTTTGTTGTTGTTGTTTTCCCTTTTTTTTTTTTTCCCTTCCCTTCTTTACGGTACGGGCTAATCTGATTTTTTTTTTTTTTTTTTCTCTCCCCTCGACTCACTCACACCATCGTCCTGCCAAGTCTGCTGCTGAGTGGAACTTAAGACTCACAGTGTATGACTCTGTGACCTTTATATTCTCTCACTTCTGCGATGTGTTTACTAAAACCTTGGAAACTTGTTGCTGACTTGCCTCTTTAGAATGAAAATACTCTGATTTGTTAGCTGCTTTATCAAGCTTCGGAATATCTTGGCAGTGAATGAATGGAGTTTGAGTTTATATAATAACATGGGGATGTTTTTCAGACCCAAAACTTTTTTTAATTACTCTTTCAGTGGAACAAAAAGACTAATGATTAGACTGTTTTTCATCTTGTGTTTGACTGTGTCGTGTTAGTCAAATGGACCCTAACTGCTGCCTGCAGCCAAATAAGACATAGTCTGGGAAGAAGAATATGTGCCGGACTGGGAGATTAAGAATCTAACAGGATTAGCTTCCCCCCACCCTCCTCTGTCCTGCCGTTGTGTCCTGCACACACTCGGTCCTTGGAAGGTCAGCGGGACTGTCTGTCGGCCGTTGCTTAGCCTCAAATCTGATTAACCCACTCACAGTCCACCCTTTCTGGTCCAGCCTCAAGTCTTTTCGGTGGTACAGGCGTTGCACCATCAGTCATGTGGCGCTATAGATTGGCAACTCATTAATACGTCGACGGACTTGGCTGTTTTTGTTTAAATGCCAGACCTGTTTCTTTCTCCAAACTGGAGAATCGTAGTTTTATCTTAAATAGGTGTAACCTGTGAAACTTCAGGATTCCTCTCTGGTTGTCTGGTGTTTTAACTCCAGTTGCTCCACGGCTTTCACGCCAGGGCAGCGGAGGCCGCTCAAAAATGCGCTCTCTATCGTCGCCGTCCCTCTGCGTGAGGGACCTCGGTAAGGGGCCAAGTTGTAAGAGCCTGGATAAAGGGTAAGTGGCTTCAAAAATGGTTGTTTTATAATTTAACTACTTCAGCTTAATGTTTGTTTGGATCATTACCGCAGCCGAAACGGCTCTGCTGTCTGATTTAATGAGACTGAAGAATGGCCGCTCATTTGTTAGTCGGACTGCTTTTTCCTCCATAGCGGTTTGTGATTTTAGGTTTTCGCAGCGGCAAATTAAGGTGTTTTTTTTTAAGCTTTGAAACAGACAGAATAAATAACAATCAAAATGGGCTTTGTCATTGTGTGCTGAGAAAGCAAACTTTTCTGCTGAATTGAACATCCTGTGTGTGCTCAAGACTTCTAATATATCCTGTCGGACAACAGGAAAAGACCGGCTTTCCTGTTAAACCAAGATCGAGTTGTTTAAACTCTAGTAACTCACACCGAAGATCCAGATCCATCAAACAGATTTAAGGTCACATAACCAACTAATTGTGAGAGCTGACGTCACAACCGCGTCCCACATTGACCCACGTTAAACCCAACCAAGGCTCCTCCGACTGAAACGTTGTCGCTGCGGTTTTGCGTTGCCATCGAGGTGCAAGACCCTGTCAGGTGCATTTTTTTTTTTTGGCCAAGAGTAGATTCAGGAATTAATGTGAATTAACAGATTACCTTTAACGACAAGTGATCGTTGAACTTGTGCAGATTGCTGTCCTGCCTGGGGCGGGAGATTAATTATACTAGTTTGGGATTTACAGCAGCTCCTGTCATTCCCAGTCTGCTGAGTCCAACTCACAGCCTGCATTTTAGGAGCTTTTAACCTCCATTCTGTCACTTAAACACATTAACATGTTTATATTTTTTTAAGTGAAGTCAGATGATGGGTTTTGTTTGGTTTGGCTGAGATTATTATTATTATTATTATTATTTTTATTTTTTTTTTTACAAATGATTAGACAGATGACATTTTAAAACCTATTTGGTCGTCCATTTCTGTCACCACCCTAAGGCCGTCACATTTTCCCTGCATTATTTTTCTCATACACTAACAGTAATCCCTTCTTATGTGCTCCGCAGGTTTTCCCTAAACTCTGAGCTCCACAACCACTCCTTGGTGACAGTCATCGGTGGAGAGGAGGAGCACTTTGAGGACTTTGGTGAAAGTAATACTTCAGAGTTGCTCCTGGAGAGCAGCGTGGATGGGACGGAGGGGGAAGGCGAATCTCCCCTGGTGCAGCCCCTCGAGCATGTCAATGGCTCCACACTTCTCTCCCCCAGGTATGAACTTGTCTTGTCACATGTTCAAGTTTCTACTAATTCAAACAAAAATGACAAAAGTATCTCGTCCTGTCATATCGAACATTTCAGAAATAACTTTGTCTCCCTATCAAACAAGACACACTAAAAGTTATGTAACCGGTGTGAACATCAATAAAACTAGCACCAGCCTGTCGAATCACAACTTTCTTTTTCTCGACCTTTACTGATAAGAGATGTGACACTGTTACGTACTTAGCTACAATGTCCAGGGCCCTAAATGTTTCTCTGTGTTCTTTAAAGTCCTCTAACAAAAACACTGAGGTCAAACATTGATAAGAATAATCTGGAGACGTCCTTCTCAACTCTATCTGCCTCCTTTTCTCTGCGAAGGGCAAGATAAACAGGAGTGACAAAGTTCATTCCATCCTGCTTACTCTCACTGTTGTGAAGATACTGCAACTGTAGATACTGGGATAAATTCTGTCTGAAATGTTTTAAAGTCTTAAGGGGAAGTGTCTTGTGCCAAACGGGGTTCTGGGACAAGCAGGAGGTGTTCAGAGTTTACACATCTCAAGGAGAATCTAACAAGCTTTACCTCAGAGCTGCTGCAGTACAGAATACAGTGTCTGTCGAACACCAAAACTGAGCCAAGACGCATACGCTCGTCTTTGTCACTGTTCATTTGCGTGGACGCCCCGGGGCCTTAAACGGAGCCTTTTCCTCAGTCATCTCTTTCCCTCCCTCCTCTTGTGTTTTTTCATCAGTGACAGAGACAATGCGTAAATCCCACTTCCTCGATTTCCTTTGCCAGTGCGCGGTTGTTGACGATATGGAAATAGGCTGATCATTTAAGTACAGCGCTGTTAATTCCTACCGTTTTTGAAGGAGTCATTGTTATCATTTTAAACTGCCAATATCACAAAAAAACATCTTGATTATGTTTTATTTTCATATTATACAAAGTAGCTGTGATATTTAGATAGATGTGATAGATTAGTTTGCATACAAGTTGAACATCACTCTTCCTGCGTGTTATGATGGGAAAAAAAAATAAAACTGCCTCCCACAAACTTCACCCACTCGGTGTGAATGCGTCACCGTGTTTTGAGCCACTGGTGCTCACTGCTGGCACATGTTGCCGCGCTGCCCACACACGCGCGCCCCCTCATTTATCTATCTACATATTACAACACTTTGACTACACAAACACGCGTCGCTGCGGCGATTTATCCAACAGTCATCCTTCACGCCGTCAGCAGATGATGGCCGCGTTACAACGCTCCTCTTACGACCATCAAGCTGCACTCACTCAATGTCTGCGCCATGTAAAGCAGCATTTTTTTTCTGCCTACATTAACAAGAACCGGTGCCAGTTTTGTTGCGTAATTCAGACCTGACTCATCCCCCACACACCCCTCCCCCGTATGAACAATCAGCTGCTCGAGGTTGTGTGAGGGGAGGCTACCACTTCCCAGTGTTGAATTAATTGAGTTAATTTCCGTTATTTTATTTATTTTTTATTTAATGAAACCTGAATCATTCTGCAGGTCGTCTCAGCTCTCTGCAAAGACACCAAGGTTAAATACATGAGAATGTTTGGCAGCAGGGACAGAAAATCTTATCAGCGCCGAAGACAGATGAACACGTTCTTTCTCCCAGAATGTTTTGTTTTCCTACACTGTCCAGAAAACAAATCACATCCACACTGCACAGTCTGTTTCACGTCTCCTTCCCACCGAAGCCTCCGCAGTTTATTCTGTCAAAAGCTCTTGTGTGAATTTCACTAACACCTGCACTGTCAGAGGTATCCTGTCCCACCTCAGTGCACCATCGCCACCACCCCCTCGCCGCGCTCCTTCTTGTCTGTCACTCACCACTTCCTCCTCCTCTTCCTCCTTGTTTCCTCTTTCCAGTGCACCTGCTCCTCTCCCTGACTGCTTTCAGAGCTTCCTCAGGGAGGAGGCGCTGGACTTTTTCTGTAGCCAGTGTCACAAACAAATAAGTCGTCTCGAGGACCTCTCCACTCGCCTCAATTTCCTAGAGATGACTAGGTAACACATCATTCACAACCCCGCTCCCGATTAACAAGCTGTGTGAATGTGTTTTGCAGTGCTCAGTAGATTCAGTGTCACGCATGTTCTCATGTGTGCATGACGCGTTGGACTAGCAACAACACGGTGTGTGCTTTGTTATGGACTATTCGTGCAAACACACATCGTGGTGTCTTTTGTGGGTTTGTCTTAAGCCCATCATACCTCACCCTGTGCCTAGTACTTTTTCATCCGCACCCTCTTTTCATGTGTGAGTTGCAGTGTTCGCTTTTAGCACTTCTTGATAGAAAAACAATCAACTGTATAAGTCATGACATCATGTGAAAATAAGAACATCATATAATTTGAAAGAGGTATAGACATATCAAATGATAATATTGCAGGTAAGTGATGTTTGCTTCAGTATTAGTATTATTTTTTGTTCTTCATATCATTAACATTCATGCTTCATTTAAGTTGTTGCAAAGTGCCAGCTGGTAGCTTAATAAAGCTTTTCAAAGAACAGTTGCTGATCCAGGATTAATTACCAGGAACTTAATAACTATGAAATCCTCTTTTCATCTGTTTACCAAATTTGCAAATTTGACCCAGGATGTAGTTTAAACCTCTAGAACACAACACTACTACCTTACATTTAGTTTTATATTTGCTGCTGTGCTTGTGTTAGATTGCTGTGACGTGTGACTGTTTTCCTGCTTAGAATTTGTCTGAAAATGTAGTGAGTTGCTAGTAAGAAAAACACAGCCCATCATGCCCCCTATTTCCCAAAATGGGGCTCCTGTACCAGCAAAGAGAGGGACGGGGGTAGATAAGAGGACCGTTAGGGGATACTTCTCTTTCCTTTTTCTATCCTTTCTCTTCCTGACCATTTTCCTGTTGTTCTGTTTCCCCGTCCAGCGCTGGAAAGAGACTGTCCAGCAAGAAAGTAGCAAGGTAAGCTAAACAGTCATTGTGATTTCGGTCAGTGTCTCACGTTTCTTCTTTGATTAGAACAGATAGATGTGTTTAGCAAAATGAAAATATAACGATATCCTAAAGTATCAAATGTAAACTGACCCCAGAGAGTTGTGATCTTTTTATTTCACGTGTGCAGACATCTCCTCCAGAACAGCTCGATGACTCTGGACACAATGAGCGACTTGACGCGAGACATCCTGGAACTCGCTGACAATGACATCACAGACAAGGTAACGAAATGAACCGATGTCCAGCTGTGGCAGATTACACCTGTCAGTTAGTCAGAAACACCAGCACTGCAAGTAACTCCTCTTATAATATGTTTTTACTTTTTTGTTTTGCTGACTACCCTTTCCCCCTCTCAGGTGCTTCTCCTCGAGCGCCGGGTGGCGGAGCTGGAGAAGGAGTCGGAGGCCTCCGGGGAGCAGCACGCGCGGTTGCGTCAGGAGAATCTTCAGCTGGTGCACAGGGCGAACGCCCTGGAGGAGCAACTGAAAGAGCAGGAGCTTCACGCTGACGAGCGACTACAGCAAGAAACCCGGCGCCACAAGGACGCTCTGAGTAAACTGGAGAGGGAGAGGGGGCTGGAGCTGGAAAACCTGCAGGCCAGGTGAACAAACAAAGAAACACCAAGATGTTGAAAATCAAAATACATTTATTCATGTCAAATTATTTCTTAAATACCAATCTGCCCTTTTGGTTTATTGTTTTTTTTTCTTTGTGTAAAAATATTTTAGAAAAGCATAAAAATATCAATATAATCCAATAAGGATATTATTTAATGTGTTATATCTGAATGACCTGCACATTAAAACCTCATCACTGTCAGTGGATTAGTGTGTCCACACTGCCACCCTCTGGTATATATCTGCCACTGCAACATAAGCTGTCGTTACATTACCACATTGTCATCCATTAACAAATAATCTATGTAATAGTGTTTTTGATGTAAATGTCTAAAATATATATTTGTTTCTCAGGCTGCAGCAAGTGGATGAGGAGAACAGTGAGCTGCGGTCCTGTGTCCCGTGTCTACGAGCAAACATCGAGAGACTAGAGGAGGTGAGAGCGTCTACTCTGTTTTTTCCCTCCTCGGGCTTAAAACCACAGTCTGTCTCATTACTTCCATTAGTCACTTGTCTCAACTCTCTCTTTTACTCCTCACCTGCTATATTTTGTTCGGTTTGTTTTTCCTCCAGGAAAAGAGGAAGTTGCAAGACGAGACAGAAGCCATGTCTGACAGGCTGAACGATGAGATGGAGGCTCGCAGGAAGATGGGGGACAAGTTGAGCCACGAGCGCCACCAGAGTCAGAAGGAGAAGGAGTGCACGCAGGAGGTGGAACCATATTCAAAATATTACACGAGCACGAGTGTCATTTGTCAAAATCCATACTTAAATGACATTGTTATGGTATTTTTGTCCTTTTCTCCTCATGTTAGATCTAACATCTGTCCGTTTGTTTCCACCACAGCTGATTGAAGACCTTCGCAAACAGCTCGAGCACCTGCAGTTGTACAAGTTGGAGGCCGAAGCAAAGAGAGGACGTTCACCAGGCGCAGGGCTGCAGGAGTATCAAACACGCACCCGCGAAGCCGAGCTGGAGCAAGAGATCAAACGACTCAAACAGGTAACGTAAAACACTGAAATGCATATTTGTAGTGTTTCTCAGTCTGTCACTCTAAACGGGATGATTTTTTTTATTAGTAAATTATGGGCATTTTTATCTTTAATGATAGAGACAGTGTATAGAGACAGGAAAAGTGGAAGAGAGTAGGTGAAAGACACACAGGAAAGTTCGACTCGGTCGGGATTCAAACCAGCGAACAACCACATGGTGTATTTACATCAGTGTTGTGCGTCATAAGCATTCGGCTATACAGGCGCCTTAACTGGGATGTCTTTAAAAGGAAGAATCATTTAGCATCTGGCTAATGTTTGAATGCTTTAATCTCTCCAGGACAACCGCAGCTTAAAGGAGCAGAACGACGAGTTAAACGGCCAGATTATCAACCTGAGCATCCAGGGAGCCAAGAACTTGATGTCGGCCTCCTTCTCCGACTCCCTGGCAGCTGAGATCAACTCCGTGTCTCGCACAGAGGTATGTTCAGAAAGCAGGAGAAGATGTAAAAAAAAAAAAAAAAAAATCAACACGTTTTATTTCTGCTAACTTCTGTTTTTCCTTTGTGTTTCCAGCTGATGGAGGCGATCCACAAACAAGAGGAGATCAACTACAGGCTCCAGGACTACATCGACAAAATCATCGTAGCCATCATGGAGTCCAACCCATCGATCCTAGAGGTCAAATAGAGACCGATGCAGCCGCAGTGGCCATGCGGAGTGACTCCACAAGGCTGTTCACAATAATGGAGACTTGACTAAGAGAGAACTACCAGGAGGGGATGTAAAAAAATATATTCTGACATCGTTTTTGGTAGAGGAAAAAAAAAAACAACAACAACAACAACGCACTCAACTCATCCAACCTCTGCTCCCAAAAAAGAAAAGTTTAAGATTTTTAAGAAGTCCCTGGCTGTCAGTGAAAAATAAGCTATTTTCAGTTAGATATCCCTTGAAGTCTGTACTTATTTGTGAGTGTATGTGTTAGCCCTCCTGAAAACACTTGGGTTCTGGTGACTTCCATGTATTTGGCTAGAGGGACCTGAGTTTCCCCCAATTGAACGAATGAACGAATGAATGTGTAAATGTGGGTCAGTATCATTCGGAGTAGAAATCTACCCCCCGTACCTTTGTGGAAAAAAACAAAGTGTCAATGTTTGACTGAGCTAAAAAAAACAAAAAAAAAAACAAAAAAAAAACATAACGACATCATCAACAATAAGACAATTTATACCTAAAGGCCTTAAATGAAAAAGGTGATCAAAGGATACATGAATGAATTCTACATACCACACATGCCTCAGTTCAGTCAGAGGGCTGTGACGTCCTGATCCAGGCTGAGTTGTGTTTCAATCACATGAGAGAAAAAGCCGCATGAAGCTCTGGTCAGGAGAATTTGTTCTTTAATTCAGTTAAAAACGTTTGCTGTGCTGCCTGTCGGTCCCTACAACCGTTGTGTTCTGTCCTTTAACCAAGTTCAGCCGACTTTCCATTGAACCCAAGTGAGGGACGTTTCTATAGGTGGAGGATTAGAAATGCCCGGAGGGTATTTGTGTGTATATGTGTGTACGTGTGAGTGTGTGTGAGGTGTTTTGAAATTTCCCCTCTTTTTTTTTTTTTTTTGCTCTTTACTCAATGGTTTAAAAGAAAAGAAAAAAGAAACAGCGCGGTTACACTAGAAGTCCTAACAAGAATGACAAAGTCGTTCCAGGCTCCAAAATGAAGGAAGCAGCTGGTTGATGTTTTGCTTCATCTCATTTATTTTTACAATGAAACAGGGTCCTGGAGCTCAGGTGGGCTGGAAACCTCAAGTCATTACATTTCCCATCACTCCTTGGCACAAACTTATTTCACTAAATGTAGACTGACCGGTTGTAACTGACAAAAAAAATTACATATATATATACATATATATATATATGACCACCTCATCATCTTGTAAAAATCTCTATACACTTGAATTTAGCTTTAAGGGAAACTGATGAGTGATTATGGGAAATGTAGTTTTATTTTTCTAAGTACAGCCCACCTGATCCCAGCGTTCTCTTGCTGAGTGAAAGTGACAGGGAGCAAACTGATTGAAGTTAACAACCACCCCCCTCTTTTTTTTTTTTTTTTTCGCTGCACAAATGATTTATTGTTTCAAAAAAAAAAAAAAAAAAAAAATGTTAGTGAGACTGAAAAATGCTGAAACTCAGAAGATTCTCTGTGAAGAATCGAACGGTTGTACTTTGCACTAAAGTTTTGTTTTTGATTTCTTTATTGTTTTGTTTTGCTGTTTTTTTTGTTGGAAAAAAAAAAGTGTTTTATTGTGAAGGGATCAAATGATATAAACTCACATTAAAGCGTTCGCAGGTCGGATTTATTCCACGCGTCCTGATCCTCGTTAAGAAAGAAGACATCAAACTAGTCATTATGCCATATTCAATTTGAAAGAAGATTAGTTTTTTTTTCCCGCTATCTGGAGTTTTTTTTGTTTTTTGCCCAGATCTAACCTTCATAATGTTGATGAGACAGACTTTGGTAGCAATAATGCTCAGCATGAAAGTGGACATTGGTGGAGATGCAGATGAACAACCTGCTGTTTTATTTCCTCTGCTGAAGCAGCTTCTGTGTTTATTGAAGACTGATTTTTTTTTTTTTTTTTTTCTTTCTTCTTCTTCTTCTTCTCCTCCTTTGGGACTGACGTTTATCGGTACTGTGCAGCCTCAACATTTTGGGACATTTCTTTCGGACTCAAGAGACTGAACTTATAAAAGTGTCAGATTTACCCACCGGTCCGTTGATTGAAGTGTGGAGGTTGTTTCTGTCCGAACAGCATGGCGTTCTGCACCAGTAGGCTAAGAAGAATCCTATTTTTCACCCTAGTTCACCTCTAAATCTTATCTCACCATTCTTCTTCTTCTTCTTCACCACCTGCCACTCCATGGGAAAAAAATGGCCTTGGATGTAAATGACTTGTACATGTAAAGTTTTTTCTACACTCATTCTAGATTCTAGGTATTTTTATAGCCAGAAAAAGAAGAAAAAACATCTTTTTTTTTTTTTTCTCGTCTTATGCTGAGAGACAGCTGCCTGTATTCTTCTCTAGCATGTAGCGTGTACAGTATCTGTTTTTTTTCTCTCTATCTCTCTCTCATTTTAAATCACATGCAGATATTTATTCATCATTCGACACGAACGATGGCGACTCGCGCTCTGTAATCTCGTTTCGCTGAAAGTATATTTGTACATTTTCTTTCTTTTCTTTTCTTTTTTTTTTTTTTTTTGGAAACTCACAAATTCACGGTGAACGTTTCACGGAGGGAGGATTTATCGAACGGAGAGAGACGCGTTTATGATTTTAAATGTGTCGAGGTTTTGTCGCACTCTTCCATTACGCTGATGTGGCTTTGACCTCTTCAGGGTTGTGATTTTATTTTTTGAATTTTTTTTTTGAGACATATGGCAGAGTCTGTAGTTTCTACTGTTGTCTTCCCCAGATGGAGTCAGGTACTGCATGGAAACACAGATTTTTTTGTTGTTTATTTTTTATTGTATATCTCTGATTCAGATTGATCTACGTTTTCGACTGAGAAATCACACATTATTATATCCAACAGCGGAGTTGTCACACGCACATGACTCCTCACATTCAGGCTTGTTGACGTCATTTTTCTGCCTTTTAGTGTAACTGGAGGTTTGCTCCCCCCTGAACAGATTTAATACTTAATTCTTTAGAATAATGATTAATTTCTACATTACAGGATGACACCGTAACACTCTCTCTCTCTCTCTCTCTGCTTCATATTTTATTGTCAGCTTTTGACAGATAGTTTGAGGACTTAACACGACTGGCAACAGAATAACTAGACAAGCAGGTGAGACCACAAAGCTGATGAAACATTCCCTCTTATAGCAGAGCTGAAGGCGATTGCACTTTAAACCAGATCCAGAGACTCCATTTTAACTCCTGCTCCTCCTTTCAACAAAACAACAACAATAACAATAATAATAATAAAAAACACCAAAGACAAAGACATTTGAACTTTAACTGATCATTTTATTTATCAGGGTCTGGGTGATCACCCCTTTGATCACACTTTCCTATTCTAACAAATCCAGAAATTGACAGACTCTCTCTCTCTTCTCCTCCTCTCTTTCGCTTGCCCTCCAAGAAAAACAAAGAAACTGGTCTGCTAGTCTAAACACTGTGCCTCTGTGTCTCAAACTTTGCCTCTAAACTAACCTGATGATGAGCCCTGGGAAAAAGCACTGACCACGTGACTGTCAGTTTGTTAAATTATAACAATGAAACCTAAACTGTAAATATGAATTGTTCTTTTTTTTTTTTTTTTCTTTCTTTCTTTTTTTGTGAACTTTTTTCTATCTATCTATCTATCTATCTATCTCTTATCGTTCTCTCTCTCTCACGCTCACTTCCAGTGTCCAAAGAAAGTTTTGCTCAAGGCACAAACATCACTACGGGCGTAGTGCATGGCTTGCCATTAACGTGACATGGGAAGATGAAAAGAAAATATTGTAGAAAAGAGAAATTGTAAAAGTTAAATTTATTCCTATTTTCAAAAATAAATGTATAAATTATAACAGTATTGGTTACAGCTGTATATTATTTTTGAAGATCCCCCGTAAATGATCTAATCCTAATTGTTACCGGGGAAAAAATATCATTTCAGTCATTGTAAAAAGAGAAAAAATTTAAAGGTAAACAGTGAAAGTAAGATTAGAAAAATAAATGGAATAAAAGGAGTCTGTGTTGGTTGTGTTTTTATTTTTGCACCACACCATGTTTGCGTATTTTCATATTCTGCACCTTCTGTACATATATTCTTTAGATTTTATTTTTAGTTTGTGTAAAGTTTTCTCTTTTACCACACATAGTATTAACACAATTTAACAGAAGAAAAGTCAGAAAGGTAGTTTTTCCCTCACTAATGCTTGAACTGTCTGTTGATAACAGAAATATTATGTCACGCTGAAGATGTTCTGTTTCCTCGTTTGCTTTGTAAACACCTTGTCAGTCCACCTGCATCCCTCCTCACTTTACTTTTTGTACATTTTGCCTCCAGTGTTTTCTTGCTTTATGTATCAATATTATGTAAACTCACACGTGTCAGATGTGAAAGAAAGATGATCCGTCTATAACCACGTGAGTACAGAGGTGCTAATAATGATGATTATTTTTACTTTTTAATGTCTCATTACACCACAAAACAAATTTATGTTTAAAAAAATATAGAAAAATAGTTAGACCAATGGAAAATCAATTAATCATGAGTAGCATACAATAACTTAATCACTATAGTTAGAAAAAGTTTAAAAAAAAAAAAAAGGTAATAATTCAGAAAAAATACAGATTTCTAACTTAATTTTTACATGATATCTTCTGCACTTTCACAATTTACAATTAATGTTAAATCAAAGGTATCGATTGAAGTCTGATTTGCACGGTCATCGTGAGAACGACTCCATTTACATCTGAGGCGACGGCTCCACCTGCAGTGCAGCTGTTAAGTGTTTATGATGACTGGGGTTTACTACTTTGAAATTATCAGATTTATTTATTGTTAGTTTAAGTCTCATATTTTTTTTTTGTCTGCCATCCACATCCGCTTATGGATTTGGAGTTGTATCACAGTAAAAGATCACTAACACTCAACAGTCACCATGAATCCCACCATAACCTTCCCCTCCTCCATAATTTGTAGTCAAATTTAATCACAACTGTACTTAACTAGAAATATTGACATAACAACATCAACAACAACAACAACATCATCAACAACAACAACAACAATAATAATAATAATAATTTTACGTTTCAGAACTATTATAAAAGACACCATTGGTGAAATCACAGTAATCACAGCTGTTTTCAGTAATAATGTTTACAGATGTTATACACTTACTCATAATTACGTAACATATTTATTCATTAACAAACAAATCTATATAACAAATCAAATATATCCAATTACAGAACTTCAATTTAACACTATTTTAATCTCATTTGTATTTACAATGTCATATTTGAATATAACAGTTTTATCTATTAGGTAATTGTAGTAGTATAGTAGTAATAGTATTAAATTTTGTATTATTGCTGTGAAATGTTTTTATTCTTGTCTGTCCCTGGTTCTTACGAGAAGCCTTGGTCACTAAAAGGTTTTTATTGTAACCACAAATTGTATGAGTCAGCGTGTACTCATCGATCATTCACCAATGATGAACCGTTACCAGCTGTTGATGACGTGATACACAAGTGTTACAAAACAACGTTTTCTTCTCGAACGCCGCACGCGGAACGAATGTGCCTGGAACCTTACGTCTCGTCTTCGCTCAACACGACGTTATTTTGACGGAGAACAAGTCGAACCAAGCGACATGGCGGGACATGTTGTCATGAAATGAGTTGACTGCAGGAACAGTAAGCATCACTGTCACTGTTTAAAAAAGAAAAAACGATTTACTGTGGTTATAAACTGTGTCCACAGGCACAGTTTCTATTATCTTGTTTGAATTTAAACACGCGGCTACGTCACATTTCTAAGAAGCTAGCAGTGAATGCTAATTTCAATAGAGATGTGCGTTTATTTATTTTAATTAACAGCGTCTGTCAGTGACCTGAAACTGCTGAATAGTTCATTTCAGTTGCAAATGTTTCTACTCATATACTACAGACTTTGTTGTTTACAGTTTGTTTCTTCTGTGTTGAGTTTGATGTCTTCATGTAAACATAACTGCTGTTTTTGGCTAAACTGTTCTTTTAATTTCTTCAGCAGATAAAGCCAGCAGTTTTCCAAGATGGAATCACTGACATCAAACACTGATGTCCGCCTCAAGGTGGCTCAGTGTCTCCGGACCCTCACTACCTCCACAGATACCAGAGACATTATTGCTGCTCTTCAATCACTCCAGTCTTACTTGGATGAGGGACCAGAGAGTACGACCACTTCTGTTCAGCGGGCTGAGTTCAGGAGAGCTCACTACACTCGAACTCTTCAGTTTCTTGTCAACAACATCCAGGCAGACTGGTTGAGCAAACTTACAGCTTCCCAACGCACAGAATTATGGGATGGCCTTTTCCTCCGTGGCCCTCCAGAGCAGGCTCTGCTGGTGCTGATGGAGGGAGTAGGAGCGCTGAGGTGGGTGCTCCTAGGACAGTGGTGTGATTATTGTGTGACATTGTTATAATCTTGTGCGTTTATTTATTTATTTCTACGTTACTGTTTCTATTCTACAGAGCAAGCACAAATCTGGATCACCTTGTCAGCATCACAGAGAGGTTTCTTCAGAGCGGTCGCCTCGCTGACCTGCTGTGGTCGTACTGTCTGGATGCAGCTCCGTCTGACTCCCCCCAGCTCCGAGAGACACTGATAGGGCGAATAGTGGCGCTGCCAGATCTCACCGCCAACAAGTTATATCCCAACAACAAGCCCCTCTTTCTTCCTCAGCAGTACTACGTGTTACTTGCCACAGGGATGCTGACTGCTCTAGAGCGGACCTGCCAGGCCCTCAAAGGTAAGGAAACACTTGTTTATTAAAACACTTGTTCTTTTAATAAATGATTTCTTAAAAAATTAACATGTACCTGGATCAACTGTAATTTCTCAATTTGTTTGTGTGTGACAGATAACACCGACTGTTCGTTAACATTTTTGGCTCAGACACTTGGAAAAGTGTGTATCCAAGGACATAGCGGTGAGTTCAACTAACAAACATTAATTATTCTTTTCTTTGACTAGTTCTCTGAGAAGTTAATAGTGTCTTTGTTATTTATTGAAGTGTTGTAAGTGATACAGAATCCTTTATGTCTTCGTCTTCCTACAGATGTGGTCCTGGCAGTTATGGCTCCTCGGCTTTCTGCCTGCACACGCTCAGACATGGTGTGGCAGAGAGTTTGCTGGAAGCTGCTGGAGAACGTCCCACAGCGATGGACAGAGAGCGTGCTCACTGGACTGGTGCAGGCTGTCAGAGGGTAAGGTGTTCGTAGTATTCATTTAAACAGCTAGCTGCTTATATGGACTGTGTTCCAATTCTCTTGCCTCTTTTTTCTCTAGACCTGATGCTTTAGGGCGCATTATTGGGAATCTCGTCTTATCAAATAAAAAGGCCCAGTTTGTCATCACTCATAAACTGCTGTTACTACAATATAAGTATGAGGTAAGATGATAAAGTGCAGCATGACAGTAAATCATAATTGTGTCTTGTATATGTCATATGAAGCATATGTGTTTTTCAGACTCAAGTCTTGAGAATAGTTCTGGGTTACCTCGCAGCAGACAGAGAGCGAAGGCCACTGCTCATACAGGTGAGTTGACTTACAGTGCGTGTTTTCAGAAGCCCAATAATATAATGATAAATTCTGATCCTAAATATTGATCATTGTTTTCAGGTGTTACGGTCTGTGTCGCAGGCCTGGGCTAACCCCAGTGCAGTGAAACACACACCTCTAGAGCAGCAGTTGTATGTTAGCAAGGCCCTGTTGCTGAGTGTGAGTCTGCTGAGAGACTCTGAGCTGCAGGAGCTTCGCTCAGGTACAATTGTCATGACTTGTGATGTTATTCGTCTTTCAAATCGTAGCGGCAGAAGCAGGAATATTATCATATAAATGGTAGGAGATTGTTGCTTCACTGAGCTTTTTCTTTGCTTTTCTCAGAGTTACTTCAGTGTATGCTGGGTGGCATGCAGAGTCACCTGGACAGCAGTGTGGTGCGTGTCAGGCGTATGGGCATGGTGGTGGGAGAGTGTCTGAGCTCTCGCATGAATATTAATGGGACCAAGCTCCAGTTTCAGGTACAGTCTATGTGCATTTAGTGAGAAACAACAAGGTAATTTATGGTAGCTGCCTAGTCAGATCTGTTTTATTTATAACTTAACTGAAGATCCATTAAAAGACCTGTCTGAGTTTGTATTAATCTGTGTTGTGTTGTGTTGTGTTGTAGTATGATCATGACGAGGAAACTCGAGAGCTTCTTTCTCTCATGACTCCTGTCAGTGGTGATGAATCAGAGCCTGAGCCTGCAAATGGGTAGGTGTTGAACTTAGCTGAGGCTGTTAATGACTATATTTGTTAAATGATTAAAACATAAGGTCCATTTGTCAGTCGCCTCATTTTTGTTGGCATTTATTTATTTAACGGAAATTCTCACTCACAGAGTTGAGACAAGTGAAGTGACTTCATCTTCTCAGGATGTAACATCGCAGAATAAATCTGAACCTCAATCATCAAAAACTAAACCAGACTCTGACCTGGATAGGTATGTATGAGCTAAGTGACATTCCTTTAAAGCAGTGGTCATTTCTTGTATTTGTTTTCTTTGTATGAAGGAATTACTGAGGTTAACTTTGAGTCATTATCGCTCCAGTGATGATGAACTCACTCCGTACGACATGTCTGGAGATCAGGAGATGAGTCAGGCATCACCACCTCGTTACCTACGCGACTGTTTGGAAGGTTTGGCTCAACACATCTAATTTCTTCTACTTAGTGACAATGTGATACGGTTGTTTAAAACGTTTGTGTGACTTGTCCCAAGTTCATTAATTCCTAATGCGTCACCCCATACAGCTCTAATATCGTCTGAAGATTCAGTGCGTGTGGAGCTCAGTTTGAGAGTCGCTGAGAGTTTGGTCAGGAAGAACGTCTTTGCAACCAAAGAGGTATAACAGTAACCCAAATGATTACAAAGCCAAAAGCACAGTGATTTGAGTGTTTCCTATTTAATGTCTCTAATTCCTGCCATTACACTATTTTCCCAATATTACAGATCACTCATGTTATGATTCATGTTTATTTTCAGATCAGTGTCCAGCTGACAAAAGTGCTTCTTCACATGGAGGATAAATACAACATAAATGACTTCCTGAGTCTCCGACAAGCGACTATGGTG
Organism: Polydactylus sextarius; assembly: GCA_016801845.1. Lineage (NCBI taxonomy): Eukaryota > Metazoa > Chordata > Actinopteri > Polynemidae > Polydactylus > Polydactylus sextarius. The sequence goes on along the minus strand of CM028920.1, from coordinate 9,675,522 downwards.
GCTCTCACTGCTACTGACTGTGTCCCCGTAAGATATTCTGCTATCCGTTATCTCTATTTTCAGATATCCACTTCGTCTTTTTTTCACTGTATTTATTTATGTTCTTTGGCAGGTGACTCAGTATTTGACCACAGAGTTTTACTCCTTGAACTACAGCCTTCGCCAGCGACTGGATATCTTAGAGGTGACAACAGTTGTGTACCTTCACTGGATAAATGCACTGATTGATTGGATCTCTTCATGTGCATTTATGATGCGGTTTTTGTTTTGGTTCATTAGGTCCTTGCTCTGGCAGCTCAGGAACTTTCTAAGCCAATCACTGAAAAGAGAGATCCATCCACTGGTTCTTCTTCCAGCACTGATTTGGCTCCATACCCCGGTGACAACCCTGTTCACTGGCGGCAAGTAGTAGAGAAGCGGATTCAAAGCAAAACCAAACGCTTCAGCAAGGTATTTAAAGTAGACAGACAGTTTCATCTGCTTTTATTGTCACTGAGTGAGGTTTACTCCTGTAGTTACTCTACATGAATTTCTACAGGGCGCCACTCAACCTCCAGCTCAGGCCACCCCTAACCGTTACGCCTGTGTCGCTGGACACTTCTTTTTTCCACTGCTCAGGAATTATGACAAGCAAGTGTCCTTTTTTACACATTTCACTGGTCAACATTTATCTTTTTTTTTTTAATGCTAAAGTGCATACATATTAAAACAACAGATATGTGTTGTTTTCCTATCAGGCCTCAAGTGACCTTTGACCTCTTGGGCAGTGACCACCTGGTACTGGGAAGGTTGATCCACACGTTGGGGCTCTTCATGCATCTGGCGGTCAATGCACCGGTATTTTTTATTCAACTGAATGTAGAGCTTGATATTAGCAAACATAAACAGTAATATTATTAATTGCAAAGATGATTCACAGTTTACAATATTACAATAAGCTAACCCCATGTCTGTGTAGGCTCTTACTTGAAATCCTTGAAAACGTCAGAACTAAACAAAACTAAGCCCAATTTTTTATTTTTTAATTCAGGTAGCTGCGCAGATGGGTCGTGCTCTGCTGGACTTCGTATGGACGCTGCGCTACCACGTCGATCAGTAAGTATACGGCATATCTGTGTTTCATGCCTGTGAATCTGAGGAAGACAAAAAAAAAAATAATGACCCGAGCAGCCTCAAATGTCTGGATGTGTTGATCTTATTTCAAAATGTCTGTATTAAAGGATGGTGAGACGAGGCATCCTCTTCGCCGTCTGCTCTGTGTTTCTGAGCATGCCCAGTCAAAACCTGTTACTGGACCTTGGTGATCAGCTGTTTGAGACGAGAACTTGGCTGGCAGGTAAGAAAAAAATACTACTGATAACAAAAAAAACATTTTCTTCATGGACCCTGGACAAAGAAATACATTGTTAAATTAACAGCTATGAATACATTGATGAAGTCATAATGTAAAAGCCGGGCAGAAGTTATTACAGTGACAGTGTGTTTCATTAAGATTTATATTTAAACAAAACAATAAATTGTTCATAGGTTACTAATAATAGATTAAACCTAAAACATGTAATTCTTGTAAATGGACTTGCACCTGCATAGTGTAATTCTGTCAGGGATGTCCCTGCTGCTACTCATATCCCTGGATACACAAACACACAGTACGCCCATGCACAGCTGGACTCAACATTTCTGAGAAGTCATGAGGAACTAGGATGTCCTGTACAACACAGACTGTCCGTGACGTGATTGGTTCAACAACTGGATTTTTTTTTTTTAATCCCCATGAGGATAAAAGTAGTTTCATATTTTAACAAGTGACAGAAAATACCAGTATTACGTGTAAGCAAGAGATGTTGATTTTATTTTTATTTTTATTTCTTTTTCACCACTGCTAAAGCTTCTCAAAATCCTTTTTAATGTTTCTTGTGTTCACAGATGTGGCTGAAGGAGACCCTGATGCAGATTGCAGGAGCCTGGCTGTACAAAGCCTGGTGCTGCTGGATAAAAGCTTAAAGAAACAACTACAAGACTCACAAACACTTAGTCTGGAGTCATGATCGCAGCAGCAACAATGAAAAACAAACTATTTTAAGTGTCTGTGCTGGGGAGGGCTATCCCTTACCTCCACCTACGCTCTGGTCGTCACAGAGCCTGGAGACCACAGTTTGGAGGTCAATGGAAGTAATGCTCCGGATATTTGCCGGCACAGAGGTTGTTGTGGTGGCAATGGATGATCCCAGACACTGAAGGATGTCCTTTTAGCTTAAGAGCTGTTTGTTGCAGGTGCTGCAGATTTTTTTTTAATATCCTGGAACAAACAGTCAACCAGAGGAAAGGAAGGACACACACATCTTCCCACATGTTTCTTTGTGTTGTGTTCTTCTACGTACCCAAATCATGCACACGCACGCATATATACATTGATCTATGGTTTAGTGTTCACATGAACATGTTGTGCATAATTTATGAACCAGTTGAAATATTGATTGAATGGAGAATAGGATGCCATTTTTGGCTTGTCAATAAAATGTACATTCATCAGGATATCCTCTTCATCCTCTTTCCTGTACTGGCACATCTCTCTGCTCTGTGGTTATTTGTTTGCAAAGGACATCCTGTGAATATTCACGTGCATGCACACATTTACAAATAATGGAAATACTACTACTATTTCCTCTTGTGACAAATGAAATATGTGCACTCATCTGTCTGTTTGTTCCCAAATGATGAAACATTTTGAAATAAGCAGATGTTTATTGTTTTTATTACCAGTGGCCTTGACATTTTTTTTTTTTTTTTTTTTTTTTTGTGTGTGTTATCTCTCCTTTGTGAATATTTGTCTTTACGTAAATAAGGACAGGATAAGGATGTACAGTAAGAATATAATATTAATAATTGATTCTCATTTGGCAACAAAAACTACAACTAAATATATTTATTTATACTTCAGCAACTGAATTTCATTAATATTTATTTATATAATCAATTAAATCCAACTGGTCAGCCCATTGCCCATTGTACAACTAGTAAATCCATAAAAAAATAATAATGAAAAGTTGAAATTATGTTATATAATCATATAATAAGTAGACAAGCCGTTTCACACAGAATATTAGTTTTTCTTACAGTAAGTATCCGTGTTTTTATCGTGTCGTTTTACTTCGGCTGCTCTCTGCCTTCGACAAACCTCGGACCAGGACCGTTGTTTTCCGTAGCTCCGCCCCCTGTCCAGCCTTTGAGGTTGTCAGGGGCAACTAGGGAAGACGCTTTATGCTCCCTGGAAGTTACGGTCGATTTATAAAGCTGTTTACGGTTTTAGTAACTGGGTCGGCGTTATCCGGAAATATCGACACTGAGGTGGGTCTTGAAACAGTTTATCAGAACAGTTTGTTCTTTTCTTTCGTTTGCAAAGGCCAGTAATAATGCTAACTTTGGCTAGCTTACCTAGCTAGCTAACGGTAGCAGCTAAAGCTAAGATAACCATTTGTCCCATAGTGACAGAACATAACGTTAATGTTAGCTAACAGTGCTAACCACTGGAGTGAAATCATAGTTTTATTATAGTCTACATTGTTTAGTTGTACACGTAAGTAAACTAATGCCAGTTAAGTAAACTACCGTTATAATGTAAAGTGAAATTTTGTTGAGAATCACTGAACGCTATTTAAAGTTAAGTTGTAAGTGGTTATGAAAGCTCTTACAGCATCAGTTAGCCAAACAGCTTCAGCAAATAGTCAGGTACTGAGACGAGAAGCTGCACAATAAAAAGAGAAACGTGGAAGCAAAGACTGCGATGTTTCGTTTAGCTGGTATGTCTTTATTCTTCTTACTGATGTAGAGAGGAGCACTGGGGACATGGCGGTGTATTTTGACCACCGTGTTGAGGCCCCTGAAAGCAGTGTTGTGCCCTGTCACTTGACATGGCATACAGCTCTTCCTGTCCTGGCTGTGGCCTCAAGCAACCCTGTCAATGGAGGAGGCAATGTGGACCTCTACCTGCAGCAGGTAAACACCAGACTTGCATAAGATGCACTTTGTTTTATTCACTGTTTTGGAATATTATCAAAATTGTCTCTCCATATATAGGGGGAGCACGTGGAGAGCTGCCACATAGAGCGTCCACACCAGCCCTCTGTCCTGTGTTGGCATCCCATAAAGCCATTGTTGGCACTAGGCTGGGAGAATGGAGAGGTAATGCTGCTGACGCATCCCTCTGGAGATCAAATAGTCCTTCCCAGCACACATACAGCCTGCATCACGCTGCTGGAGTGGAGCAGCTCTGGTAGCCGCTTGGTATCTGCAGATCAGGTAAGTATGTTACGATGACTGTATAGACAGATACATGTGTGCACACGTATGCATGTCATATAAACATACTGATGCATTCGTAGCCATAGCAGGGTGATCTAAGCATGAATCAAATCAATTGCATATGTGCTCACAATCTGCTACCTTTTTGGACTGCATAAATATAAGCGCAAATATCTTTTTGACAGACTGGAGCTTTAGCTGTATGGAAAGTAGACGCCAGAGGGAGACTTCAAGGAAACCATCTAGTAAAGCATGAATACAACAAGCCTCTAACTTGCTGCATCTTCAAACCTGCCTCACCTGGGGAGTAAGTGGTTGATTTTTATTTTTTATTTTTTTTTCAGCTTATATTGAAATCAGCGTAATTCCATTTACATTATCTGGACCTGAATGTTGTGTTGCTGTAATTAGGACTTAATTATTGTTACAGTGATGTCGCAAAATTAGCACGAGCATCAGTGAGTGGAGATGAGACGGCGTTGGACATGTTCAGCTGGAAGGGAGCACCTCTTAAGATGGGCCCACAGGAGGGACTTGCTTTCTATGTTAGCACTGCAGATGGTGAGAGTTTGTCTTTTTTCATCTGCATTCTGTATTTTAAGGCAATTACTGCCATTGATTTTATCAGTGCTATGTCTGCTTAGAGACAAATTGTGCAGCTCATTACTTAAACAATCTCTGTTTGCTGCCAACTATTTTAAGTATGGTTAGAGCATAAGGTTCACTTAGCAGGCAAAGTAGTGTTATTGATGTGAAATCAGATATCTGGTGAATATCATCATTTTGTATTGAAAGAGATATTTTTTTAATGTTGTGTCTCTTTTATATAGGCAAGGTGCACAGTGTGGATGAGAACTGTAAGACAAGTGCACTTTTCAGTGTGGAGGGTTCAGTCAAGAAACTCTTTTATCTTGACAAGAGGGACGCCCTTGCTGTGATCACAGAGGCGATGATGTTGTCACAATACACTCTGGGACCTGAGGGAGGAGCCCAGGAATTCATGAAGGTATACTAGGATCATTAGTGCTATATGTTTTTAATTAAGTTAAAAGCCATGGTGTTTTAATAGGTCATGTTCATACCTGTAGTGAGAGGAATTTTACACTGTGGATGCAGTTTTGTTTCTGAAAGCCATCTGTAAAAACTAAAAGATTTACATCCACATTAGAAGCTAATAGAAGGTTGATCAGGACTTTGCCCCTAGATTTATTTGATACTGTTGTTTATACAGAAATGTATCTATAAATCAGACCAATGAAGTGTTTGTTCAGTGTTATAAATGCTACATTTATCTAATTCATGCTATTTATTTACATAGTGCTGCTTGTTTTTTTACCTCAGGTTAAATTAAGTAGCAAAAGTGGACAGAATACAGACATTGTCTGGACTGATAACAGCCTCCTCATCACAGCAACAGGGGAACCAGTTATCAGGTCAGTATACACATAGACTGTTTATAGACACAGACACACCATATGAAATCTGAATAATGTCCTGCCTCTGTGTTTTTGTAGGCTGTGGGACCTGGAGCGAGATGACAACTATGTTTTATCACTTGACGAGAGTGTGGGGTTTGAGAGAGGGGAAATGATTAACTGTGTTTCATACTGTGCAGGAAAAGGTAGCTACAACATATTTTCTTTATAAAAATAAAGTGCTTTTTTTCTCCTTTATATTCCTGTGGTTCTGCTCATTTCCACATGTCCTATTTTATCACATTCTTAAAGTTAGACTGATTGCACATATCAGTGTTTGCAAACTTGTTTCAAACCTCAAAAACCCTCAATGCCTTTGTATTACATTGCGGCCTTTTCAGAAATTCTGGCAGCGGGCACCAGCCATGGGCGCATAGCATTATGGAGGATGATGACACGGCCAGGCAGCAGCAAAGGTGACACCAAGACCCAGTGGAAGCTGCAGACTCCCACTGAAATAGAGGGCAATGTCACTCAGCTACAGGTACTGTCTGCCCCCACATTTGTACACCACTGCTCTTATACATTGAATATGACAATGATATCCTTAACAACAAGTTCACTCAGACCTTCAATTTCAGTGGGGCTCCTGCCTGAATCTGCTGGCAGCCAACAACTCAAACACAGTGCTGATCCTTTGTGAGCATGTGATGTCAGCTCACTTCAGCCAGCAGATGGCAGCAGTGCAGCTTACCCCAGCACAGCTCAGCATCACTCACTTCTCCACAGGAGTGCACCTAGCGCTGAAGTCTGACATTCACATCAAGGGAGTGTGTGTGACTAAGGTAAGTCTGGATGAGAAAATATGGAATTGATCTTTACAAAGGTTTACCCATGAAAATATCTGATATCATGGTAACTGCATGTGTGTTTTTATAACAACAGGACTCAGTGACAGTGTGGAGTGGAAAGCAGGTCACTGTCTATGAACTCTCAGGAACAACTCTACGCAGTACAGGTACAACACTCACTAAAAACAGTCTAAAGAGCATTTTACAGGTGTGATACCTCAGAAAAGTATCATCTTCATCTCACCCCTGTCATGTTCATCATCTCACCCCTCTCTTCTCATTTCATTATTTTCTTTCACCTCTGTTCTTTCTCACCTTCCTCTCTGCTAATTTTCCAGGATCATTCCCTTCTGACTCCCATGTGGTAGCTGCACATGGCGAGAACCTTTACACTGTGGAACCAAACAGGGTACAGATCCGCACACCACAGGTCAGTTTGCCTAACTGTGAACATGCTAACTAATATTCTTAATACAGAGATGTCACTGACATATAAATTGTGAATAATAAAATGGGCGGCTGTGTAGCGGGGCTGATATAGAACAGGTCATCCACTGATTAGGTGGTCAGTAATTTGATTCCTGGCTCTTCTTATCTGTCAGGAATTTGCTGCAGATGACTGTTCCATAGTTGTCTGAATGAAATGAAACATGTGTAGAAACATGTATTAGAATAGCATAATACATAGAGGCGCTTGGTGCATGGTTGAATGTCCATTTACCATGATGAAAAAGGCCTCTCTTAAAGGAGTATAAAGACACACATGTAAGTTGTATTTGTTACCACTATTTTTTTCAGGGAACTGTGAAGCAACTGCTGACTTTCTCTAAGGCCGAGGGCAACCCTGTGCTGCTCAGTGTGTGTCAGTCATACCTGGCTGTTGGCACAGACACGGCACACATCCGCGTCTTTGACCTCTCACGAAGGTATGACGGTAGCATGGAAATCTGAATAACTTCCCTGATTTAAAAAAAAAAAAAACATAGGATGAAGAGCTCCAACATACTTCCATGTATTGTACATTTGTGCAAAGTGCTTTCTTGTCCAACAATGGCAGTTTCACCATTTGTCTTTATAGAGATGCCAAAGCTCACTGTAGCGCAAAGAACCTGGCTGAACAGATTGCTAATCTGGGAGCCCTGAGATCAGTCAAGTGCAATGCCAACGGCAGCCAAGTCAGCATCCTGATTTCTCAGGTAAATCACTACGTACAGTCACTATTACTTTCTGGGTTATTAAAGGCACTATTTTTAGCACAAATACTTTGAATTGAAGCCTTTGTATTTTATGTTTATTTTGGCCTCGTTTCATATAAATATCTTTCTTCACTTAACTAATTGTATCTCTTCCTCTCAGGTTAATGGGCGACCTGATCACAAAGTGTACTTTTATGACGTTGAGATGGACACTGTGACACACTTTGACTTCTTTACTGGCAGACCGTCCAGTGGTATCTCGCAGCGTGAAGACAGCGAAAGGTAACTGACATTATTTGTTTTCTGTATTTGTAAATTTCCCATATAAACCATTTTTTTTGGTTGTTTTATTCTCCGTGTGTCCTGTTGGTATTTCAGGCAGCAGTTTCAGACGACAGAGCTCAGTGGTCGGTGCCCTGTATCTCACTTCTGGGATGAGAGCGAACCTCGTCTTTTTGTTTGTGAGACGGTGCCAATCAGCTCTGAAACATCATCAACCAGTTACTTGGATATGGTAAATAAAAAAAAACAAAACAAAAAACAGTGGTTTAACATCAAGATAGCTCACTAAGCAAAGTGTATTAATACTGCTTATAGGATTGACTTTGCTAAAAACATTTACATACATGTTACTCTGAAACCCTTGTGGGAAAACGTGAGAAACAAGAGACGTACATGCGGCTGATTCATTACTTTATCTTTCACAAGCACAATCACAAGTCACAATCTTCTTAAATAAATAAATATTTAATTTAAATTTAGCTTAAAAGGTGTCCTCCTTCCATTTAGGTGGATGTATCCGTGGTGACACTCTTCTGTACTCAGGAGCATGGACTACTCCTACAGGACTGTTACCCCAAACCTGCAGGCCTTCAAGCCCTCCTCGCTCTGGATGTTCCCTACTATTATTTCAGCTGCAAGGTGAGTGAGGAGGACGGTGCCCTGCAATGTGTGTTGTCTCTTCAGTGGGGGGTTTCTTTTAAGGCAAATGGGATTCCTTTCAGAAAAGTTCTAGGTTAGCTGTGTCAGATCTAATGTTTTCTTAATAAATTCCATGTGTTTTTGTTTGCACCCATTACTGTTCTTATGTGAGATTGTGTTTGGTCTAACACACCCCAGCTACTATTTTGGAGGGGTGGTGTCTTTCAACCAGAAGTAAGTATCTGTCCCTTCCACCAAGCTTGAGTATTCTTCACTCCCAGCTTCCAACAACTGTGATTGTGTCCGCCTTGTGATGCATTGAAGCTAAAATGAGAGTTCTGGGTCATGCAGCACAAGAGCATCCCTGATATATGTGTATAGCTCACTAATCTGTGTCCAGTTCTTTATGCTTGTCTTGATGAATAGATTTGGTCTGTGGTGCTTTGGTAATGTTTTGTTTGTTCTGTTTCCTTCCCGTTCCTGAATACATATGTTTGTTAACAGGATTTTTCATTTAATGTCTGTGTTTTACTATGATTCTACTTCACAACATGTTTTACTTATTACACATCATCATGATCTAACCACCCGTAGCCCGGTGAGAAGGATCCAGAGTTACCAGAACCTTCAGCCACAACATCAGCAATTACACATCAGACTCAGCCTTCAAGAGGAGGACCTGTCCAGTTCCCCCACATGGTGTCCAGACGAGCTCTCAGAGACTTTGTGGGTCTTGAGAACTGTGAGAAAGCAACTCGTGACGCCATGCTCAACTTCAGCTTCTACCTGACCATCGGTGACATGGATGAAGCCTTCAAGTCTATCAAGCTCATTAAGAGGTAGGGCATCGTTGTGTGCATGTCATTGTATGTGTCAACTCAGCAGCGTTTGCAAAGAGAGGAGACGTGTAAGATGGCACGTCAGCCGTGATTATATCCCCCTGTTGAACGCTGTCATCACATCCTCCAACAGTCCTGTCCACAGTGACTTCAGTTCAAAGCTTAGCAACGGCCACAGGGAAATCATTGTTACCACAGCCTTGACTCTTCTCTGCTCTGTAGTGGTTTGCAGTGGGAGAGCTGGAACAAATTCCTTTTGATTTGTGTTGAGAATGGGGCATTGTTGCTATTTGCTTTTCGTCACCCCTCATTTCAATCAGCACCTTTGACTACTGAGGTCAAAACTACGACAATAGTTCTGTAACCTTAACTTTGATATGCTTTCTTGAAGTTTGACAGGTGATCATGGGACTCGACGCCGCCTCTTTTGTAATTTTCCTTCAATTTTTTCATGTTTAAAGAATAACTTCATTTTAAACAAGGCACTCAACAGGTCAGAGAGGTGAGTTTTCACATCAGTGTATCATGCTTCATTACATAATATGTAGATATAAATTCAGCAGAGACTGAGATTCTCTGTTCAAATTAGATCCACCAAAGCCAATTTTTTTTTTATTTGTCTATGTAAGTTCATGGAATAGATTTTTAAACACAGGACATGATTAAGGGCTTTTTCTGTGTCTGTGCTGAGGGAAGGAACTCTTCAATGTGTATAAATGTGACTGTTTCTGTTAGTATACGGGTGTGTGCAGAGGGGATGTACTTTTATAAACACACTGTGTCTCACACACACACACACATACGAGGTCCCCCTGCCAGTATGGTCCAAAAGGAGTGCCCTCTCTATTCTTGCAAATGTTGAATAAGGTCACTAAAAGGATATGTGTGTCTGTTCCTGTGTGTGTGTTCGGATGGGTGTGTGTGTGTTGAGTGTGTTGTAAGAAAACATATGTGATTTCATCAAAGATGTGATATTATCTTAAGAAGAATACGTGATTCGAGGCACTCTGGGGCTGAGTTTGTCTGTTGCTGCTTTCGCACGTACAAACATTACGCAAATGGGAACATAGCATATCCCATTGGCCGGATATTCCAAAGAGTTTAATAGGCCTGATGACAGCTTTACTAAGTTCTTCATTGATGGCTATTTTTTACTGCAGCTACTTTTTTTTAAAGATCAGTATTGTGTTCGATTCCCGCATATCTCCACCCACAGGAATGTGTATTTCCTGCAGCAGTAACCTGTATCTTCTGGGACTTCTGGGACTATCTGCTGGAGACTTTAGAAACATTAAAATCTTTTCACACATGAACCTTAAAGGGTCAGTTGACTAAAACTGAAGACATGTAGATGTGTATCTGTGAATAACAAAACCTGTTTTCTCACTAAGAAAAGTTTTGGGAATTCTGTATTAGAAGTGGTTTTACAGCAGATATTTTTGTGCATCTATGGTGTTTTAATTGCCTTTGCAAAGCCGAGAAAATTCTGAACGTTTTAATTCACTTCATCTGAAACATATTCTCACAGTGAACATGCTTCTACTTCCTAAAGCAGCATATCAGAAACAGGTTGAAATGTCTTTATTCAGTTCAGACTGTGTTACTTCCTCTCATTCATCCTGTCCTTGACTTTAGGTGACATGCAGCATGATTATCTGCCCATTTGGATCCCAGGCTTTCTGTCTTTCTCTCTTTATGTCATTGCATTTGGCTTTTAAAAGCAAAAGTCCCCCTTTCCATCAGGAACAAAAATACCAGAGGAAGCGTTCAGGGCAGAGACTGATATATGTTTTTGTAGTCATCATAATTGGCTGTGGTTCATGTAACCATGCTCCAAGTTTAAACCATTTGTCAATGGAAAGTACACTTTGTGTCTCACTGTGTGGAACCATTACAGCTTTTCTTCCATGTCCTTCATTTTTCAAAGAAGCTAGTATCATCTTTCAGGCTGTAATCATCAAAATATAGGTATTTACATGTATCTTCACAGAGGAAAATAGCAATTTCATTTGGTCGATTTACTTATAATTGTGTGTATGTTGGAATTTAAAACTATTCATACAGTGCTCTCAGTGGAAATGAGTTGAGATGAATGTTTGAAATGTGTCTCTGGTTAGAGCCATTTGTTTCTTTGTGCTCAATAGCTATAGCATACTACACCTGTAGCCACTTTATTATGCACCATATTTTTACTGTGTATTGTAACTATAAACTATTAACTCAAAGTATAAAAAGACAAGCAAAGAGGAAATAGTGGATGAAGCGTGGTGGTTCATTAGAAACACACGTGAAAAAGTTTTTTTTTTTTTTAATTCGAATAGTTAGTTTAGTGAATTTCTTGTAGTGTCGGACACCAAAACAGTAACAGCAACAACCACAGCATTCGAATATTTATCAATAAATTTATTGAATTAATATGATATATTATTATTTTTTTAATGTGCCTCCATTTTTTTTTTTTTTTTTGCGGTGTGGGAAACCCACAGATAGCCTGGAGTTCTTTGCAGTTGATATGGTCACAATAATACTACTACTAATGATAGCACTATTCTTTACACAACTATATTATATTAATTTAAGTATACAATATGTACCACAAGCGAGCAGAGTTTCATTTGGCAAAAATCATGAAAAGTGAATGTAAGTACTGAAATGTGTATGTCATTTCACGGTGGAGTACAAAACATTTGTTTCTATCAATTTAACAAATTCTGCTAAAAAATTTCAAGTCAATTCACATTAATTGTGGCAAGTCACCTGCCTTATTTATTTTCTTTTTTATTTTCAAGAAATAAGATATTTATGTGCAGTGTGGGGGATATTGCCTGGATGCATAGATATATTTGGTCAAATATCTTCTCTTATCGGCTGTTTGTAATTTGGATTAGCCAACCAAAAGTTCTCTGATGTTGACGACTCTTCCGCTTTTACCTTGTTAGTTTACCTACTTATTTGCAACATATATCATTAACATTAATATGTCATAAAATTGTAATACGCTTTAAAAGTCTGAAAACAAATATGAGGTATTCTGGTATTATATTTTCAACATCTTTCATCATTTCCAATTTTATAATTATACGGGAGGCCATTTAATAAGTGCACATATAGCAAAAATAGGTCAAGTTCCAGCTTGATCGTTTCTTAAGAAGACGTTTTTTCTAATAAGACAGACTTCGTCTAAACCCCATGGTTAGCTACCATTTAGTTCACCCAAGCATGAATAAATGAAACATCATAAAATATGTTGGGGAGTTTGGAGCTGAATTTTTTTTTTTTTTAAATCATAAATCTGTGACTTTTGTGCACTGAGCAGCAAAATAATTCAAATTTTTGTTAGTGGTGGGAGGAGTTGTGAAGTATAGATTTTTATATTTGCAGGTCCATGTTAGTCCAGCCATCGTAGAGCCACAGGAATGTCCTCTTCTCTTGAGAGTCACACTGAAGGCACCAGCTAAAGTAAAACAGGAATAGTTGCGTGCACAGTCTTGTCAGTGCAGTGAGTTACTCCATATTGACTTGGCTTTGTGAGATCACATGGCTCAACAAGGCGATTCCACGTAGTCATTGTCTAGACGTGGGTGGAAAGGTGACGCCAGTGAACGGCTTATGATTATAACTGGAGGTGTGAGGCAGTCATCACGGCGGTGTAAAATGTTCCAGATAAGCATGGCTGCAGCTAACGTGGCCAGCAGGCAAGCAGCTATGTCCAAGTAGCAGGAGTAGGACAGATGTGTGTAAGGTCCGATCTTGTAGAAGGTCACAAGTCCAATCACGAGCACAAAACCTGCACAGGGACACAGAGACAGAGTATTAATGAGTGAAAATCAACTTGAATTTAGCAACTCAAATTTAAAAAAGTCAAATTTTAGCTGAATATATTTATTGAATATTTAACTATTTAAGGTTTTTCTGTTTGCTGCGTTGTTTCGGTGGTATTGTGGTTCACATTTAGATAAAAAGACAATGACATCTTTCATATTAATACACTTGCTATGAGCTGCAAAGATTGTGGTTTTACTGGCCACTGAATAAATATTCTTAAGTAATAATTTCATGTATGGACGCAACAAAAAAAAAGTGCTTAATCTCTGTCACGTAGCTGAAGCTGAAACAAGATTGACACTAGGTAAAGCATGTAACACGAGCTAAATAAAATAAAAACATAGTGTCAGTACTTAAGCCAATAATTGGTCAGAAACTTGGGTGATGGACAAATGAAAACTTAACTTATCTAAATGAAACGATAATGGATCATAAGCAGCTTGTGTCAAATTTCAACAAGACATTATATCAAGACATTTCAGTCAACACGTATTGTACGTATTTCAGTACTACTAGATCAGTATTTACTGAATGTTGAGAAAGTTTAAATGTAAAGTCATTTTTTTATCCTTTACTCCCACATGCTCACTTCCATCACACACATCCATCCTTGTCGCCTTGTATTTCACAGTTGAGCAGCAGCTCTGTGTGGGGTCTTTGAATTTGGAAATCTGTTTCCTCTGAGGAAGAACTTCTAAGATCTTCAGATCAAAGTCTTCGATATTGTAAAAATATCAGAGCATGAGTATGGGCTCCAAAAAGCCTTTGAGAACTTTTATCTCCTGATTTCTTTGATTCACAATTGTGTAACACACGCAACGAGGAACTCCGGTTTGCATGCGAAGCTAAAAAGCTGTAGCCTTAAATTCCATGCTGCCTCTTTGATCTTTACTTTGTTTTATCTGTTATTTGTGACTCCATAGCCCACACCTTCTCTTATTCTTTACCTTGAGAGGTGCGGATAAAAATCCACATAGATCAGAGCTGATCAAATGTCCCTCAGTCAATTCAAATCATTTACCATTTTCAAGTGTGGCCTGGAGCTGTTTATAACAATTCAACAATAATTCATGTCTGAAATCTTGCCTCATCCACAGTGGTATAAATACAGGGACCAAAAATAATCACTGGAAATAGGGATGTTGGTGCTTTAGGATATGAATCAGTCCGTTTCCTGAAGCAGTCAGTGGCACCGGGTGGGGGGGTTCATTTATATTTCTATTACCTCCACAGTTAGATGGTTGTCATTGTTTCAAGTGAGGATGTGAACAATTGTATCTGTGTATCATTGCGTGTCTACCACTCTGTGTACGCATAAGAATGGAGCTGTTTGCTCAGTCCGTTCATGTTTAACCTGTCTGGCTCCTTATCCAAGAAAATGAATAATCTCCTGTTCAGGTTCCAGCCAGGGTGGGCTGTGTGAACTTCTTTTCTGGCAGAGACTTATCTCTCAAACTTCCTTCCCTTTCTTCCTCTTTCCATCCTTCCTTCCTTCCCTCCACTCCACACCCTGAGCTTGGAGGTTAATATATTTGCTGGACATTTGACATGATCTGTCACAGACAAATCCAAACAAGTCTTATCAAAGGTCAGGTCTTAGAAATTAATTTGGCTTGAGTGTTTTCCTTCCAGGTAAATGTCTTGGTTTATTCTTAAAGGGGAAGAAAATTGATTATCCTGAATAGTCTGCCTTAATGCGTCTTGGTCATACCTGCATCACTCCCTTGTTACCAGGAAAGTCTTGAGTCACACACTTCTCAGGAAAATCAAATTCCTTTCTCAGCCGGATTTAGACTGAGAGAAGTGAACCTCTCTGTTATAGACCGGCAGTTTGTCCAGGATGGGCAAGCTGCCGGATGATGCCCTCGCCCAGAGTCAGCTGGGATTGGCCCCAACCCCCTCGACCCTAAAAGGATAGGCGGTAAAGCTAATGGATGGATGTAGAATTGAGCCTGACATTTGGAAGTCTGCAAAATAAAAGAGAATAAACTGATTGAATAAATTATATCTCAGGGTCATGTGACTTTGTGACCCATGTCCATTCAGAAAAGACCATTCGCACTCTCTGGGGGTGAAATGGCCGATATTGTGCTTTTGGTCTGGACCTGCCAGTGCTACTGAGATATCACTGAATGGAACTGGATATTGTTATTCCACACTCTGTTCACAGTAGCTGAGCACTTTGGCACGTATGAAAATGAAAACATTCCTGAGAAAAAGAGCGATGGGTAAAAATATCTCTATTCATTCAAAGTTCCAGCTCATTCAGTGACTCGGTAGGGGAGGTCTAAAATAGGAATGATTACTGAACGTTACCCAATGTTCTGTACTCAGGAAATGACGACCTTTTAATTAAATCCTATTTTGGTAAAGGGAAGGGACTATGAATTATTCACATCCTTAATTCCCTAAATTTTTTCTTGCTTACTATCTTTATTTCATTTTTATCTTTATTCGTATTAAAAGTAAAGTTGCAACTATTGCAAATACTTAATTTTATTCCAGACAAGTCTGACAATTATGTTCTCGATTCTCATAACATTTTTAGTGAAATTTTAGTGAATATTTATTATGATCTTCATATTGGTTTAGTAAACTTTGTGTTGTCCAACAACACGCCAAAACCCTAGAATAATCAGTTTATTGTTAAAGACAAAGAAAGATTGTGAGACAAAGTACAAAATAAATGTTAGAACGAGGAAATATCAGCCGTTTCTATTACTCATTCTACGGTACGGCACTACAGATTGACAATGCCTGTTTTTTTATTGTTTGGTTTATCCACGATTTTGGGCCAGAATGGCTGATCTAAACAATCAGTTGATGAATTCATACTTCCCACACTGTGTATCCCAGAGACTTTGCCGATCCCCTCACTTAACCTCGCTAGCGCTAGCAGTTTGACATATTTTTTGTTTGTTTGTGTGTTTGTTTTACATCGAATGCCGTCAAATTTGACTCATTGTCACATTTTTGTCGACCTCTTAACTTCTCACATAGGATCACATCAAATCAAATTAAAGATTTAAATTGTCCAATACGTTGATTTATGACCTTATATTGGCAGAACTAATGACATCACCTGTCTTATGTGTGCAGCGTCAGGTAGCAAACACTAACATGATAATATACAAGCAATCTAAGATGATAAATAGTAGTATTATAGTAGTAGAGTATAGTAGTAGTAGTAAAACATTACTTGCATAACATCACCTGCTACAACTATTGTTCATGAGCGTGAATTGATGTTAGCATTTAGCTCAAAGTACTAGCGTACCCCTCAACTCTTATTCATGATCATTTTAATTCTTCAGTTGTTCTGTTTTTTATGTTGATTGAGAAATGTTAGGATGCTACACAGGTGGTCGAATGTAGTGAGCACCAGCATTTTAATATTGTCGCTGTACGGTAGTGTGTCGACATTAATCTAATTTAAATCTAATCTAATTTAAATTAAACGCCAGTGAGCTCATATAGCTTGAAAAAAACTTAAATTCATTCAACATTACTTCTGCCCTGTGTTAAAGTTGACAATGAAGGGAAAAAAACTACTACTGTAAAATTTTAAACCACTACTTATAAGATCTATAATAACTTTGGTTGATTGTTAAACTGATGGTTAAAAAGTCAATTCCCATGATAGTTGAACAAATCCCAACTCCATATGAAGACTGTAGTTGAAAATCTAGAAAAAACAAATAAGTTTCCTCAGTTGAAATTGTTTAGTCAAAGTCTTAAAATCTTGAATGAAATCTTTCATTTTAATTAATTTTTTTATAACTCAGACATAAGGCCTGATATAAATCATGTCCGTTTTACTGTTTGTTAATATTTTTTTTGAGTATCCTGTTTTTGGTTGCGAACATCCCGCCTGCCAAGATACATGTCATTTTGTTCCTCAGATGCTTTGTTGGTGGTGTTGTCTAATCCTGGAAAAAATACAGTAATGTTGGGTGGGTCTCAATCCTCTCACCAAGGTCTTTAGATAAAAGCCCTCATCCCTGCTGTAATGCGTGCCAAAGACACTAATAATACAGAGGAGATTTTTTCTTTGCCGCTGCTCTTGGACATTTTTGTAAACACAGACATAAAAGTCAGACCATCTTATCTAGAAAGAGGCAATTCCCATCCCACTGTCATGTGTACCACGGGACATCTCTAAACCAAAACACGCTATAAACACTCATTAACAACAACAAACCGTGACATACACAAAAATGCATGTGCATAATCCCTCCTGCCAGTGTAGACACAAACACAGCCCCTGTCGAAACTGTCTTTCCCATCCATTGCCCCCTCCCTTCTTTTTCCTTCTTCAGCTCGCGGGTTTGCATAACAGGTAGTCACAGACATTTCCTCGTCCTGAGCAGGGATATCCTGGCGCCTGACAGTCGCTCCCTGGCTCGCTGCAGCTCTGTACCATGGATTCTGGACTGGGACTAAATTTAGACCCAGAACAGACCCCTTCATTCCGCTCTGCCACAATGATACCAAGTGGCTGAGCGACCACTGCAGCACACAGCACAACACACTTCCTCAGCAGGGGCACTGGGACAGGCCATGCCAGCCAACTCTTTCAAGTGGCACAGTAGGATGGATGGATGGATGTGTGCAGGGTGTGGAGGTGGGGTTGGGTTACCATGACAGCATCAAGTCATGTCCCACAAGGACTGGCACTTTTTCAGTTTTCTGGGTTCCCAGTTTCCCCCTATTTGATACCCTCTTAGTTTGGCGTGAACCCAGCAAATTCAACTTGGTAATTGGTAATAATTTAAGATTTCATTTTAAAAAATGCCTAGAAGGAATTGAATAGGGACGCTCATAATTTTATTTGGCAACCTTTTGTCATGGATTTATGTTTATGTTTTAAGAAGTATGAATAATTTCTATTTGGGAATAAGTTTTTCTTGAATCATTACGTTTGCACGGTTTGATCATGCGCTATTTTCCTTGAGCAGCTGATCTTCACTGTTTTACTTGGCGAGCCTATCTCCCTTTTTAATTTAAACCCCCTTTTTTGGCATCCTACCAGAAAGCATGTGAACTTCACTCTAGATTTCCTTCTCTCTCTTCATCAGATTGATATAATGCGAATAACATGTTTGCCGTAAGGATACTTCCACAACACATCCTCACCACAACAGTTCTCCTCTGAGACTTGTCTTTCTGCTGATGCAAAACAATTTAAACAAACAATCTGCAGGAATGCTGGTACTCACTGGCTAGCTGGAAGAGCGCAGCAATGGCTTCCTCCCACCACTGTGATTCTTGTGTGATGAAAGGCAGCTCAATCAGGCCTAGAAGGAAGATCAGCTGACCAACAGTCAGGGCCACGGTCGCCATCAGGTTGCAGGCTCGCATCATGTCAAACTGCACTTGAGGGACAAAGAGAAGGGTTGTGTCATATTTCATTCACAACAAGCTTGATCTTAAAAGAATAATCAGCTAAAAAGTCTGACTGTTGTTGTGCATCAGGAAACTCGATACACTCTACATTAGTAGTGAGGTCACATAGACATGATTGATATCATGAATGGTGAAGCATGTCCTTGTCTGACATTGCCTGACAGTGCTGCCCATTGTGCGCTAGTGAGTGGATGTTTAACAGCTCTCAGATGCTGAAGTTCTTGAATGGGAATTACTCAATGGAGCGTCATTAATTAAAGCTCATAAATCCTTTACAAAACTTATGCTGCCTCGTGCTTCTTGCTGCCTGCCAAATTTTATGCCATGGTCTAATGTTTACACCAATACATAAGAAGGTGACAAACAAGTTATGCACTTAGATTTGATTTGTGCATGCACATATCAAGTTGATACGGTGGTCATGATTTTAAATAGATTTACGTTTTTTACTGACTGAAATTTAAATTCTTTTAAATTGTGTTTCATATGCAAAAACATCAAAAAAATAACTGCATTTACTGGATCTGTTTATGTTAAAAACTTCTTCTCTTGTGGTTAAACTTCAAATCTAAATTAAAGTAAAAACTTACATTTGACAGTGCTGCGAGACTCTTGGTAGCCTGCATACTCAGAGCCCCATCCGAGGCTCTCACACTGCCTCTGAGTCCCTTGCTCCCGTCTCCCAGGCTGGAGGTCATCACGGACCTTTTCCCCACCAATGGGGCACATTCTCCATAGTCCCACGCTCCGCTTGCGTCCGTCTTCCAGGGCTTGTAGCACCCAGCTGGGGGTGAAGGCTGCAACATTGTTTAGGACCAGGGACAGCAGGGCTACTGCCACCGCTGCCGCCACCAGCCTTTGCACGGCCATGCGACGCCCGACACCCGCCACCTCGCCCCCTCCCTCGTGTCCCTCCTCCGGACCCTGTTCCTGCTCAGTGTCCTGCCGGCTCTCGTGCCTCTCCTCTGGGGCAGTAGCACCAGTAGCAGTGCTCTGGACCCCTTGGCTTCTCTCCTCCACCTCCTCCACCGCCACCACCACCACCTCCTCCAGCTGTAAGCTTGTGCTGTCCCAGCTCACACAGCGGTGGATTTGGCAAGAGTGTTTTCTTGAGGCTTAGCTAAAGAACATCTCCATTCATCCTCATTCAGGAGTTTGTTGTCGTTGCAGCAGATCCTCAGCCCTCCTCCTCAGACAGCACTGCGGGTACGCGGGGATTAATCCAACTGGCACCTTGGTCCATTCCACTGGCTTCGACTGGCTGCAGCTTGACTCTTGAGTCTCACTCCTTGCTTAGTTTTCTCCCTTTGTACTTCTTTTCTTTTCTTCTCTCCAGTGGTTTGCTTATTTCACTGGTCTGACTTTTTCTGCGTGTGCAGCTGGCGTCTCTTTGAATTCACTAGATTGTTTATCTTCTCTTCTCTTCAGTCACTTCACATTGCCTTCGGAGGAGTATTGATGAATAGAAGACAGATTCTCCCGACAGACGTTGCTGGGAGCTGACTTGTCAGTGGCTTTGCTTGAGCTACCAAGACTGTCTCTGAACTAGAAGAGCCCCTGCTGCCTGACTGGAACAAGAAGACCTCTAGCCCACCTCCTTCTGCTTCTTTCTGTCAAACCCCCTCCCTCTCTCTCTCACACTGTCTCACTGTTTCTCTGCAAATCCTTCAAGTTAGAGTTGAAATGCGGAGGAGTTGCTGTTTGTCAGAGGTCTGATACAGCAGTTCACAAATGTGGCAAGTTTTAAACACACAGCCCTCTCCATGATCACCACAAATGTGCATTTGTGTGTGAAGGTCTGTGTGTGTCAGCGTGTTTTGTGTGAGAGAATGTCCAAAAGATCCCTGTTAGACGTCACTGTTGTGTATTCTTTTGTCTGGAGCCCAGGGGGCGTTCGCAAAAGTTCTCTCTCTCGTGTACAACAAACATATTGGCCACTGCAGTCAGCCAGCAACAGGATGTGTTTCCTGAGAGGAAAAGAGGATGGGAAGAGGGGCCAAATGTAGACCTGTTCCTTCTCTTGTCTTTCCTTTTCTGGCTCTCTAGATCTTGCCGCTCTGTGTGGGCTGTGCTTGACTTTTCCCACTATTTTTTTTTTTTTTTTAAGTATTTCACATTTTGTTTTCAGGGTTGATTTTCTGTGACCATATAGAGTATGATTTTGGCTGACACGTACTACTTTTGCTTTCTTTTGCTACACTAGGCTTTCATTCTCCCTCTTAAAACAGGGCCCCTAAAGATTTGGGGTATTTCCTGTTGCCTAACTTTAATAAACAGCCCACATCTGTATCAGCTAAAGCAAGGAGGAGGGAGGGGACACAAATAGAGACCAGATGGCTGTGGAATCTTAAATTTGGAAATGGAGCGAAAAAAAGGGGGGTAGAGTCGCTGATTTACGTCAGCAAGACAAAAGGGAAAAAAATGCAGAGATAGAAAACATGCCTCACGTTCTGAATCAAAGTCCTACATGTACTTTGTTATGCGTGCAACAAGGCTGTGGTGGATTTGTGTTATAATGTTGAAATTATACTTAAGTATTAAAGGTCTGTCCAATAGAACACAAGAGTATCTGCACAACAGTGAACATTTCCCATGTCTATTGATGGTCTGTGTCTAATTTAGAAACTGTAAACATTGTATGTTTTTTTTTTTTTTTTTACTATTTTTTTCCCCAATAAGACATTTACAACTGTACAATTTTGCCAACTGTTGAATAACGAAATACCAACGTAGTGAGCCATGCGTCACCTTTGCAAACAAGCCCTTTTTTTTTTTTCTTTTTTTTTTCTCTGTAGTAAAGCGGTGTGGGAAAACATGGCACGGATGTGTGTGAAAACCTGCCGGCTGGACGTGGCACGCGTGTGCCTTGGGAATATGGGAAATGCCAGAGCAGCAAAAGCATTGAAAGAGGCGGAGGCTGAGCCCGAACTAGAGGCCCAAGTTGCGATGTTAGCCATTCAGCTCGGCATGCTGGTAAGACATTTGAATATTTGAGTGGAAATGACGTGTCTCGTTCACAAACATGCCAATAGAGTTGTTTGTGCCAATTTCCTCTGCTCAAATCACAAACTACTTCGAAGAAATTGTTAAAGTTCACCTTCCACTTTAAAAAAAACAACTTTTTCAAATAGGTGTGTACCATCTAAAAACACTATTTATTCTTGAATATCGCTGGTCCGACATAATGCCACATCCTTTGGTTACGAATAACATGTCAACCTCTTTTTAGGGTCGAAGCTTTTCACCACACAAAGAACACGGGACTTTCCGGGACCAAAAGCATTTATCTTTCCATCATCTTTTCCTGTCTTCCAACAGGAAGATGCAGAAAAGTTGTACAAGTGCTGTCAACGCTATGACCTGCTGAACAATTTCTACCAGGCTTCTGGCCAATGGCAGCAAGCTTTGCAGACGGCTGAAACTCATGATCGTATCCATCTGCGAACCACCTACTACAGTTATGCCAAATACCTGGAGTCCATGGGCGACAGGACGCTCGCCCTGACATAGTGAGACACAATCTATTGATGTTATGTGAAAGATACAGTGGTTTGCAATGTTATTTATTATTACCACTCTGGCTTTCTGTGTGAAACACCTGGAAACAAAGTGTGACTGTCAGTGATTTTGTTGCAGTTATGAAGATTCAGACACACACAGGACTGAAGTTCCCAGAATGCTTCAGGATGACACGACATCTCTTGAAATATATGTTAACAAAATGAAAGACAAGTAAGTCCAGACGTGTTTTACACAAACTTACAAGGCAAGTTTATTTGTATAGCACAATTCGTACACAAGGCAATTCATAGTGCTTTACAGAGGCAAGGAAAAACATTGGAAATTAAGACAATCAATAAAAATAAAAAAGAGAAAAGAAGATTTACTATATCTACTCTACTATACTATACTCTATACTCTACTAACATGTCATTTATGTATGGTGGACATAAACCATTTAGTGATTTGTAAGTTACATTTAAAAGACTAGTTCTAACACCTTTATATCAATTCAGGAGCATCTACAAATGGTGGGCTCAGTACCTGGAGAGCCAGTCAGACATGGACTCAGCGCTGCATTTCTATGAATGTGCTCAGGATTATCTCTCCCTGGTTCGAGTCCACTGCTACATGGGGAACATCCAGAAGGTGATTTTTAACACAACTTTAAATAATTCATATTAGGCACTGCATTAGTTAGTTTTCTGAAAATAGATCTATAGGTATATTTTTCTGTAGTAAAATTAAATCCATGAATGTGATATTGATAAAGAATTAATGTCTTTACCAGGCATCTGAGATAGCCAATGACACAGGAGACAGAGCAGCTTCATATCACCTGGCCAGACACTATGAGGGTCATGATGACATCAAACAGGCTGTCCACTTCTACACAAGAGCCCAGGCCTACAACAACGCCATACGCCTTTGTAAGGTAAAGTACAGATTTTACTGGTTATGATATTCATGAGCCTTCATGCTGTGATTAACTGCTTGTAGTGTATCTGCTCATTAATGTGTTTTAGTCTGTCTCTCGTAGTGGATTGTTGACTTTTATTGTGTCCAAACAGGAGAACAGTCTGGATGACCAGCTGATGAATCTGGCTCTGCTCAGTAATCCAGAGGACATGATGGAGGCTGCCTGTTACTACGAGGAGAAAGGCGCCCACATGGACCGAGCTGTTGCACTCTACCACAAGGTTCCTCTGACTGACTTGAGCTTAGATCGATGCATGATAAACTTCTCCACAAGGGGGCAGTATTTCACCAACTGCCCCCTTGTTTTTTATACTGAACTATGTTGATTTTTTTTTTTTTTTCTAATTTTTCCATTGTAGGCTGGTTACATCTCCAAAGCTCTTGAGTTGGCCTTTGCCACCCAACAGTTCTCTGCTCTTCAGCTGATCGCTGAAGATCTGAATGAGAACTCAGACCCCGCACTTCTGGCGCGCTGCTCCGACTTCTTCATCACACATTCACAGTTTGAGAAGGCTGTGGAGTTACTGGTAGCAGCCAAGAAGGTACATGCTTGTGTCATATTTTTTATCCAATCATGGAAGTATCAGCTGATATGTCCACACTTATGTGTATGCGTCTTTTTATTTTTGTGTATGTTCGTGTATCCAGTACATTCAAGCCCTGGAGCTGTGTGTGACCCAGAACTTGACAATCACAGAGGAGCTGGCGGAGAGAATGACAGTGACTGATTCAAAGGATCTGTCAGAGGAGGCTCGTAAGGAGGTGCTGGAGAGGATAGCTGACTGCTGCATGCGTCAGGGCAACTATCACCTGGCTACCAAGAAATATACACAGGCAGGAAACAAGCACAAGGTAAGACTATATATAGTGTGTAGTAAATACACTATACACTATACTGACACATGTTCTCTGAAGGTCTGAGCTTCTCACAGGCTAGTTAAAGTTAAAATGGCTGTTTTGTTTTTAAAGTTTTATTTGATCTTTTTTGAAACAGGCTATGAAGGCTCTCCTCAAATCAGGCGACACAGAGAAAATCGTATTCTTTGCCAATGTTTGTCGTCAGAAGGAGCTTTTCATCATGGCTGCCAACTACCTCCAGTCTCTGGACTGGAGGAAAAATCCTGAGATCTTGAAAACTATAATTGGTTTTTACACTAAAGGCAGGGCACCGGACCTGCTCGCTGGCTTCTATGAAGCCTGTGCTCAGGTACAGAAAAAAACAAACTCTGTTAATTTTACAGCTGTGGTTTTCAATTAGATTAAATTGAAAAAAATAATAATAACCACAATGTTCTGTAGCAGAAATATATGTTTAAAAAAAACATGAGTGCACAAATGTAATAATATTAAAACTTTGAAATATCTGTAAGATATTGAAATACTGAATGGAAGTTTTTCCTTGTTACCTTTGTCAAGGTGGAGATTGATGATTATCAAAACTATGAGAAGGCACTAGATGCTCTGACTGAGGCTGCAAAATGCCTTTCAAAAGCAAAAGACCCAAGTGGAAAACAGGAAGCACGTGTGGCTGACCTGCAGCATAAAATCACCCTGATCAAGAAATTTGTCCACGCTCGCAGGTAAGAATAAAAATCACATTTTAATTTGGAGGTTTTTGGTATTTTCTGGCTGTGATTTTCATCTGAATCTTATTTTTTATTTCCGTCCTCTGTCTGCAGGATATACACAGAGGATGCTACTGAAGCGGTGCGGTTATGTGAAACTCTACTGGAGGAGCCGGAGTTGGATCCTGCTGTGAGGATCGGGGATGCATTCGGTTTTCTGGTGGAGCATCACTGTCAACAAGGCAACTTCCAAGTGGTAACTGTCATTTCTCTTACTGTTGAGATTACATCCAGTCCGAATAATGTTTTAAATAAGTTCTAGTGTTATAACTCTGCTTTCTTTGATTTGTTTCTGCTCAGGCTCGTCGGAAGCTTGAGGAGCTCCAGAAACTGTTGCCATCACAGAACGTGAGGTACTACATCAGCCAGTCCAGTCTAGACGCTCTGCAGAAGGAGATGGGTGTTTCCTTGGACCACGGAGAACACAAGCAAATTGTGAAGGATGATGATGAAGTGGAAGAGGATTTTACTTTGGCTTAAATGGATTTTTTTTAAATCTTTTTTTTTCTTTGTCCGGACTGTGATTGAATAAAAAACTATTGCCTTTTTCAAAATGACATTTATATATTGCTATTTAAAGATTTATCCACCACTATAAACATGTGGTTTACAGGCTTTTGGTACAGTTAGTTTTTAAAGCACCTGATGTATTTTTTGTAAATAACATCAAAGTAAAAAAAAAAAAAAAAACAATTACATCTCTGTAAAGAATTTTGCAGCTATTTTTGATAACTTTGATCCAGTTTCTACTTGAGCGATCAGGTGATGTGTTTTACATTACAATGCATTATTCTTATGCATTGTTGAATTCCTAATAATAATAAAATGAAATCACACTACACATTTTTGAGGGTCTCATATCTATTGTGGTGTTTTATAATTAAGTCGCTGTTACAGTTGATTAATTCTTGCTGTTAATCCTAATGTCGATCATTGGACCCCAACCTAAATGAAGTTACTTCAAGAGTAGATTGAAGTCAGCAGTCCCAACTACAGTCACAAGATGGCGCTATTGTCAATGAAATTCACCAAGCTTCGTCCCTGTTACAGCAGAAGCAGCTGCAATTTATTTTTAAAGCAGAGAGGCTGAAAGTGGGCCTTTTCAGACTGAAATAACAAACAAAAAATCATGGATGTGAATGTAGCAGCCAGAAATCCACACACAGTCTGTTGTTTGTGATGCACCCATAGCAACAGTAAATCAAACTGACCCAATGCCACTTAAATCCTCAGCAAGACTTGGTGGTGAAACATCAGACAAAAATGACCCTGAATGTAGCTCACAGTAGCATTTGTGGTTTTGATGATAAATAAATAAACAGTAATCCTCTGTTTCAAGTAGACACACACACACACACTCAACCTATCTGTGTCAGGTTTGTTTGGGTGACTGAACCATGGTAACATATTGTTGGTAGATACAGTGAGCGCCATAGATTTGGCAGCCGCTGAATAAAGATGGATGCCCCACAAAAGAAACCAAATTCAAATGAATTTCAGGAGCGACTTCAAACTCTGACGGAAGAAAATGTAAGAAAAACATGTACTCTTGTTACTTTACCTTTCATCACAATAACTGTAAGTTCAACAACTGTAATTCCTCCCTTGAACTGACAATAGAAGACGATGTGGTAATTTGACATGATAGCAAACACACAATATACATAAAGTAAAGTATAACCAACATGAGGATAATTTAAGGGGGAATTGACGTGTCACTTTCATTTCAGCTTCAGCTTTGTGACAAAAATCAACGCCTTTTTGCCAAAGTGGGCTTCCTGGAGAGCAGACTGGGCCACCTGGCCAGCTCCAACACAGATCTGTCCTGCAGGTTGGTCCAGAGTGAAGAGGAAAAACTGAAGGTAGAGTACAATAAGTGTATTATAAGTATTATCTACAGGCCAAATTTAAATGTTCAGCAAAGCAGCAGAAGGATTTGTTTCCTCTCCCTCATCTTTTTTAGATATCTAAGGAACTTGTGGAGGAGAAGATTCACACCAACAAGATGCGAGAGCAGTTTGAAGAAGAAATGTTTGAGCTGAAAAACAAGGTGATAATGTTGGTGTTGACCTGAGGTGTTGAAATGGTAAATTAAGAGAATAAAGGTGAAATTTAGCTTCTATGTGATCATAATCACAAGACACCCTATAGCTTGGTTTAGAGTAGACAATTATATTGTGTAATATTAATTGTGTAAATATTTCTATACTAGCATAAGTAGATTTTATAAGGGGAATGTTTTCTTTGGGTACAGTTTCATTTTGCATGCTAATACTTCTCTACATCCCTGCATCTCACATTGATTCTACTTCAGAGACACAATCTGTGCGTTATTTTCTTTCTCCAAACTAGATACTGAACCAAGACAGTGTGATAACGGAGCTTGAGATGGAGCGAGACAAATTATCCAGAGAAATCCAGTCAGCTGAGACCCGTCTGAAGAGCAGTCAAAACATGACAGAAGAGTACTCCACTCTGAAAAAAACTACCTCACACTGGTCGAGGCCCACGATAAAGAGTTGGCCCAGAGTGAGGAGCTGAGTACTGAGCTGCTGGTGTTGGCCCAGGCCCAGGATGCCCTCCGCAGGCAGCTGGAGGAACAGCAACACAGCGTCCAGACCACCACACAGGGTCTCCATGGAGAGCTGGACAGGGTGCGAGCCTTGATCAGTCGCATGTCACACAACAGAGTCAAGGTGAGATGGTAAATTTGTTTTATTAATATTCTCTTGCAGTTCCAACATAAGCAGAACATGTCATTCTCATTTTTATTTGTGCAACCATTGCCAAATCTAACATTTACCTCATAATTTCCTCTGTTTTACTTGCAAACAAAGCCTTGTTAGCATGAAATGTAATGCCTTTGGATACAATAAAAAGACTGCATATAAAACATTTTCATTGGGCCTCTGAAAGGTTTTCATTTTGGGGTTAAACTAACTTTTCAAAGTTGAATGTTTCCAATATTTATTTGAAATGTTAGGTCCAATTTTCTATCGTTGTATCAACAGCCTGAGGATCTGGCAGCGTTGGACAGGGAGCAGAAAACGATGGAAAGAAATGTGAGTATTTCTGTATGATTCATTCCTTTTTGTAAACAGTGGCTGACACGTGTGTTTTTTCATCATTCATCTGTTGTCACATAGTTTCTTGGAAACCAGGATGCGCTCAAAGACATGCTGGAGAAAATGAAGCACAGTTACGAGGAGCAGCAGAAGAAACTGGAGGAGAAAGTGTGAGGGAGTGTGATGTTTGTCATTTACTTTAATTAAGATGAACACCATTATCTCTCCATTTCCAGTAATCAAACAGCCAAACCCATCTCAGGATGTATGGTCCTGTGTTCATCCCACATGCATCTGCTCTGTGGTTCTCTCTTTGATTTTTTTTTTTTTTGTCCTAAGCTATGGTTTCATTTACTGTGTGCGTGTGTGATGTGGTTCCTTTGCTTCCCTCTATGATGTGGCCGTCTGTGGATTTAGGTCACTGCTCTCTTGTGGTTTAGCCTGTGTTTTGGTCACTAGGGTTGCTATGGGTAAAGAGCACCAGGAGAACAAGAGATCCATCCATAATAATCAGCAGAAACTATCTGAGCAGAGTGCGGTGAGTGTGATTGATACGGTCGCTGCTTTGAAGCTCTTGAATGAACGTTGTAATCATTTCAGAGGCAGGTTTATTATGT
The DNA here is from genome assembly GCA_016801845.1 of Polydactylus sextarius. Lineage (NCBI taxonomy): Eukaryota > Metazoa > Chordata > Actinopteri > Polynemidae > Polydactylus > Polydactylus sextarius. The sequence continues at coordinate 9,646,981 of CM028920.1, read as the reverse complement.
TCAAATTGAAATGTGTGTGTAATTTCCATCCAAGGCCTTGATGTGCTCTCTGAGCCAAGTGAAACAAGCAGAAGAAGACAACTCAAAGCTGCAGCTTCAAGTTAAAGAGCTGAATGAGGAATACCGTTCAAGGCTGCTTTGCTATATACAGGACATAGCTGTGAGTAACTATGAACATAAAGCACAGAAAAGTTTGTGAAGCAAGATATTACGATCTCAAGATATGTTCTTTGCATGTGTTTTGAAATCTAGAGCTTCATTGATGGACTTGGAGATGGTAAAACTCCTTCAGATGGAACTAATATGAAGGCCTTTGTGGATCAGATGCTGCAGGATGTGAGTTCATCCTATAGGGTCAGAGAAGAACAGCTCGCCTCTGCTGCTCGCTCCTATAAGAAGAGACTTCAGAAGATCACCAAGACTCATCATGCTCTTCTTATAGCATACAGGTAAAACAAAGTTAATTCACCTCATCCATAAATGTGATATGAAATTAGAATTTATTATGGTGCTTTTGATTAACATAAATATGAAGCATAAAAACATTTCGTAAGAACCAAAACCAATTTTAATTTATGGAAAGTCCATGGTTGCAACTCTAATCCTCAGTCATCATGTTGTCAACAAATCCCATGAAAAGACAAAAACAACAACAACAACAACAACAAAAACAAAAAGTTATGCAGAAATTGATCTCCCAATAGTTTATGGCCACATTATGATCCTACTAAATAATAATATCTCCAAAAACAAGTAATGAATGTACATACTACCAGCTACAATTGATGTTCATGTCAGTTACAATAATTTCATCTGTTACTAGTACAGGTACGTATGAAATACTCAAATGATCAATTTATGGTTCATTTTGGGTTTTTTGGGGTCTGGAGGTCTGTTCTGTATGTTGCTAATTCGCATTAGCAACATACAGAACATCTCCAGACTCATATATCTATAGATATATGATGATATTAGGGTTCAGAGGGAGCAGGTCTTGTCCAAAACGGAGAGCGGTTTTGACCCTGGACCTCCTGAGGCCTCTTTCAACCTGGAGCCCACTGAGCTGAAAGATCAAACTGAGATCGAGCTCCAACACCTTCGTGCGGACAAGGCGAGGCTGGAGGCTCAGCTGCAGGCCGCCCGGCACCAGGTAGTGTTAAAAAGAAAGATGGCTGCTTTGAAGTGGATAAATCTGTTTTTGTTTTGTCTGGTGAATGATTGTATTTGGTCTGTGGGAGGATCCCTTCTTTGTGTCCGCACTTCCTCTATTATAAAACCAAAGAACATTTGTTTTGTGGGCAGTGAACTGCAGGAACATAAAAAAAACTGTTGCAGTGGTGAATTTCAGCTAATGGAAGAGCACTGGTGGTTTTGTTGATATTAAATATTAAGTGGTTGGTATTACATTGAAAACATTTCTATATTAATGATGAATGAGGATCCTCATCATGACTTCTCTGTTCCAGATGACTAACCTCAACATGTCTGCTCAAAATTTAAGCTGCCAAGAGTGAGTGTCGCTTCTGTATTTTTATCAAATGACAAGTGGTCAGTTGTGTATGTCATAAAAAACTTTACAAGAAATTTTTACTTTATAAGGTCGACAAAGCTGGAGGAGATACGTGATGAATCCCTGTTGGACATTAGGAAGCAGCTGAGGGAAATGACCGACTCAACTCTGGTAAACGAAACTTCTTTATGCTCTTAAAATGACAACTGTTATAATGTTTTGTTATGTGATGAAGATGATTTGAAGCCTCTTCTTCCTCTCACCAGGTGGCCCTCGAGAAGGAGCGCGCCCTCCTCATCACCAGAGCGACAGTTGCGGAAGCGCAGGTACTGGAGTTGCAGGACTATGTCGACAACCACCTCGGCAGGTCAGGAAGTCACTTAGCATGTTAATTCATATATGTTTGAATTCAGAAGAGCGTCATATTAAAATGAACCGCTCCCTGCAGGTATAAACAGGAGATCACAGATCTTCGCAGACAGTGTGGGAAACAGGAAACAGGTCGTTCCCAAAGTGCTACTCCATCTCTCCGCTGAGAAAACTGGAAAACACCAAATCTTAACAACAGTCATACGACGTGCAATTATTTAATAAAGCGTATTTTTGAAATAGATCAGTGATTGTAAGTTGTTTCTATCTATCAGCAGATTAATGTGTTTTAATTAAGCTTTGAAAGATGATGTTTGTATCATCATCACTAGGTGGTGCTGCTCATGTTGCTGGTTTTCTCTATGAAAAGGCCCCCTCAAAGAAATCTGGCCTTGAGAAAAAAATGCCTGGAATGTTTGTAAAGCTTATGTCAATTTCACGAGCTCGTGAGAAGAAAGCGTGGTGACAATGAGGGGTCACCCTGGTGAGAATAATGTCATTACATGTTACCCAGACACGTACACGCCTGTGAATACTTTCCCTCAATGCCGTGCTGAGAAACTGTGGCGCAAACAAGTCAGGCTTTTTTTTTTCTTTCTAGAATGAGAGTTCATATTTATAACCTCAGTGTTGGTTTGAATAGGCAACTATTCCCTTTAAATCCCTTTGACGGTGAATTGGTTGCATGTTTTTTTCTTCGTTTTTTTTTTTTTTTTTTTTCATCTTATTCTTGGTTGTTGGGTTTCGTGCCATAACTAACAGCTAACATAACTTTTAAAAATAGAAACTTCTCGTAAATGTGGCATGAAACGGAAAGTTTGATTAAAAGTGTCGGTAAGTTTCAGTCAAAACAAACTGCATGTTGGAGAAAAATACTCAAGGGAATGATGGGAAAAGTAGAGGAGTCATAGGCATGTCACCCCAATCCTCTTTTCAGGGGGCATGCCAGCCATGAGAGAGGGGGGGTAGCAGGGGTGTGAAAGTTTGAGAGGAATGGGAAGTGGGATTTTGTTAGTAATGTATTACACTCCCAGGGCCCTGGGAAAAGGGGTGGGGGGTGTTCAGCTTGGGTCTGTGCCAACATAGTCACTGTGCCAAAGTGCTGGGTGCTGGAGACCACTCCTCTCACCGGCAGATCTGTGGGAAAAAATCAAAACCAGGTTGTTCTTTGCTTCTCCGGTGACAAAGACTAAGAAGTGACATGTCTGCAGAGGCCTCTGCAAACTTGTGCGAGTATAATTTACTCTGCGTAAACAAAAAAGCAAGGAAAAGTCGCTGAAACTGTAACTTTACCAGTGCCCTGCGCAGCGGAGAGTTTGTGTGGTGCAACACAGCTGGTACCTGAGGCAGTGTGCCAAGTTCTTTGGTCTAATAACTATGGCAACACAAAGTGTTTAATTTAAATGATAATTTCACAATGAGTCTAGGGGGCAAAAATGGGGAAAAAAATGTTGTTTAAATGATGTGAAAAAGAGAAAAGAACAGACCCAGTAAAAGGAATGGCTGGTAAAATCTCCTACAACTTAGCAACTGAGTTCAGCCAAACAAACAAGCGGGTGTTGGTTTTAAAAACCTTTGTGATATCGTAATTTTTTAAAATAAATTTTTCCAGTTACTTTTCCAAACGTTAGTAGATTAAAAAGAACTTGTATAACGTAATCAGCCAAAGACCAAACTTACAACCGATAAGTCTGTTTTTGTGAATGTAATTACAATGATGTATCTAAAATCCTTCATCTGATCTCTAGGGAATATTTTAATCTCAATCAACAATCTACGACCTTTTAACCTTCAGTTAACATTAACAAGTTATCATTTATTTCAGGACTGTTGTATCTTATTCTTAGTAAGTGAGTTCAAGAGTTCATATCTAGAGCAAAACTTGATTCATCAGTTCATCTCAACTACTGAAATGTTTCTAATCTGATTATTTCTTGTCATCTTACATAAACTCCCCATGTCAGGGCACAATCTTAGTGAATATTGTTTATTTTATTTTACTCTCTGTGATTTTGTCTCGCTCAAAAATGATCCCTTTTCATCATCTATAATAAAACTGCTGGATGTGACTTTTCAAGTTCAAACTAATGTTTTCTATAATTCATTTGGGAATTCCACGGCTTGTGCTTATCTGATAACACAGTCCAGTAAAAGTAAAAGTAAAAAAACAAGTATGAGTTTATATAAATATTTGGGCATCATATCATTTTTCTTCGCTATCGCTGTGATTATTGATGTTTTCGAGGCAGAAGTTTTAATTTATGAGTATAAGAATTGTGATTACAGTTTTAATGAGAACACACAGTTGCAAACAGAAGCGGGTTCGGTTCTAATCAACGTTAAAACTACACGCAAATGTTTGATGCGTGTTCACTTTCACCCCTGCTCATCTGTTTTGTTGTTACATTGGGCCCAGATTTGTTTTGTGACTGGCACAGTGGGAAAAAAGGTTGGATGAATGTGTTCTGGGTTCTGAGGATGGGAAGCAGGGTGGAGCGATGCAGAGGAAGTACCTCACATGGCCTGCGATGGGCCACTCGTCAAGAGACCCTTTGTTTTAGGAGGTTAATGCCTAATTGATACAGGCTTAATGAGAGCGGGCTGTGTGTGCAGAGTGTGTGAGCTGGGGGCTGGACGGGCCTGCCATAATTGGAACGGACAAGCCTTGTGTGGAGGAGTGCACAGGGAAGGGATTTATGGGAACACAAGGAAAGGAGAGAGAGTGGGAACCAGGAAGAAAAGGTGACAATGAGTACGAGGAATGTGGAGGCAGTGGGAGAGGAATCTGATGTGATAGAGTTTTGCAAGATCATGAGAAAGAAATGCACCAACAATGGAAAAATGAGCATGAAGTTTAACCAGGACGTTCCCATGGCTGTTTAGTTAGTGCTCCTCCCATGATAGTAATATGCATTATCATACATTTTTAGCATGTGCACCACACCACTGAAAGATGAGTTAAATATGAAATGAAATATATACATATTTTTAACAAAGTTAATTGCTGCCAACGTAAACTGTCTGCAACTGTCTGTCTGTTTTACGAGACACCTGTCTTTTCTTTTCTGATGAGCTGTCTTTTCGCCCCCTCTTTCAGTCTGACAGTCTCAGACTATTCATGCCAGAGTCCCCAGCTCCCCTCCAGACAAGCTTTCAGCATGAAGGCTGGAGAGGCATTAAGAGGGAGGAGGGAGAGGGGAGCACAGAAGAAACCGTGCACTTCAGAAAACCTTGAAGAATTAGGACTGAAAGCTATGGAGATTCTGGGTGGCTACAATAAGGAGAAAAAAGAATGAAAAGAAGAAGAAAAAAAAAAATAAAGGGGATCAGGGTGCATAATTATAAAGATGAGAGGGGAAACAATGGAAAATGGATTCCCGGGGGTGTGGGTTAACAGAGTGAGCTACTAAAGGTAAAAAAGTAATGAAAAGGGAGTTAGGGGGAAAAAAAGAATAGAATATAGGGTGAGAAAAGAGGGGAGGAAGAGTTACAGTAAGGGTGAGAAAGACAGGGGAGGGAGGCTTGATGAACAAGAGCGAGTGAAAATGAGGCTGAGTGTCGATGAGGGAAGGAGAGAGGGACAGACCCTCTGCTTTCCCACACTCGGCTGGTTCCCACAGTGGACCCGGCTAATCCCTGTCTTAATTGGGGGAGAATTCCAGCGCACATGTTCCCCTGGAATGAGCGTAGAACGAAGGGAGAGGAGAGCGAAGGCAGCTTCTGACACATCAGACAGGCCACAGCGGCTGGGCTGATGCACAATGTGTGAGTGCACTTTGTTGGAATATAAACATGCAGCCCGGACTGTCAGCACATCTGATGCATAAATGGCTTCGCGAGTTTCTTCGTTTTCTTTTTGCTTTTTCACTCGATCCAACATGAAAAGTGCTCTTAGCGGCTACTTAGCATTGCTTAGTCACATTCCACCGTAACTCAAGTATTAACTTAAAAGTTTCACACCATTAATGTTACAAAAACAACCTAAAACACTTCCACACTGTTAAAGAGCCAGTTCACCTAAACTCCAAAAGGAGTTTTTCCTCATAACTCTAATGCTATGTTGCTATGAGAAGCTTAATAGTGGCAACTAGTGGAGAGGTTTCATATTGCCTCACCTCTCCTAAATAAAATAAAAGAAAAAGAAAAATACAAAAGATTCCTCAAGAGCCAGTGATTAGCCGTTTCTCAAGGCACTTCCTTGGTTTAAACGCTCAATTGGAGACGAGGCTACACAAATCACCAACATTAGAATCGTACAATGGAACAGACGAGTAAGTGTGGGAGTACACGTCATCCCAGCCCAAAAATACATAGATAAATAAATATATTTATGTGTGTGTGTGTGTGTGTGTGTGTGTAATGTCACACATGGTTGATTAGTCCTGGTATGACCGAGTAAAGTAATGGATGTATGAATTGTCGAACTATTATAAACGTCCTTAATAGCAACGCAAACATAATTCCAAAAAAAACAACCTCAAACGAGCAAATTATTAGCGATGCATGATCGTGTTTATGGTTAAATTTACATCAACAACGCACAAAATAAATAAAGTTCTTGCTTCCTTTCCAATGTCATTGTGTAGTGGAGGATTGTGGTTATTTTAACAACACAGAGGATACATCAGTGCAGTGCAGTTCTTTGAACGAAGGATTCAGTCCTCAATGGAATTGAAATGTCCTTGACATTAGAACAGTGCTGGGTGAGACTCCATGATGTGGCATCCTCGAAAAAGCAGCCTTTAAGGATGCTTCCTCGACTCTGAGTAATAGCTGCTGTTTGTCTGTTCTGGGCGACTGTAGAAACACAATGCAACATGGTGAACTCAGACTGGAGAACTTGCTCTAATTGTAGATATAAACATCTCATTCTCAAGTAACAAAAACCCAGAGATTCTTGGCCTCAGTTGATTATACACTAATGGCTTGAAATATTATATTTCATCTCATCTAGAGCCCCATAAATCCTACACATGGAAACTTAAAGATTGTTGTCCCCTTATGATATCAAATACTACAACGGTCATTTAAATGGAATTTCATTGACATTATTGCTATAAAACATTTACAATTAGTTCTGGATGCAAAACTGCAGCAAAAACATTTCAGGCACTGAGTAAACGACACCCACCCGTTGCCTCTACCGTTGCCTCTACTGCAGTCACTGCATCTGATCATTTCTGCAACTTTCCAAAACTAGCAAACTACCATTTACGCCCATCTCACACAGCAACTCACCAGGATGTGAAGGTGACAAAGAAATCAGGTACATTTGAACTTCATATCAGTTTTAGTCACTCTTTGGGAATGCTTCTACTGATACCAGTCACATCATTTGGTCAGATTCTTGATCTGCCACTTTGATCCAGACTGAAATATCACAATAACCACTAAAGTTTGTACAGATATTCATGGTCCTGAGAGAATGTGATGGTGACAAAGTAAACAGGTAAGTTTAAACTGCTCTTTTAGGGCTTTAATCTTTCAGTAAAAGGTCTGTAAAACTGTGTCCGCGACCCTCACAACTTTAAATGATAATTGCACCGCAGCTTCATCCAGCCTTGAAGTAAAGTGGAGCAGTTTTTATCTTGAAACTTGATCAGACAACAAACAGGTTCTTTTGAAACATAAACCAGCTCTTATTCTGGGCATTTCTTCACTTGACTGGTATTAAAAACTAAAACCAGCTACTGGAGCAGCTTCAGTAGCTTCAGATTGGTGAATTTGAACATAAAGTCATATTAAAATATGTACATTGCAGTTTTAAAGGAGTAAAAAAAAAAAAATAGGACTGCGATCAGAAATATAAGTTATTTTTATTACAAGTTGTTCTTAAGTGAGTTTTCTTTCTGGATTCCCACTGGATTCTCACTAACCCTAACCCTACATTTAATTATAAATAATGACTTCACTGTTTTTCTTTGCAGGAAAAGTCACAGCTACAAACTCAAATATAAAATCAGAAGAGCTAACATAAAGATCCATATCCAGTGGTGTGGGTTTTAAAAAAAACTAACATCAAATGCACTAATTTCCTTATGAAAATATCATCATATTTTCACATATTTTGCAGCAGAACAGAACAGGAGTATCTGTTGACAAATTTTACCCCGAAGGTGCAAAAAACAGGAGCAAAGTGCAAGGAGATACTAGTAACATAACAAAACCACTGTGAGTGGCAGTTTCGTTCCAGCCTACCTCTCTCTTTAATAAACATTTCGAACAATGGACACAGGGCAATATGTCTCTGAGGTGGTAACCTGACACGTCTCCTCTGAGGTGAAAGATAACAGGTGAAAAAATACAAAAAACACAGGTATAAGAGAGTAGGCTGGGCTGTACTTTCAATCCTGCAGGATTAGAGCTGAGAAACACAGAAGAAGGTGACAGGTAGAGAGAGAATAAACTAAACTGATCTGCCAGGGAAGTTTCTCCCCTTTGTGTGGACATTCAGACAGGTTTTGTCAGTAAAACATAAACCTGCTGGTTAATTGGCAGAACCGGAGAGCCTTTTCAAAGGCAGGTGTGCTTCCTTGGTCTGGGATTCAGGATCCAGGGGGATGATGTCACCACAGTGGTATTACAGTTCAACGTTAAGAGGGAGATGTTAGGAACTGTTGGAGAATGCAAGAAATTATCATGTGATGATGAATAATATTCTAAAATACTGATTAATATGTCAGTTTTAGTCACTCTTTTAGAATGTTTCTATTGATATCATGTTATCAGTTGGTCAGATTCTTGATCTTCCACTTTGATCCAGACTGAAATATCACAATAGCTACTAAAGTTTGTACAAACGTTCATGGTCCTGAGAGGATGAACCCTACTTACCTACTATGGTTGGGTCATTTTTTCTCTGACCATTATAAGGTTGACATTTTTCCTTTTATCATCATGCGAGCCTGTCACAGTTGGTGTCTCTAAGTAGCCTTGTTAGAGTATGATGTCACTGTTTGGAGGTTTTTTTGTGGTTGTACCCCCTGCAGACAATGTCAGCCCCAGGATACGGTGAAGAAGATGGCAGCTGTGTTGAGCAAGCGAGCCTTCGTTGGAGGTGGTCGCAATTCATTCCCTCTGTCTTTCCTTACAATCCTTTTTTTTCCCCTAACTTTTTTTTTTTTTTTTTTTTTTTTTGGCGGGAAAGCACGAAAGACGCTTGTTTGACCCAACTTGTGTTTCTTCGCAAAAGACCCCCTCCCTGAGAAAAGTGTCGCCCGCCTCCACACTCATACACCATGTCCACCCTGTCTTGATTGATTTTCAGTGAGCATTTTGGAGGGGATTACAGCCATCTGCAGGCTCTTGAGGAACAAAGGGGCCTCCTCGCTCTCCTCCCTTCAGTACTTCAGAGGGATAACATGGCCAGATAAACATGCTCTTGCACCGCTATGCACTTGTTCTCTATTCTGCCTTGACCTCTCAACCCACCCAAACTGCCCACTCTACTTTAAAGTTGACCACGTTTTTTTTTTTCCCCCTCACCATCACTCAGCTCCGCTGAATAGAAATTACTCTTGATGCCGTTTTTTTTTTTTTGCAAATTGCTCTCAAGAGAAACATCAAAAAGAGTTTTTTTTTATATATATATATATATATATATATATATATAAAAGAAATGCGTGTTTTTTGATGATAGCTGGTATTTTCTTGGGATGAGAATTAGCGCTTAACAACTTAGCGTGTTCTCAGACCTGAACATTCACAGTTTCCATTAGCTAGGGAGTTATCACTCCCAGCTGTGCGAGGGTGTTATGGGAAAAAAAGAAATTGTCAGCTGGGGATCTGGGATGCCAAAGTGTGGTCGTCCACGTCATGCTCTCTCTCTCTCTCTCTCTCTCTCTCTCTCTCTCTCTCTCTCTCAGCCTCTCAGCTGGTGCTGAGCCGATGGAGCGGTAGCAGGATGCACAGCCACTGATGCCTGGTAACAGTTGGATTACCAGCATTTGTTTATGTGGAAACAATCCACGAAACAATCCAGATGTTTCTCCACAATTTCTTCTTACTAATGTAGTTTATGCAGAAGCTGTACAGAGCTAGTGCCCTCAAATTGTCTCAGTTATGGAAAACAAACCAAAACCAACCAAAGTTAGAACTTTTATGATCAAATTTGTATATTTGGGAAACCTAGTTATTAGGTCCTAGAATAACAACTGCTAAAGCACATACCAAACATCAATCTGTCTCTCATCTCATCTACTGTTGAGGAACCAAAGGGAGTCAGCAGCAAAAAAAGCTGCAGAGTTCCAGTCATTTAACAGCCTAATGTATCTTTTGGCACAAGGTGAGAGATCTAAGATTTATGTCATGTGTATGTTAGAGTTATTGCAACCACTGTTTTGGTTCCATAACAAGTGAAACACCCAGCAGCTGCAGACCAAACTGTGGGAAAGATTCATGATGAAGCCATGGAAAGACAGTTCCAGTGCAGGATAAATACGAAAAACGGAGTTGTTAGAAACATCAAGAAGGGAAGAGAAGAGAAGAAAATGAGATGAACGTTTACTTTAACATTTAGATGATATGAATAATTTATATAGGAACATCTATGGATGTCTCTGTCAAACACAAAAATGGAAATGGTTTTTGGATTTGACTATTTGAGGACAAATAATATCAACAGATATAAGTAATTACATCTACAGCACATACATACATACAGCAATATTTCCAAGGAATATTTGTTGATCTTTACAACATTAGACACAATTTTCCAACAAAAACAAAGTATCATTCTACAGTTCTTGGTTGATGAATTGTTACATAGTTTGGTAACATGTTTGAGGGTTGGTGCTGAAGACACAGGGCCTGTGCTAGTTGTGATATCATTGTGCTGGACTGTAAAGGAGTGTCCAGGAGCTCTTTGCCCCCGGCTGCACTCTCATCTCGGGGCTTTGTCTCTGACCACTTCCCTCAAACTCCCCCAGGGGCTGACGGAAATCCACACCCAATGACTCTCCCCTAATGCTTTTTGATTTTGCTTTCCTGAGTATTTCCCACTTCGCCGCGCCCGTACCTTACCTCAACAACGTAACAGGACAGAATAAACAGAACAGGACAGTGTGTGGTGGATGGAGGGAGACGAGAAGTGTTTATTGTGTGTTTGCAACCTTCTGACCGTCCTTCATTACCTGTGTGCAATCAAACCATATGTTTTTTCTGTCTCTATCGTATTCTGTTCGCGTTCTATATTTAGCAAGCGCAAAGCCAAACTGTGACACTGTGGTCGCAGACATTAATTCTTCGTTTTTTTATGGGTTTGTTCTCGGGTCATAAAGAAGTGACAGCATTGCAGGAAGTTGAGCTTTGTCAAAATGTCACATGATGTATTAGTTGAGGGAGTATAATTTGAGTGCTCTTTGTTTTGGCTTATCAGTCCCGCAGCAGTAACCTCAGATGGACTAAAGGGGAGGGGGGAGTGTCTGTGTGCAGGGTCGAGCGGCTCGGGGCCCCCAGCTACGGGATGTTTTAAAGGAGCACTGAGGCAGTAAATAGCTAGGGAGGTTGGAGGTTCACTCACTTCAACTACCGATGCAGTGGCAAACCAGTGTCAGGGTTTCTATGGGAGATAGTTGGCCAGACACGGGAAGCATGTCGCGCTTTTGTGGTTCTTTTCCATTTAAGCTAAACACCATGTTAATTCCCCAGCTGCTCTTTTTCAAACGGATTTACAGCATGCAGTAAATCCGAGATTTTTTTTTTTTTTTTACCGAGGTGTGCGCTGTACATGTTTATGCAGAATTTTGCAAGAAGGAAAAAAACAGGTGGTGAATTTATTGTCCAGATCCAGCGATACGGGTGTTTGTGCGTTATCTACCGTGCAGAAAATGTACCGTAGTCGGCCATGACAGGTAACAGATATGCTGTGTGATGCTGAAGCTAAAAATCTAAGTGGAGGCAGGAAGCAAATATTTTTGCTTCAGGCTGAAGGCGTATGGCTGTCTAGAGGGGAAAACAAGATTTTTTTTTTTTTGATTGTCCTTATGTACACATGGTCAGGATGAAGCGAGCGACTGTGTGGCACCTCAGCTCAGCCGAGTCTGCCACACCGCTCCCTTAATGGCAATTTATTGCTTCCTGAATCCTGTAAATGGGAGGCTGAGGACAACAGAATTCCAACTGCTGTTTTTTACCCCCTTCCCCATCTAAACACCCTCAGGGTCCTAAACACTCCCTAAATCTCTTCGCCTTTTAGACTCTCCCGCTCTCTCTGCCATACCAATTGTCCTGGGCTTTCAGGGAACTGATTCATGGATACTTGAAGTGACTTTTGTTGGAAGGAAAAAAAAAGTTTACCATGGCAGAAACCTTTGGAGCTTACATACCCCGCAATGTAAATTAAAGCAGTTTGATGCATTAGGTGAGAGGATTATGGAGCATGAAATGGTCCCTGTTGAATTAAAAAAAAAAAAAAAAAAGCCTTAAAAGAATGAGTTCAAAGTGAATATATGTGAGAAAAATAAAAGCAGCTTAAAACATCAGGGTTGTTTTCTTGCAGTATATTTTAATAACACAGACAAACATAAAAATAATCCACAGTATTGACACAAAGTTGTTTTTTTTTTTCTCATGCTGTTGTTTCTAGATTTTCTTATTAACATATTTACATTCACATTGATATTAACATAAATTCACAAAGAAAAAAAAATGACAGCAAAATGGCAGTGTATGCATGTAAGACATACCACTTCAGCAACTCTTGGTAAAATTTGGTATGAACCTCCTTCCCCTTGTTGATATAGTGCACATTAGATATGAATTCAATTTACACAACAGAATTTTACACATTTAATGCATATTTTTGTATTTATTTTTGTGAGCAACTTCGTCCAGTGTAGTAATTATTTTTCTACTGAAAGTTTTTTTTTTATTCTAATGTGTGTGTGTATATATATATATATATATATTACATTTTTTAAGCACATAATAACACTGGATTTTTGTAATCTGCTGTTAAATTTTTAGTCGAAGGCGACATGAGAACATGAGAAAACAGTGAATTGAAAGTTGACAACAACCAAACTTGAAACTGCTTTGTCAAAACTCCTGCAACCAACATTTTTTTTTTAGATAACTGAATAATTTTGAGGTCAATTACAATCCAATTAGGATGAAATTTTGAAATAAAATGAAAAAAAAAGTGTGTATCTCATTTCAGAGACAAAATCTCAGAGCTGGCTAGGATATGAAAGTGCTCTCAGCACTATATCGAGCTGTGAAAGCTGCTCAGGTAGCCTTAGCTTCGTGTTACTATCATATGTGCTTGTTTTGTCTGTACATATATTAAATTTTCAGTTGCTCCACTATGCTACATATAGTTGCTTTTTTATTTGGTTTTCAGTGCTTGCAGCATCACACTTTCCAGATCATTCCCTTTCCTTGATCAGTGCAAATATTCTTCTTTAACATTTCTTTTTATTAGGATTTTTTTAATAATATAATCTCCTTACTAATAGTAACACTGAGGATGACCCCCAGTACAGGGGTAGCGAAAAAAAATAGACAAAAAAAAACCCATCGCTGTCCCATGGTTATGTATTTTTAAACCAATAACACTGTGGTTAAAATGGCAGCCATTTTGAAATCTTAGACCACAGCAACACCTGCCTGCTGTGTATCCTCTCTGGGATATCAGCGATTAGCTTTCTGCAGAACTTTTTTTATATGTTCCTGAGTTTATAAGCAATGACTCTGAATAGGCCCCAATTAATGGCTTAACTTAATTTATCCCAAATGGAAAGCTTTTCAATAGACTCTCTGAAACCAGCATGATGGCAGCGCTGTTTGTTAAAACGGTTCAGTGCCAAATGCCTCTACTCTTCACTTTCACCATTTTTCTCATGTCACAACTCCACCAGGTCTTTTGGACCAGGTGGGCGCATATTGCACTGAAATGGTGTTGGGAAAGTCCATTTCGTTCCTCAGTCCTTTGGGAATATCCGTTAGTGGCACCATGGCAACATCATCCAACAGTCGCGCATCGTGGCTTCTTCCAAAAACATGGAACAGGACTGAGTTTGGCCTGGCTCTGAGTACAGCCTTGGTTCTGGGAAATAGACAAGCTGCTGCAGAGTTTTTGACTCAGTCTACAGGAAGCTCACAGGGTATTTGCTGGGCTGCTTTGGCCATAGTGTACGCCCTCTGGAAGTCCTTGTAGCGAGGAGCACAACCCAACCAGGCTTCACCAAAGTGGACGCGACCGGTGAAAAGAAAGCTGCCCGGTCCCGGTTTAACGCCGCACTGCAACAGAGTCCTGATCTCGCCTTTGCTGGAAAGTCGACTGTTGCCAGTGAACAGGGCGTACTTTTGACGAAACACTCGGGTGGCGCTGACCTTGATCACCGCCGCCTTTAAGTTCTCGTCTTCGTCCACCGACCGGATGTTACCACGCACCACTGTAGATCAAAAAAAAAACATTCAGGTCAAGTCAGGTTTAGTTTGTTTCATGATTAGAATTTTTCTCATCTTGAAAGTGGTTCACTACCCCTGAGACTAAACCACTGAAAAGCCTCGACCGCCTCACTAATCCCCCTGACTTTATTGCCATCTGAACTTCTCCTCAGTCCCATTACAGCTCAATCTGAAGCCAGCAGATTACTTCACTACTCCTTCTCTAGAGGAGGTGATGTTGGGATTAGTGCACTACTGTGCCTCCAGTCGGGTTCCTGTGAGTGTGTGTTGGGGGTGCACATAGCTGTTGTTTCACCTTTAACCTTTGCATTTTTCAGAGAAGAGGATTTGCAGGCTCTGCCTTTAGAAGGATTCGACACAACCGATTTATAGCTTCTGACTAGAAATCATTACCTTCTGTGGATTTTCTGCAAGGAATTCTTGCCATTTGGTGGTCTGGTTTTAATATGTTAATCCTATCTGAGTTTGTGGGTGGGGTTCTTAGTGATTTCACTCTTGGTTTGTGATGTTTTTGTGCATGTTGTATGGGCAAGGAGACTCACCAAAGTCACTGGTGCAAACAGCCATCAGTATCTCAGTGTTGTTGCAGGGTCTGCAGGCGTCTGGAGAGAGAAAAGAGAAAGAAAAGAGAGAATCAGTTGGTGATCTCACAAAACGGCTCAAAAACACCTATATGCTAATACTTATACTGAGCATTTCCAGATCACATGCACAGGAATGTGAATCCCGACCTAAAAACGCTGTGCAAAGACAAGCGACAAAGGAGAGACCAACCACCGAGTTCTAACAGACAGCTGCTACTTTTACAGTTGGCAGAGGAGAACCAGTGGAGCTTTAAGGTGCAAGACTTGTCCACTGCAGACAGTTTAAAGGCCAAATGAGACCCCCCCCACCCCCTCCCCCAAAGCCTTTTAGGGTGTCTACAGTCACACCTCATCAAAGCCGAGACAGGGGCCGAGGGGAAAGGGAGTGGCGGAGGACTTCAAAGATTTCAAAAACAAGCAGATTCGCACTTCAGGGCTCAGGGAAAATTCAGGGCTCTCTTTCGCCCTTACGCCCCAACAAACTTTCTTTTTTTTAAATTGGTGTACCTTCCTAAAAAAATGTGTAATGAGATCTGCAGATGGCCTCAATAAAAAAGATGAAAACCAAACCTGAAAAGCACTAGCTGCCTTTAGCTTTGACTGATCTGTGGCTACAAAAAAAAGTCCTGGCATTTTTTAAAGTTCTCCTTGTGGTTCTTTAGAGGCCCCTTGCCCACCCCACACATTCTCTTCCTTAGTGAAAACCTCTTGATAAATGAGATTCCTTCCTCTCTAGTCCACAGCAAACCCCCTTCCAAACCTAATCAGTGTGTGTGTGTGTGTGTGTGTGTGGGACAGAGAGAGAGAGAGATGTAGGGGGGAGTGTACTCCTACAGACAAGTCTCCCCACAGAGGCAGCTCAACAAAAGATGGGAGCATCTCAGCTGGGCAGAGGCCTCCCTGTCGCCTAGGCGACGGCAGTAATCCCAGAATACTCATGCGGCACCCATTCAAAGGGCTCTGGACTCTGGAGAAAGCCCCACATACTGTGCTTTTGTCCCCCCCCCTCTCCTGTCCTCCTCCTCCTCCTCTACACTCTACGGTTCCCTGTCTCCTACTCCAAACCAGCACGCCTCCAGGGGGAAAAGTTTGGCCACTTCCTCCTCTCTCTCTCTCGCTCTCTCTCTCTCTCTCTCTCTCCCTCTCTCTCTCTCCACAGGCCGTGGAAAGTCCACCCTGCCCACAGAGGCCTGTTATGAATTATGAATCATCTACAGGGAGGATTTTATGGTGTATAATATCAGGGCTGGTGGGGGTGAAACCATGCATCTACCACAGTTTTCAGGGAAGAAGAAAATGAGTCATGACCACAGTTTGGTGGTTTTTTTTCCAAAAAAAAAAAATAAATAAATAAAAGACATCACAGCCATGAAGAAACATTTAGGACTTTCAGGTGTTTTTGCACTTTTGTTCTGTTTGTCTATTTTTGTAAACTAAAAAAGGGGTTTGTGTTTTCTTATATTTGACCCCAAGTAGCCTTACTTAAACTAACATGGCTGCCTGGTGCCTCACTGACTCACCTTCACTGCTGATGGTGTTGGAGTCCAGAGACAGACGTGCGGTCCAGTCGCCCCTCAGCTCGTAGCGGAAGGAGGCAGTCCTCCTGCTGATGTCCTGGTGAGGTGTAGCCTGCAGGAACAGTGCCACCCTCTCCCCGGGAAGTCGGCTGAAGCAGCGGACCCTCGGCGGCGGAGAGGACTCCAGACGGTCCCCGACCAGCAGCTCCAGGACTCCATCTCTCTCCAGGTAGAGCTGGGCCCCGTGGAACTCCTCCGAGGGTTTGACGCAGGCCGTGATGAGGCCTGAGCTGCTGCCGCCGGGCCCCACCGCCACAGAGGGCAGACGGGGTGAGAGGGTGAGACGCAGGGCTCCTTTGGGATACAACCAGTCCAGGGTGCCCTCAGAGCAGTGGAGGGAGATCTGTTCCACGCTTCCCTGCTGCTGGGACAAACCACTGTGAGAGGAAAAGAAGGTGAAGGTGAATAATCACTTTAATTAATCATCATCATCATCTTTGGACACATTCCTGTACAGATTAACTGTTGCAGGATGAACTTAACACATTTAAAAACCATCCAAACAGGCAACTCAACAAAAAAATATAATATATTATTAGAATGATTTAAAACAGTTTTTAAATGATAAAAAAAAAAAAAAAAAACATCTAACTTGGGTCAAACTGAAGTGACCCAGAACCTGCTCAGCGGCAGAAAATACGCCGCCTACTGGTAGTTCTGTAAAAAAGCAGGGGCCCTTAACAAATAACCTTCAGGTGCAAAAATACTGATCAGTTTCTTTGCATGTATGTTATCATCATATCTATTGTGAGCTACGCTTCAGTAACTACATGCACGTCGTGTTTTCCCTCCAACTATCAGGATTAATCCTGCAGTCTCCCGTCTGTCTGGACCATCCGTGCCTCCTGCAGACAGCCCGGAGGCGCACTCGCTGCTGCTGCAAAAACATTTTAATTGCGTCCTAATGGCAAGTCTCAACATGTTGCATTGTCTATTATCAATTGCTTTTAAAAAAACAAACCAAACCTGCAAGCAAAACACAACAAAACCCACAACACGACACCTGTAGCATCTCCAAGAAGCTTTTTTTTCTAAATGCATTTTCATTCATCTACATGCAGAAATACACAGGACTAGAAATACTTGCCTTCCTCTCCAGCTGCACTGATCCTCAGAGTAATTTGAAAGAGCCACATCAAAAATGGCCAAAAATAAAATCCAAATTGCGTTAATCCAAACTCCAAAACCACACATTTTCGACAGTGGTTGATGCAATGTTTAAAAACAGAAAAAAAATTCAGAAAAAGAAAAAAAAAAGATAATTCCAAAACCTGCGACGTCCTAAACTTTTATAAAACAACTCTACTTCTGATCATCTCCATAGTCTAGTATCCTCTTACCCTGATGTGTAAGATAAGAGAATATAGAGCTAAACTCCCTCAGCTCTCCTCCTGAAACTCTCCTGGCTGCTGAGCGTCAGGGAGCGCAGCGCTGCGGAGTTATTCCCCCACAGAAAACTTGACGGACCAATCAGAGCGCGACATGAGAAACTTTAAACCACTCTTACGGAGGAGGGGGAGGGACGTCTGGCCTGCAGAACGAGTAACAGAGTAACAGTATGCAAAGATAAACCAAGTTACAATTCACCATTGTGCTGGACATGTCTGCTTAGAAATTACTTGGCCTAATTAAATCGACTTAACATTAGAGTTGAAGATGCGTTTTAAGACACAGATTGCGACAATACTGTTGCATGTTTTTTTTTTTTTTTTTTTTTTAACTTAAAAATGAAACTTAAATTTTATTTACGTCTCGTCTCCCTGATTTTAATTTTTTTTTACTTGACTGTAAAATACATTTTCAGTATTTCAAGTTGTTTATTTGTTTATTTTTTTGGTCCAGAGTTTGTGTAGACTGATGTGAAATGTTACTTTTAGTATCTATTTCTGCACGCTTTCTTATTTCTGTGAAGGAAAACTATTTTTAAAAAACAAAACATTTTTATTTACCAGAGTGGATTTAAAATATGACAATTAAATATAATCTATTTTATGATGCAGGGTTTTATAGCACAGATATCTTGGTTTTTTAAAACATGCTATAACTTTCTCTTTCATACCCAGTTCCTAAGAAAATCCTTCTTTATAATTACAATCATAATTAACTGTGGTTTCTTTTTTTCTTTCTAACATTACCACATCTACTGAACTTGCTCATAATGAAACTGTTCATGGATTTTATAAACTGTTTTACTTTATAGCACCGCAAAAACCTTCAAAGCTTCTGAAATGTTAAAAATATGTATTTATGTTCATGAGATTTGAAATAAATAAAGGGCAAACTGAATGAGGTATGAGAGAGAAGAGACACAAAGAGCTGGTCACAGTTCGATAACGCTAAAGCTGATCAGACCAAACATATATGATGGCGATGATGATGATGAAGATTTCTCCTCCTCTGGTTGTCGTGCCCTCTGACCTTCACCCTGCTGAGCTTCTCTTTCATGTTGCGGTATTTATAACCAAATCAAATATTCTTTTGTGTTAACACTGCCATCCATCTCCCCGTGAGCCAGTGACTTTCAGTGTATGTGTGCGTGTTTTCGCATGCCTGTGCGTACGTGATGAAAGTCTAGGCCCCTGTGATGGAGTTATGACAAGGCCTCAGACCAACACAAAGGCACATGTGCAGAAATCCAGCTGCTTTATTGTCTGCAGCAGGACAGGGCTTTGTTTTCTGCAGGCTATTTCAAAGCAGTAGAAGTTTAAAGCGCAGACTGATGGGTGGGGTGGAGGAGTTTGGTGTGTGACCCAGTCAAAGAAAAGAAAAATGAATATATTAGTGGCTAAACTTAGCTGTGGACTTCAGAAATGTGTCACGGCGTCCACGTGTGCAGAGTGAAGTCAAATGTTGACAGTCAAAATTTACACACTTTGTCAAACCCATTAGCGCGCATCTATTCACACACGTGTCCATTAAAACAATAGCACACACTGTGTGTGACCCTGCTATGACCTGGACTTCAGTCTTATGCAGCCTGGATCATATTATATTCAAAGCTTCCATGTAGCTGCAGCTCAGTCACAGTGAGATTAAACTGCATCACTATCTTTGATTGTGAGGAAACTGTTTGTTTTTATACTTTAACCACAGAACCAGATTCCCATCAAGGTTTTTTTTCTCTCTGTGTCTTCTGTATTCTCACCTCTCCGCCAATGAGAGCGTCTACAAACGCTGCTGCTGTACGCATACGAGAGTTTGCATGTGTGTGTTACTGCTGTGTCTATTTACTGGCTACACTGTATTCCTCTATGCGTGGGTGTTTGTGCAAACACAGAGAGGATGTAGTGACAGTGTGGTGTTGCTGGTATTTATGGGACCTTGACATTGTGTGTAACTTTCTCCCGCCGTCTCTTCTCGTCTTTCATATGTACTTACATCTATTTGCATAGTTTTATGAGTTGGAGCAGTTCAGACACATTGTAGATGCTAACTTTAGGTAAAGTCATAAGAGTTCCAGATGTTCTCACTAAAAGTCCAACATTGCTTAACATCCAAAACTTCAGTATTGTGGTGGAAATCTGAAAGAGAAAGAGTAAATGGTGACCAAATGAGTTCTTTCATAGGAACCTAAAGGGATCATTTTACAGTCACAACAGAGTGTAATTGCACACTGATGATGATGAAAGAGTGTATATGCATTATATAGCAGTGGAGGAGGCAAAGTCAGGATGTGTGTGTGAACAATTCTGGTCGCCATCAAAACTGTCAAACTGTCGGAGACAACCAGCTGCAGGTTCAAGGACAAGTGACTTATTAGTTTCTACCAAACACAACCAAATAAGGAGCATTCAGAAAAAACTAGAGTGCTCTAGGTTATACAAAGTACAGTGGTCATACAAAGTGCAGCTTGTAATTTTTCTGTCAGTATTATTCAAACCAGTTTAGTGTAGAAGTATAGCACTCTAAAGTGTCCCAGCTGAAACACCAGTGAATGACCTGATGATGAAGTTGAGAAGTTGAGAAGCCCTCGTTCCCAGACTTTTCAGCAGCTTCCCATGGC
Organism: Polydactylus sextarius; assembly: GCA_016801845.1. Classification (NCBI taxonomy): domain Eukaryota; kingdom Metazoa; phylum Chordata; class Actinopteri; family Polynemidae; genus Polydactylus; species Polydactylus sextarius. Next base: position 9,626,527 of record CM028920.1, on the reverse strand, counting down.
ACCTCAGCGCTAATCCGGTTGATCTGACATCGCTGCTGTTTGTTTTCCTGCACAGTGTCATCTGTCTGCTGGTAATGAGATCTAAGACCTTGACGGGATACTCTGATAATCAGCCTGCGTTCAGCGTAGCAGGGAATGTGCCCTTCCCGCCACAGGATTGTGCTGTGTCTTATGTTTTGTCTGGTTAGTTTGAGGATGGTCATGGGAAACAATGTGAAAGCTGCTGTAGAAACTGCTTGTAGATGTATTTTAGGGTGAGAAAATCTTGATGTTTTTGAATGTGAGAATATGTAAAACATATTTACTGGCTTAGTTATCAAGCTAAAAACAAGGTGAAATGTTGAAAATCTGTATCTTTTCTGAGAAGTACTAAAGGCATGTGGATTTTGTGGCTTTGATGGCTGCATTAATGAAGCCAGCTGTATAAATGCGAACGTCCGTCATGCGCTGACTCACTGAGTGATGAAGTTACACCACTGGGCAGCAGTCGGCTGCGTGGTGGAATTTCCCCACTGGTTCTGTCAAGATGTTCTGGCACGAATAGTTTCTACCGCAAGCTTTTATGGGATGGGTTGCCAAATTAGCATCTGCGTCACCAGATTTACCAAACTTTAAATCAACTTTAGTCAGATTTTTTTCTAAAATAAAAGCCCCACAAGACACATGTAGCGACAAGGACATGGGCAAGAACAACTTTGAGGACTTTCTGTAAAAGAGTTCCTAGTATTTCCTCACAAGTGACAGGTTGAGTTTGTGATTTACACAGTAGATGAGCCTCTAAATCTCTCTAAGTGATAATTTTATAGAGGAGAATGTTGGAAATGGTTTGGAAGTGAGTGATGGTTAACATGTAGTGTTGGTAGACCAGGTTTTTGTCAGTTACAATTTAGCTTCAAGGTCCACAAAGTGCCATAGGTCGTAAAATTTATGTGCAACCCAACCTTCTTTGCCTTTTTATTGTCTTGTATTTAGCTATAGGAGGAAGGCTATCTGAACCAATCCTTTACTTTACTCTAGTTTTGTGTTGTGATGAGTCGGTGAGAGTCAGTGAGAGTCATGATCCTCACGCTTTCCCACCTCCACTATGCAGGTGAAGTGATTCCTGGTCGAATGGCATCCAGAGGCTGTGAGAAGAACCAACGATAGTAGATCGGAAAGAAAAACTTGTGCTGATATTTATCCTCCGAGCCCCCATGAGAGCCACATGGGAAAACTGACACCTGCTCTCTCATTGCACTTTCTCAGGATCCTGATTATGTACGTGTTTGTTTGTATGACAGTAAATTTCTCTTTGTGCCTCTCATCTTGGTCTGCGTGACTGCGTGTGTGTGTGTTTGAGTGTAAAGCCCAGTGGGAAACTGAATACAAGAGGGTCCTACAGCAGATAAACAGAGTCAGAGAGGGTTGATAGCAAACACAGCTGGAAACGCAAAGAGACACCCTGAGAATGCTCTCTAATGCTTTTCTAAACATGTAATAGATCACTTAGCTGCACTGTCACAATATTCTCATAAAAACCCTTGTGTGCTTTAATCTTCTCCATCGGGATATCACATAAATTTCACAACGATAGTTCCTATGTGTTGTTACAGTGAGAGGAATTAGCTTGTGATTTAGTCAGAATGACACAAATCACAAGAGATTTGTTTGTGGCAGCTGGGATCAAGTCTCAGTTTACATGTGTTGTGCAGTAATCTCTCACACATTTACAACAGCTCTCTCTGTTTCTCTTTTACAGACTAACTCACATGCTCACACGGTTTATTGTATTTATTTGGTCTCATCTGTCATCGTCATATGTGTTTGTGTTTCTTTAAAACACCGTGTGACAAATTCATTTTTTATTTTTCTTTTAAAGTTGCTTGAAAGTATTTGCTTATAACTCTACACTTGAGCAGTCCACTTTTTTTCCACATTCAGCAGCTCCAGATATAACCTAATTATAGCGTCTGGGGTCAGAGGTCACAGCTGGGTGCCCTGGGGACTTTTCATTAGCAAAATGGAGGGAAGAGGCTGCAGGTGTCTTAAATAGACTTTCTATCTATTGTGGCCAAATTCCCAAAGGAAGTAGTTTATTATAGTTTTTAAGCTGATTACTTTTTCATTTATTTTTTCTTTTTTCCGATAAAAGATATAAATGTTGCCTATTCAAACACAGTGAAATGTTGACAATATGTGACAGAGCTGATTTAAAATATATGATCAGCTTATTCTTGAACTATATCACTATGGTTTGCTTATCATTAACTATCCAACAGTAGATAAAATATACCTTAATTTGTTAATTGTATTAATCCATGTTATAATATTACGGTCAAAGGGATCAGCCTTGAAGTTTTACTTTGGACAGAGTTTCATTGCAGAGCTTTTACTTGCAATTAAAGGTTTTTACATTTAGAAAAGATTTGACTACATTACAGTACAACCGTTTGTGTATTTAATGCCAAACACTGCTCTGATTCAACCCTGAAATTGTTTAGCAATGCATCCAGAAGTGCTAATTAAGAGAGTGAAGAGTTCAAGATGTCAACATCCCACACTGCAGTCCGTCTGCCAACCACTTCTGCATTTACATCTGTAAACGTTCAGTTTAGTTTCTTTAGTCACCAGCTTTATGTCAGAATTCATTTCCACTGTTTATGAACCTGACAGCTCTTCCAAACAGTTTCCCTTTCAGAGTATTGATCATCTTTAAAGCCTAACGATTATTGTATTCCTCTCTTGACAAAGTGGGTTAGATACAATCTCTTATCTTCAGTGTAAAAAGACAATGATAGTGTGATTGAATTGAAGCTGACTGAACACAGGAACAGTGTCAATAGTGCATTCAACCTTGATGTCCTTTGCACTGCTTCTCACATTCCTCAGTGTTCAAAAGCACACAAGGGAATAGTTTAGCTCAAGGGTAAACAGGCTGCTTCTTCTTAAGTGGTTCTTCACACAACTTCGCCACTGCTAACTCTTTTTTTTTTTTTTTTACAGTCACTACTTGATTGCGAGCAGCAGACTTGGATGAAAATGCCAAATAAAAACACATCGCAGTCACCACAGAATGCACAGGAAGTTTGCTGTGGTACATGGGGCTTGAGAGTAAATTTAGACTACAAAGCATTTGGAGTCAGCGCTATGGCTTTTGATTGTAGCCAGCTTGAAGCAGGAAGCATATATTATATATATATATATATATATATGCTACGTTCCCTAATTAGACTGTGGTGATGTGTGCAAAATTAGGTCTGTTACTGGTTTGGGCTTTCTTGTTTTTTTTGGAGGGAAACTGGCTTTTCTTAAAAAAAAAAAAAAAACACCATCTCCAGCTCTTTTCACTTCACATTTATGGCTCTCATTAGCTGCAATTAGGTAATTCTCCCAATCCCACTGTTTGTAATCCAGATGAGAGTATTGTTATCTGCAGACCAGCGGTGCTATAGTAATGCCTTGGGCCTGGTGAGTTTGATAGACAGTGTTGTTGGAGCCCAGCTGGGGGTCAGACAGAGGTTCTCCGCTGTCTATCTTATTCGGCTCGACTATTGCTGCTCACCCACCCCCACGCTACCTCTAATTGGCTGAATCAATTTGGAGGGAAACTTAACAAGAAGCAGGATCCCTCCAAAATTGACAATAGGTGTAGTGTTTTACATATGTCCACAGGAAAGACAGATGTTGTTGCTCTCGACCACATCCACATTTGAATACCCTTATTTAGATACAATGGGTGTGAATACAAAGGGACTATATTTTGGCGGTCAAGGCAGATGCATAATTTTGGCGGCCAAGACAAGACCGCAGCCTTCTACGACTGATGCCGTGGAGAGCGTAGATCTTAATTCAGATAATATTCAAACTTTTGGTTCAGTTTTAACGCATAAGATGATATAAATTTGATGTCCACATCTGTGTCAAATAACTACATGAATTACACAGATATGGTGGATTCCTTTCAAATATTGGAACCAAAATTCATTCTGATGTTTGCATTATGAATTGCAACTGAAATTAATTACTTTCTTATAGTTGACAAAAGTAA